>JAJTTV010000007.1:37354-435685 GCA_036971225.1 Arthrobotrys sinensis | reverse complement strand
ACCAATACAACGACCAGGATCACGGGTACGGATTCGATAGGCCCTAGGCATAATTCTTACGGGTTTGCCCAGCCCCGAAGCTTGTTACGATTGACCCTCGAGCGAGGGTCTATGTAACTTCGGGTTAGACTTCTGAGGACTATGGTATGCTGGGGGTGGGGGAATACATACCTACGTGTCTCACTTAGAGCTTATTTTTTTATGACTGGGAAAAGAAGAATTCGAGAACCGGGAGGGACAGCGTGCGGGGTATGGTCTTAATTTATAGTTTAAGTGGCAGGAACTGGGAGTCATTTGGGGGTCATTTTGAGCAGGTTGTTGATCGACAGATGGAACCTGTGATCGGGAGTACACTGGTAACCGACATATTAAAATAGGCCGACATGCACTGAGTCGTGCTAGTCAAGTCAATCACAAACTTGTCATTATTTATTATCTACTAACTGCCACATATTACAGACAGGATATAGGGTAGATCTACGTAGATTGCATGTCGGGAAGTATGTTGGATATTCTGCGTTGTGAAGCCGACTATCCCGAGATCCAGATCCCGAACCATAGATCCCGAGAGACCCAAAAGATCCGAGATCCCGAGATTCTGGATCCCGACAATCGGCCCGAATGGTGGGGCTTCCCGCCTTGCATCCCGAACCAACCACGCCGACCGTCCGGACGGAACAGGGATCCCAGATCGGTTCGGGCTTGGCGTGCCTGCAGCTGCATGAAAGGATGAGGGATGGGAATGGGCGCCCGATCATTCCCCCGCCCGGTTTATAACTTCCATGCTGCCTGCCAATGCCACGCCCGTTCGGTGCCATGGTTCGGCTCTAGAACGGTCTTCTTGACATCCACTACACTAGTCCGGGGCAGCAGAAACTTGTACTATGAAACCCTGAAAACTTTGCACAGATTGCTCCTATAATTGTAATTGAAGATACAGCGCTATGTGCGGTACAGTGCTGCACTATCTTACGAGGCCGGAGGGAAGCTCGGAGCGACATGGAAGCGGCACAAAATATACCAATCCCCAGTTCTCAGTATCTCAGCGCTGTTGAACGTCTCTCAACAATGTATAAATCCCCAAAGAATGCCGTGCTCGATGAGAAGACCGATGCAAAGCAGGAATCCTGTTACGTATGCACCTCGAAGATCGAAGCCCCTCGTTCACCAATCAGAGCGACGGTTTGGAGATATCATTGCCGTTTTCTGTTGGACCATGCATACGCTCTGCGGGCTGGTGCTTCTCGACTTTGGCGATAGTGGCTGATCTTAGTGGTATTACACCTCAACTAGCACCGAGCCATCTTCCCCTCCTTTTTGCCCGCTGTTATCTGCACTATACGGGGCCTTCATTCTTCAAATACCCAGTCTTTCGTTCTATCATTCTATCGTTCACTCAAGTTGAGGGTTTGTCGTTGAATTCGAGAATACTGTTGTGGATGCCGACCGGAGCTTGTTAAGCTTGAGCTTGCTTGTTGTTGAGTTGAACATTCACAACGTCAGGCTCAACCACAGCGTCTTCCCTTCAACCTGTCATCACCACAGACATCATCAAGAAAAGGTACAAACCTCATCCTCTCCATCGAATCATCAAGGAAAGAAGCCGAGATGCCACTTGAGATCATTGCTAACAAGATGCCTTTGATAGAACTCCTACGGAGCACGTGCTGCTTCACGATCTCTCCAGCTCCTAATTAGAGCCACACGTGTCGACGTGCATTCCATCCCTTGCTTATGCTCACGAGACACCTCAGCTCGCTACTTCGCCATCTCGAACACTTCCAAGACTCCTGGACGTCATATCCAATCCAAGCCCTGCCTATCAATTGACGGCCTGAAAGCATCAAATCCCGACCGCCTGGTTTGCTATAATACCTGGACAAAGTCAATTTCCGTTTGCATTTCCTCGCAAGCTTTGACCTGCTTCAGGGCTATCCTCCTCGCAGACCGACCGAAGGAAAGAGCAATATCAATCGAAGACTCGCCGATACCTTACTCGTCAGCTGTCTGAGATACTTTCTTTTGGAATCTATTGTCGAAATAGCAGGATCAGAGAGAAGGAGAGAAGGCGAGAGATTGGATGCTGAAGGAATACTCAGAATAAACAATTACTCGAGGCCTTTTCTCCTTCTTCACGCTCGTTTCAAAAGCCACTTCTTCAATCAAAAAAAAGTTCATCCGGAGTCTCGCCGTATTACGACGGAATCGTATTTGCAATTGACATCGAAAGACTAATCAATTGCTCCTGGAATCCTAACCGTGGTATACCCAGGGAATCAGACAGAAAGTCCCGCAGAACCACCTGCATCTGATAATAATAACGCCACTCTTTTAAGATACTCACATACCATCAGCAATCGGTCAATCACTATGCCGTTTGTGCCAGAACTGGTATCGACGACCAGGTATTCGAACCGGACCACGGCCGCAAGCGCACTGTCTACATCTGACAAGCCCTCTTCAGATACCGCTGGAATCCCTGCTTCGAAGCCACGATTCTTGCCTGAACCCATTGAAACCACCAGAAGGAGCAATCGGGCCGTTCCTTCGCTGCAATCTACTGCTTCTGGCTCCAACTCGCCGCCGTCGTCGAATTCCAGCACTCCCAAAGCGACTCTCCTAAACAACGCAGAATCGGTGTCTCAGGCGTCGGCGAGCAGGTTTCTTCCAGAGCCCGTGGAAACCACTCGCCGTTCGAATCGGACACAACCCGTGAAGCCCGATGCTAATACCAATATCAAAAGAAAAGGTTGGGGGCGTGACAGTTGTGATGAGGATGCAAACAAAGAAGAGCACAAACCTGTGATTCTCAATCGGGCGCACCAACGTCCCATTCCTGTCCCCATCCCGGGCCCAGGAAAAAGCAAATGGTTCCCAGCAGACGAAGCCTCGAGATGGGGCCAACAATACTTCAACCAGCCGACCTTCAAAAATACTCAGCCTGCAAATGGAACTTTTCAAGGCGCAAACCGCTCGCTTTTGCCATTGTCGTCACCTTCATCGCAGCCTATGACTGCCGCCTCTGGCCATGACAGTCATGCGAATGTCAACAACGCTGAAACCTATTTTCAGTCCCTGCAAGATTCTGTTAACCAGCCCGAAGAGGCAATTTCGTCCCAAGTCCGTGACAACAGCAATTATAGAAACAACGGTGACCCTCGTCAATTTAATCACTCTGCCAATGAGACAAGCGCTATTGCGGACATTCTGGTCTCCACTGCAGCTTCATCAAATCCCGCAAATGCTAACACTCCGACAACTGTTCGCTCTGGGGACGAGCACCAGGAAGAAGTGGCCGGTACTGCATCCTTGTCCTCTTCTCCTGCTTCCTCTCTTAAAAGCAATGCTTCGGGACCAAACTATCTACTCGATTCCTCTCCTTCACAGCAGCATTCGAGGGACTTGACTATTACCGTCGTCCCTGCAATAACAAGCACTGAATATATCTCACCTTCTTCATGTGAAGAAGCCCCATCCGGCCTCAAACGCCCCATCTCTCCAAACGCAATCCTCGTCCGCGATTTTGGCTACGACTCGAGTCGTCCGACCCTCCTCAAACTCCCGAAGGCTGACGCTAGTGCATGCAGCTTGCCAGGGGTTGTTCCGAAGGTCCAACAGATACCAGCGCAACGCAACGGTCCTAACACGAATATTAATATCCAGTCACATCCCCATTCTATACTCCTTGATCCTTCGACTTATATCACAACAACCTCATCGACTTCACCAAACCTCACCAAACATACCACCGCCGACCTCCTTCGCAGCCAAGTACTTGCGGCCCAGTCACAATTAATTAAGGATAAACAATCCTTACTCTCACCCACCTACACTCCAAGCCATAAACACCTACAGCCGCTACAAGGCTCGGATGAACCCAAGAGGAAGAAACCTCTCCTCCCCTTCAGCTTTATCCCTGCCGCATCCCGTTCCGTGAAACCAGCGTCTCCATCACCGGCTTCACCATATCAAAGAGTACTTTTATCACCAGGAATTCCATCTACTCCGCTCCTTTGCGAGTCTCCAATGCCGACTACACTCTTCTACGAGTCCTCGAAAATGAACTCCCACGGAGACTACTTCACCGCCAAAAAGCAGGCGTCAGGCATGTCGATTGCCTCGAACGCTGACTCCGTTGTCAGCAGAGACACTGCTATTACCACACCTTCAACCCGCCCGTCATCCCCGGGACTAAGCAAATGTGGCTACCCATGCACGTCGACATCCTCACTTGTCGCAATGGTCTGCCAGACCCCTCAACCAATTTGTTCAGACCCACCGAATATGTGTCCAGAATCCAGGGAGGATGTTAGCACAGAGTTTGTCGTTGCGGTGTTCAACTACCTGAGTTTGGGACACGAGAGTATCGCGCGAAAGTTTGATAAAGAGCTATGCGAAGCTACCGGGTGGGGGTTGGAAAGGGTGACTACCGATCGACTAGGGGCTTTGAGAGAGTACGTGGAGGAGTATGTGGATCGAAAGCCCCGGTTTGGAAGTGGCATGGGGGGTTGGTAGGGCGATCTGTGAAACCGGGTCGGTAGTGGTGATGTGGATTGTGGTGTGATTGTGGTGTAGTGAGTTGGCCTTTACATGCCTTCTTGCATAATTAAGTGGCATTATTTGTTATCGCCACGGAAAAGTGATGAGGGGTAGACGGGGCATATACACACATCCCTATACACTGGCGTTTCCCTTTTCTTGTTTATTCCCTCATTGCCTTGTTGTCTCTCTCTTCTTCTTTATCTTAAATACGCTGTTGCTTTTTTGACTGCGGTTTAGCGGGGTGCTTGTTTCGTCGTCTTGTTTAGCATGCGTGCTTTACTTTTATCCTGCGATTCGCCGTTTTGTTTTTGATCGGTTGGCATGCATACATCTCATACATAATGCGATGTTACTATATCGTGCTTGATACATCTCGCCGTTCTGGAGTCTTCCTTTCTATTCTTTCTTGTTTAATTCAGCGAGTGAGTTGTTGTGGTTTTTTTTTGCCTTCTACAATACAGCGTAGCATTAGACAGCAAGAGGGACTTGAGACGGAATACATGATTATTTACTACCTTAGAATTAAACATAAGACAATTCTAAAGATGTCGAAGAATTTCACAAAATGATTTTTCTGTTTAAAGTACATAGTAAACGTTTTGGAAATTCATTCCTTCTAGAACCAGCAGATCTTCGAAGGGAAGCGAGTTTTGGACTGGAAGAGTTGTCAGAGGTTGTCTGACATGATATCGCTCGAACCGTCGACGTATAACACATGTGCATGCAGCGACCTACTGCACGTAAAAGCGAAAAAGCAGGCTAAGTTAGACAGCATCTTCGAAATTCTGCAGGCTCGTTTATTAATTATGTAAAGGAAAGAAATGTCGGTTCTGAAGCGAGGAGTTCTGTTTCCTTCCCTCTTTCCTTTCCTTTTCTTTCGCTTTTTCTTTTCCGTGAATCCTACACGATAATAGATATCGGGACTAAAGTAATCAAGCGAGACTTTTGCATAAGACATTGAATCAGCAATTCTTTTTTTTTTCCTTGGAGAATTGCTATCTACGACCAATAAACTAATTAAACATGTCCAAAAAATTCTTAAGAAGCATTCTGGAAGAAAGACAACAGGAAAAAGGGTCTTTACTGTTACGAAAATTTAAAGTAATAGTACATACAGTATGTCTGACATGGCATGCGCATTATGCACATATTTGCAGGGCTAGAATTCATGTACATAGACTAAACCTTGATGAAGCATGTGGTTTTTTTGAATGGTGAGGGAATTTTTTGTCGTTTAGGACGGTGCAGGGGGATATAGGACCGGCGGTTTTGGATCTCAGGTTTGAGCGGTTCGAGCCGTTTCCGAAGGGTATCTTTTTTTTTTTTTTTCCTGTTGGAAAATTCGCCTGTTGTGCATGATGGTGTGTCGATGAGAGGTTGTTGGGATATAGGTTGTATGCTTTTTTCTCTATGGTTTAATTCGTGAAATCGGAGCATAGATGTCGTTTCTTGGGAGGTATATGGATTGCTTGGGCGAGAATGTCGATTTCAAGTTGTATCTCCAGGGTGTTTGATTGGGTCTGCACATGATATACCCTTTCCACCAAATAGTTTAATCTAGTCTCATTCATCGTACACCCCGAACGGCGCTGACGCTAAATTAACCTGAAGGTTCTATACTAATAGTAAGCATTTAGGTCCTATTAGCTCTAAAGCCAGAAGGTCGGTAGGTTTCTATAACGTCTAACATCCTCAACCCACCGAACCAAAAAATACCACAATCCCGATTGGCTATCCAATCAATCTACCCCAGCTTCTAACCTCGCGAAATAAGAACGCTCGGACTGTCAAGACAAAACTCGAATCAGGGATCGGAATCTTTTTTTTGGCAAAGACCAGCTAAAACTAGAACTAAAACTAGCGTCATAGCATAAACATCGGCCGAATTTACAAGAGCTTGTGTCAATTGGACGATATCCATGTAATATATGGGGTAAAAAAGCTGGAGAAGGAAGCTAAAGACCCACATACCCCCGTTCGTCCGGACAAAAGAGTCCATGGGTTATCGTGAAGTTAGGCTTTCGGAAGCATGTGAAAGCGGGGAAGCGAAAACTGGGGTAGAATAAAGACGTTTCGGATTATCGCCTTGCAGATCTTTCGGGACGATGATTTGGGGGGTTGTTTTTGCGGGGTAGTGTAGTGCGATGTCGGGGTTATAGGGATTAAGTTCGCTGGAGGGGGTTGATTGTATTAATGAGTTAAGTGATTGATCAATTGAAGCTGGGCAGAAGACCGCCGGTTTAGGGCTTTGTCTCGTGCTCAGACCTTCAACGTTCAGGGCACCGGCAGTATTTATTCCGAGTACACTATAGCATGAATGCATTGCTCTGCATATCCGGGGCTCGTAAAATTATATTCAATTCAAGCCCTCGAGTGTAGGGCGTGAATTGGTGCATGTTAATCATATATATCTTTACGGTGATTTGGAAGATGAAGCGAACTCGTATGTACCTATTATTACAGATATGCAGAACTTATAACTTTATATAATTTATAATTTATAAGATGGGAGTATGTCCAAATCCGATCGGACAATTGATACATTCGTTGAGGCTGGTTTACGAGACCAATTGATACTGTTTAAGATATTTGATAGACCTAAGCTTACCTTACCCAGAATATTATTCTAGACATCTTACAATTGTATACATGTATGGACGAATACTTGGCTAGCCCAAATTTCAAAGAAAGCTATCTCAGCCAAGCTCCTCATAGATAGATCATCTCGCGAGGGTAATTACTGTCGGTTGGGCGCTCAAGTCGTGTCCATCTAAATCCGGATATCCATCCAACCCGTTTATATCGTGGGAGTTGGATCATAAGACTAATCGATATAGGACATTGTGCGAATTGAAACATCCTATTACTCAAGCAGCTGATAGATGTGTTAAATGTGTGGCGTGAGCTGATATCACGGCGTTAGCCTCGAATCCAGACGCTTTCGCGGTATGTAGTTTCGATAAGTAAATTTAACATATGCACACCTCATGCGCGGGCCTGATTAGCATCGATGCTTGCCAGCATAGAGCTCTAGAGCTATCCCGACCGAAATAAGGATTTTTTCTTTTAGCTGTCGTTCCAAATTCCGCCTCAAAATTCGGGTATCTATTGAAAGGAGCATCGAGTTCGAGGCTGCGCCGGTTGTGCGGCTCGGTTGGTATCGAATTGGAAGTGCCGGTGGGCCCTATAGACCTATACATGTCTCCACGACTCAGGGGGTATCGATGCATCAAATCAATATATTCGCTGATATATTCATAGGAACGAACTATATCAAGTTTTCCGATTAGTGAACCTAGCATGCTAGCATACTAGCAAAACTATGTGTGAATAGTAGATCTATAGATCGATTATGCATGTAACATTGCCGTCTCATATGATCAGAATTAGCACGCGCCATCTATGCATGCATCGCGATATCGGCTCTGCGCCTTATAATATTCCTTGGCCGCGTTCTATACGATTTCGTAGGGTGTAAATGTTTAAACTAAACCAGAATCCTTAAGATGGCACAATGTCAATAGATATCGTCCATAAGTTAATGTCGTCGTCGCTCAAATTTGAGGCGTAGTGGAGACGCCCTGTTTTTAAAGATTTTTGGATATTTGAAACTGGGTCTTGACGTCTTGGGTCTAGTTTTAAATTTTCTTGATATCATCATCAGGCGACCCGGATCGATCCTCGGTATATATTATATAGACATCGTCAGTGCGAAGATAAGCCAAGAAACGAGACGGCATCACGAGGTTCAGGCAGCTTAAGCTTATCTAGAACACCGCCTTGAAGTTTATCCGAGTATCATTCCTCTTCCTTGGATATGCACGTACGCCGTGAAAAAGTACAAACCGCTATTCAAACTAGTCTACGCTAAGGTTACAGGTTTCCGACCCGGCTTAAATCTCGCCTTGAAATCTTCACCGATGCAACGGATCGGCATGCAAGGAAGATCCTCTTGGAATGCAGTCGACAGGGGTCCTTTTTGGAGTCAACACATTTTAGGGCAATTTGTGGATTCTACAACACCAGGACACCCTGGGAATGTTTTCCGAGATTGAAGATGGTACAACTATGTACTACCAACTGGTACAGAAAAAGTTCATTGTTGGGATGTTCGTGTAGAAACGAGGCGTGAATGGCATGTTGAGCTGTGGTGCTAGGGAAGGCGATTATCGTCGTATGAAGGAACCTAAAGAAGACTCGGGCTTTGGGATCCAAAGCTCCAACATGTTAACATTAGCATGTCTTGCGCAATTGCCCACATGTCATACTGTTGCGCTATGGTTGGTATCCTGGGAAGCTGACGGCGAGGTACAATGGAGTCATGGTATGTGCATATGCAAGGAATCTCTTCAGCTACACTTTCAAATTTACTTTTGAAATTTAGGATTCGGTGTAGTGCCGACAAGAGTATCGGGGACATGACAAAACCCCGATTGCTTAATGTTTACTTTTGTTTATTGGCTGAGCTCGCTACACTCAGATTTTATATTCCTAAACGAACACTTCCTATCTAAATCTCACAAGGGGGAAGTTACCATGTTCGAAAGCTTTTCTAATATATTCTTATCAAAACTCATTACTATGGAAAGTTCTATCAACACTTCCTAGTCTACACTTCCCACGCGTTTAAACGGAATCAGAATTCCATCCAGGCTCGTTTACGACGCCAGGGAATTCTGGCTTAGTAAATGAGAATACCTTACTTTTCTATACGTAAGTATGCGATGAAAGCAGGACTGAATTGATGCCCAATAGGATATCCATTCAAACGTCTCCCTAGCTTCTAAGCTTCCCCGCATTCTCGCTAGAGAGAAGGGCCGTCCCGCCTTGACCTAGCATCCGCTTGCAGCCGAAGAATGTGAAAAAACTCACAACTTATCCAACAAATTAACAAAGATGTCCGGGTTAATTGATACCGGTGAATGAAATACCGATGATTACCTACTTTCTATCCAATGCGCTCTCGTGGGATCGATCCCCACCTCGTCGGCTCGAAAATCTGGACCCGGGAGGTGTAAAGATTCACGGACAGTTGCATTTAGGCCCTTGATTCGTCAAGTTCCGTGGAATGCGCATATATATATCCTGACCCATTTCTAACCGAAGGGCGGAATGCAAATCCTCGATCTTCGGTTGTGATGAGAGGATAGGTCGTGATTGATACCGAGTCATGGATGAGCTCCAATGACGATATTTCGAATTCGAACCTCGCACCTTGTTTCGCCCTGTGGGCTGATTAGTTTGAAAGATTGATGGAAAGCGGAACTTTGGGAGTATTTGATATTCTTACAAGTTTTTTAAGTCCAGCAGCTATCCGGAAAAATTAGCCACTAGGTTCACTCAGGAGCTTAAGCTCATCCCGACTGCGACTCCCTGCATATTCCGCTATGAGGTGGCGGAACGAGCCGCATGCGGGGATACCTTGCCTACAGCTCGATTCCTGTACCAACAGCAAATGGTTCTCTGGTCCTCTGGTCCTCGAAAATGGCAAATACGATAAGCCAAAATAAACGAGCCAAGGAGCTAGTTGTTCGATATTGCCGTTTCTTGTTCGGAAAGTAGCTGTCGAACACTCCATCAGTTGCTGATATCGATAGTCGACTTGGTTGCGCATTTTTGGAATGCGCTAAACTATGCGGCCCGCATACCCGGGAAACTGATTTCCAGCCGTACGGTGACCTTCGCTACACAGGAAATGCAAACGGGTTATATGCTAGACTTTTGGTTGGCCAACCGCGACGATCTTGTCTCCATCTTATCACAACCTGTTGGATGGCCAGAGTCGACGCGCAGATTGGAGAAAGCCATGTCGCCTGAGGCCGACGAGAACGGCCATGAGGAATGACGAGTGGGGAAGCTTGAGCTCAATGGAGGTTCTGAGAATTCTAAAACCTGAGCTTCGAGGTCAATCGTAGAGTCCATAAATACCTCGAGATTTCCCAGTCGAGATCTTGTTTTCATCAACATCACAAGAGACTTCAAACCCGAATAACTGCCTAGCCAATATTTGCCTATTATCTCCAGTGTACCCTAAACAAAACCTCCAAGATGGTTAGCATGTACAAAGGCCACCTGTAAGTCTTCATCTTAAGTACTTTTTTTAGTTAATATCTCGTCCCACGATAATATTATACAGTTATATATTATAATTATAGTAACCAGGCGTCGAGGGGCAACAATCATCTATATCCGACGTGACTAACTCCAATATTTCAAAAACAGGGACATCTATGTCCAAGGCCTCGATTGCAAGGTCTACTATAAAGTTTGGCAGAACCGTTGGCTCGAGTAGCAGGACCTGGGGGACGTCAAGACACGCTACGAACCAGTAGTTATTTCTCGTTCCGCCAGAGTTAACACCATTGACGTGTTTATTGTTGGACTTGACCACTGCCTCTACCACCGCAAATGGCAGAACGGATGGTCGAAAGAATGGGTTAAGATCGGTACTCGATGTCTCGGACCTCCTGCTGTCGTCTCTCGCGACAATGACAAGTTTATCGAGCTCGTCTATGTCGGAACGGATCACGCACTGAAGCACAAGCGACTTGAGGAGAACCAAGAATGGGTCCCTGCGGGTACCGACGTCTTCGATTGGGGTGGCAAGTACCTCTATAACCGCGGTTCTGCGTGTAGCTGGAGCACCGACCACGTTAGCTTCTTCAACATCGGTTTCGATAGCAAGTGCTACGAGAAACGTTGGGCAAGGGGCATCGATGGATGGAACGATTTCGAAGTTCCAGGAGTTTGGACATGCCCCCCAAGAGCCCTTTCTGGGTATAAAAACGAACAAAAGATGAGCGTGTATGGATTGAACGAGAACAGCAAGCTGTTTTATTGCGATCGTAGCGGTCCACCAGATACCAACGAATGGAGCCACACCGTCTTCCACGAGGGTATCTTCGCTAAGGAGATTCCTGAAGCTGTTTCCTTTGGGAATCCTAGCGAGAGGATTGATGTATTCCTCGTTGGGCTTGATAGTGCTATCTACCAAAAAACCTGGACGAAGGCAACAGGTTGGAGAAATTTCAAGCCGCTTAGAGGTAGTACTACGTTTGCTCCAAGGGTGGTCAGCTGGGGTGATAGCACTGTAACTCGGTACGACTTAATGGCGGTTGGAACCGACTTTTCGATGAAGCATCTCTATTCCGAAGATGGAGAGAAGTGGATGCCAAGCGAGACTGCCTGGGAAAACTTGGAAGGCAAGATGGTATTGACACCTGGTGGAAAGGTTTAAGGCATCTAGCGACCCCATACACTCCGGAATTATATCTAGGGCCAAGTCTACGGCTGGATATGGAGAGTTTGTTTCTAGGAGTGAAAGTTTCCTTAGGTTTTGTCCCCACTGGTTGGCCGGGGAATTTTGGAAATGATAGTTACTGTACTGCAAGTTAGAGCTATAGTCCCTAGTTGTACCAGATTTATCAGCAACATTCTGGTTACAAGACTGATTTATTAGCATGCCCGCTACTTGTATTCTCTAAAATGTTAAACTATCACAAATATAGATTCAGAATCCCCACTTCGGAGACATCTCGATAGCATTTGTCATCGCTGCCCAATCAAACCTTCGCTTTAGGAGACCTTGCCAACGCCTCGAAATATTCTTCTAGGACGCCTTATATGTTTTAACTTAACATAAACGGACCCGCGGGATATAGTTATGGATAGTGAACACCGGACCTGCCCGGGTTCGCCTCGTTGGCTTGAGGATACCCCCATAAAAAAAAGCAATATAATTAGACCTGAACGCCGTTGACGCTTCCACTAGATATCCCGTTACTTCAACCCCATAATATTATGCGTGCAAATAATCATCTAGGATTCTATGGCTTGAGGGTCAGCAGGACAACTGGATCCTTCCTGTGAAACCAGTTGAAGCATTTGAAACTTCCTTCCTAGCGGTATAGCATCTGGTCAAAATCTCGTCCAGGATACGGGAACGCAGGTTCAGATCCTGCCTTAAGCTGTCTTCTAAAAGCAATTCGAGGCGATGCATCGCTCGCGGGACATATGTTGACCTAACTTTCGGGACTCTGGGCTTCGGCCTCGCGGATTATATCATCGCGGCGGTCAAGCGCCGATTCATATATCGAACTACGGACAGGTACAAATTCCGGATTTCTGGTTCTCTATCTCTCGTGCCGTCTCTCGGTATTAACGAATCGCTAAATTTAAGGCAAACCCTTTGAAATATGTTTTGCAGCGGGGTCAGATATATTGGTCTCGTATACCAGCCTCCCCAAAGTGATCAAGGTCATATGCATATAGGCTCACTAACCGGTCCCTGACCCTAGTATAGAAGTACTTGAACTCGCGGCCGTGACACGCGTAGGCACGTTCTGACGAAAGCTTAGGGGCGCAGAAAGGTCGGTATTTTATCCGAGCACACACTTCTTGGGTTCTACAAGAGTCATCGTAATGCATCTTACCGGCTGAGAGCGGGATTCCCGGCGGGCTTGGTCAGCAGTCTGCGCATTCGTACAGCTAATAGCTGCTAGGAAAGTTAGGTTGCTTCTACTAGACATAGATATACAAAAAATTATCGGAAGGGGCGACATGTTAATTCAAAAAAACCGGGCGACGCGTAATTATTAATCCCATTGCAATATTGTTGTCGAATTTGTGCGGTGAGGTGAATTTATATATATGCAGAGTTGGATTAGATGGCGGCTCGCCACCCACCCTGATTCAGCCACACTGCCTTTGTGTGCGTGGCGAAAATGAACTGCCAAAGGGTACGGATGGGGGCACCTGGATTGTTTGGGTTCCTACATGAAATTTGAGTCATTTCAAAAGACGAATTCACAAATGCGCGAAGACTCGTACCTTTGACCTCCAAATTAACATCGAGATCTTGATAATTGTGTTGTGCAACGTTGATTTCGCTCATGCACTTTTGGATCCTTCGCGAAGTAATTCGAAAATTTTCAGCCTTCTGTTGTATATTCTAAGACAGTTAGCTACGTTAGTTGCTTGCACCATCATGAGCTCCTCACGAAGCGGATGAAGGATGTGTCGAAGCCAAGATTTTGGCCTGAAACTTTTGCTGTAAGGCCGACGAATCGCTGGGTTCTACAAGGTTCTAGCGCGACTATGAGTACTTAGGCATGCATCTATACGCGAAGACAGCTGGCTAGCGAAATATTATTCGTTACGTTGAAAGGGGATCTGCTTCGAGACCGACGGGCCTTAGATAGCACACGCAGCTCTCTCGTGATCGATTAGGTTTTTCGTCCGAGCCTTCTCTCTTGAGGGGTAGTAGTACAAATGTGATATCATGATACACAGGCCACTTCGATGGTCGTATCATACATGCGAGTTTTACTATACGTACAAGGGGGTTGTTTTCACATGCTAGGAAATCTATCTTGGAGGGGAGAATACAAGTACAATTCTTTTTTTTTTCTTTGCCAAATCTTTAAGGATACTTCGAAACAAGTGCGATGTAAAGTCAATCTATTAAACCGAAACCTTGAAAACCTTTTCCAAAAATAAGAAATGATATGCAACCCAAGCCATGAGATACCATTAGACCCTGACCCAAACGAGGCAAGCAGAATGCATGTTAAACGTTGAACAAATGAAAGGCTGAGCAGTGAATGTATGACCGAACAAAGCATCAAGTGCTGTTGGCGAATTGGAAACCATGCAAATTGGGGAATAATGTGGGTAGAAAAAAACAGAGAATAATGAGGGGTAAGATGTAAATTTGGCGCTAGCAGGAAAAAAACTCCAGTTAAACAAAAGCCATGAACGTGAAAAGAATAAGGAAATAGGAAGGATTAGAGATATTAAAATTGAGAGCGGGCAATGGAGCATCGCGGGCACCGGGTATGAGCTGGGTGTTCATTGGAGGTGCATTCAGACTCCTTCCCTAGGTTCATAACGTAGACAAAATTTGGACGATTCTGCGCGAGAAGTTGGCATTCGCACTATTGAGAGTTTAATTAGCTTATTCTAAATCAGAAGATAATAATATGTATGAAACTTACGCAGATCCAAAAGTCTGGCGCCACGGGCGAGGAACCAAGGGAAGATGCACTGAAGGGCTCTCCAGGACCAAAGATATCTTTTATGGGCGGCAATTGCCTCTGCTGGTCCAATATTTCAAGCTCGTTATCCAAGAGATTGATTTCTCTCTCGTACTTGGAGCGAGCAACTTCTAATGCTTTGGACGTCTCAGCCAAATTGCATTCAGTATACTTCACCCAGAGTCGAATATCCTTTTGCTCTTTATGAAAGTGGTCGGCTACGTGATTAACACGAATCTCTTTACCACGTCTGCCAGTCATCTCCGGGGGGATTTGGATAAGTTTCGCACAAAACCCACACCAGAAGTTATCTTCCACATAGTCAGTTCCATTGTGATGCTTCTGAAAAAACTCCTTTTTGGCATCTTCATTGACCCCGCCATCACGAATCCAACCTGTGACAAGGGCTTTGTGGTGTTCTTCCAGGTGCTTTTCGAATTCTTGTCTCCGAACCCATGCGCTACGGCAGGTCTCGTGAGGGCCACCAGGGCATTTATAGAATTCGCTTTGGTAATGTCTATGTTCCTCGTGTCGGCGCCAGTCGTCCTTGCTACCAAATCGCTGGACTTCACTTCGTTCTTGCCAATGGAAGGTACAAAAGAATGGCCGGCGATGCCTTTGCATATGTTTCCTAGGAGGAGTTAGCTTTGAGGGTGTCTTTCGGAGGGATTGAAAATGTCGGTAAGGTTTAGATAAATGTATGGGTGCCATTGCAAAATCTCGACGACGATTCTCAAATCAAAAGAGAAATCATTACCGTTCGAGATATCATTGTTCATTAAAATATCATGTTGGGACTCAACATATATTTGAAACAAGGCGGCCTATGATGTCATCGGGCGGATGGAGATTGGGGAGGATCAAACAAGGAGTGGCGGGAACTTACTTCCATTCACTTTTTTTCGTGAAAGTTTTATTGCACTTGTGATTAGCACATCTGTATACTTCGGCGATACTTTCCGTGTCCGTCGCGACAGAACGTGAGGGCGGCCTGGTTGTGTCCTCCACTTTGATCGAACCGGCTTCGTGACCAGCCGTATTACTCCGTGGGAGGCTAGGCACCACAAAACTGGAGTTCGCCTCGCTTCTAGGAATGTGCTCCTTGGTATTCTGCTGCGGCTGACCGAAAAACCCAGCCCCGGATGCATCGAGTCTGCTGGTCGGCGAGGTTACACTTGTGGGTGTCAGCGGTGAGAATCCGACCTTAGCATCCGACGGGTAAGACGGAGAAGTAACGCTCAACGAAGTTCTGGCACTCGCCGCTGCTGCCAAAGGTGCACCAGAAAGGGCCTCTGATATCTTTGTTTGCGCTAATCGGTAGCCTCTCGAAAATCCGGCTTCGAACCCGAGCAGAGCAAATTTTATGCAATCTAGTTGTCTCTGTGAAGTAATTTCTGGATATCGATTTTTTAACTCGTCAGAAGATAATTTGGCGGCCGCTTCAAGTTGGTTGGTGTTCATGTTCTCAAGAAACTCAATCACAGAGATTTCGTCGATGTCGTGGCTCCGGGTCTGACTTGGCCCAGTATCACTCGAAAGATCATGCACAGTCGGTTGACTAACTGGCTTTATTTTCAACTCTGGGAGGGGTTCCTGCATTTCGGGAACACTACCAAAATCTTCCACCAGAAGCCTTGGTGTCAGCATTATGACATCTCTAGACTCTTCCTGAGGCGAATATGATCTGTCCCGAGGTATACTAAGTTGTTGACTTTGTGTGTTATATTCAGCTGCCCGGCTTTTCCCTTTTTCCTCGATAGCCATTAAATTATCGTCATCCTGCTCAATATCATCCTGCCCAGTCGCGATTTGGGCTGGAGTTCTAATTTCAACTCTTTCCAACTGGACATCTTCGATGGTTTCGTCGATAGATCTAGTTTGTATCGGGATATCGTCTGATAAAGGACTCGACTCGCCCTCGGGGCTCCTTGAGGGGTTCTTTTCTGCCTGTGATGCCGACCCTTGTGGATTTTTAATTTCATCTAAATACCTTTTATCGTGAAGTTGTAAAATATGCTGTCTAAGATTGTCCCTCCTGGAGAAGGCTTTCTTAGGATTCGATCTGGCGCACTCCGCTACTGGGCAGACGTAACTTGCAGAATTCTCCCCGTGGACGGTATCTCGGTGACGTGTAAGATCTTTTTTCGTGTGAAATTTCGCGTTACAATCTCCACATACATGCGACCGTTCGCCGTGTATTTGCTTATGTTTACTATATAATAATCATGGTGAAAATCAGGTCCCATTCAGGCCCCATACTGATTCTATGAAGGGAATGGTACCTAAGACTGTTCTTGCTCGGAAAGCTTTTCTTGCATGCATAACAAATATGTTGTTTCCTTATCGGGGACGAATTAGAAGCATGCGGGTTTGCATCTAGTTCAAAAATCTTGTCAGCAGCTTTTCATTTCGATCGTTAAGTGGAGAGTAGGGGTCAGACCTGTACTATAAGCAATAGGAGGTATCGGGTTTTTATCGTTTGGATCATCAACTGAAGATATTAAATACTTAAAAGATGGTAAAGAACTTGAATTTTGTCGAAGTAAAGGCGGATGAAAGTCCGATCTGCCGCTCTCTTGCTGTTGACTATCCAGAGCTACCGAAGTTGGGCTTCCTATGCTTTCAGCGATACTTAAGCTCCTCCCGTGACTACCGGCAGGACCTGCTGTACCGATAACTTGATTCGTAGGCTGGTTGCTTGTAGTCCATGATATCGCGGGTGGGTCCACTGTTGCCCCTCCCTCTCCCTCTGAGGGATATACACCGGCCTCCTTTGCCTCTGGCGATTTGACCTGAGTGTTTATGGGTTCCATCCATAACAATATTCACGGATCCTTGATAAGGTTGAAGGGGAGCTCTATTCATTTCCACGGTACAAGTTAGTTATTTTTTTGGCTTTCGCGAGACCGCTCAAAGGTATATATTGCTGAGGGCAAGTTGAGCCTCAATATACTGGCTTGAAGCATCTATCTTCAAGGCTCAAGATATTCGTGTTAGCTAGTGGGGTTGGGGTTTGCATACTTCTCAGCCTGATATACGGTGAATTTAGACAGCCGGCCGCGAGGAGGCTTGTCTATCGGCCCACTACCCTTCGTGGGCTATTTTCTTGCGCTCGTGACTAGTACTATATATCTTTGATCAGCCTCGTGCCTTTTGGAGGTCAACTCGTATCTAATTAGGATCGAAAAGTACAGATTAAAAGTGAAATCCGAATTTATAAACCTACGCGAGGCCCCTTCCAATCAACCCTCTTTTTTTTTCGTCTTCACAATCTGTTAAATCCTTTCTATCCTGTGAGTCGAAGCAAATCCCAAATAGATCAAATCCAAAAACTAGGCCCCCTTTGCTAATGCTTTTCCTAGCAACCGGTATTGTTGACGGCGAAATTCAAACAGAGAAAAATCACCTCAAGTCCTAAAGCCGCAGACGCGGCTTTGACGAGAACCGGCCTTTAAATATGAAAATTTCGCGACTTACCGATCAAGCGGCTATTCCTAGGCCTAGCCCGAAGGTTGCAGGGTCTTTAGTGTGCCTGTTATGACTCTTTTGATAGCCGCAGTGAGTCGGAAAGTTGCGTTTTGGTGGTCGAGCTGAGTTTGATCGTTGAATGTCTAGGCTCATCTGTAACGAACCTGGAAGAACAGATATCACAGCCCTAAGATTGGAGTATTATTAAAAGCAAGTTCCCCCCCGTGTTTTCCAGGCCGGACTAGTCGCCAAAGCTTCGAGCGACCTGAAAGGAATCCTGCTGAAAAGTATCTTGATGCTGGAATGCAGCTGCGCCGTAGATTTTACGAAAACAGAAACCGAAAACTCAGCCTATTGCGATCGGGAAAACACGACAGCAAAGATAGATTCCAGGGGCGGGTGGTCGAGGAAGATGAGAATTTCATCACTCGCCGTTCTCCATCCATCTTGCCCTCCAAGCGAACGGGTATCGGAAAGAAAAAGAAAATATGGTGAACGAAATGAATTCGATTTTTCGTACAAGGAATCGGGCTGTCACGTTAACGAGGCACTACTCAAGGCGGCACAATTCGCATTAGGTTGGAACTTCTCCTTTTTTTCTTTTTTCATGTATTCTTTGACGCCTTTGAGGATACATTCGAACGAGTTAAGGCCCCCTGATGCTGCCTGCATGTGCATGCCGTCCGGAGTCAGGCCTAACGTTTGGCGTATCTTTGATTTGCCACTGACAAAAAGTTTGCCCGAACTTGTTCGTACAACCTTGTTTCGCCAACGAAGACGACGCCCGCATGTAGGCGGCCTTCCTCCTTCATTCGATCCGATATCAGGGCAAAGTCCATCCGCGTAAACCCCGAAGAGCAAAAAATACTTATATATAGCAACCACCCAAGCCAGCTGACGATGACTGTCGCCAGAAGGACAAGCGAACTGCGAATGGACCGTGGCAGTGAACGATTATTGCGATTGCTACCTGACGCCGTGGCCGAAGTGCCATGTTTCTGATTCAGGCGAAAACTACAAATCAAACAGGCCTGGATCCCCAAAAGCACCAGACTACGACAAAACCGCTCCCAGGACAGAAAAACCAACCAGAGGCAAAGATAGAGGCCAACGAGTTAACTTCAAACCACCAATACAGCTGGACGAAATCACCCGGATGCATATGACGTTGATCAGTGAACTAGTGGATCCCATTCTCGCCGCCAATACCCGGCCCTGCCGGGGTTCGGGATTGCAGGCATGCGGGTGTCCTGTATGTAGGTACTAGCAGGTACACGGGCAGAAATTGACCAGTATAAAAATTCTCTCACCACCCTCTTCACCCCTTCCTACTGGCGTTCTTTCCATTGCCGTCTCGAGCGAGCTCCTGACTCTCCCAACCATTCGAGAACACAACTTCATCTGACAGTAGTAATACAATACGAACCGCCCAAGTAGTATAAGACGGTGTTCTACGGCATTCTTTGTGTCACATTGAACAACCAGGGGAGGGCCTAGCTGCCTTAACTGGGAGAAAGTACTAATGTCGCAACAAACAGCCTTTTCTTCCAAATATCCTCCCGACCGTGATAGGTGAGAAATATATTTTCGGAAAGGATATATATTCCGGATATGATTGTGGACAGGCAAAAATAAGAATTACTGTACATCTTAGAATCCTCCCACTTTCATCGGCGACATTACATGCATAGGTTTTGGAGTACTGCATCGAAACATCCTTCCTTAACAAGCATCCCGCAACTTGACGGGATGAAAAAAGAGCAAAGAGATAACGTACGTCTACTAAGAATGTGCATGTGTTCTCGAAAAGAAAGTCAAACATCGCATATCGACACAAACGAGAATCGCACGAGAAAGGAATGTGAAGGCAAAACAAGGCAGCAACGAATTCGTAGGTAGACGTTTGGAAACTGGCGGTGCAATGTTAACATAGCGGCTGGAATTAGAGATGCTAAAGGATTAATCGATTAAATCATTGGGACGCAAACAGCCCCGTTCAAGGACTAGCTACTGGACAGGAAAAGGCTTGTGAAAATGGAATAAAAATAAGATCTAACACGAAAGAAAGGAAAAGGAATAGGATTGTGACAAATGTTCGGACCTTGTTGTGTGTTGTCAAACTGCATGTTGGCTTCTGCAGGCGCCCCAAGTCAATGTGATAACCTGCATTAGACATCAGACCAGGCCCCAGACTAAGGCGACTCATACATCCGCGAGCCATCGCGAATGCTGCAAGATCCTCAGGCCTGAAAGGTCCAGTCATCGCGGCTGACAGCTGCCAAAGATGCAAAAAGGAAAATCGACCTTCTTTTGACGGGATTTCTCGATCACCATGGTTGGTGGTTGGGCCAGTTCATAAACCTTTCTGTCTCATCCTCGCCCGGCTGCTGCCCTCCTTGGTTCCAACCTCCATATGTTGCCGGATTGGTGATGCCCAAACCCGGAGCTACGTGGCTAACCATGTTGGGGTTTGGGTAGCCAAGCATGCCATCGTGCCCACCCATCCCATAGCCCATGTTGGTTCCCTGGATATTATAGCTCATGGGATTCTGCTGTGCATGGGGATGTTGGTGCTGTTGCTCCTGCATGAACAGATCCAAATCGCTGTGCATTTGGAACTGCGTCTGAGGATGCAGCGTCGCAGTAAGTGACGGGTCCATCGCGCCCGTATAGATCCTATTTTCAACCAGCCTTGAATTTTCAACCACGTTTCCATTTCTTTGTGGTGTGGCATGCGGCGAAGGGTAGACGCCCGGAGGGGTTGGCCTGGTTGGCGAATAGAATGACGACTGAGGCGCCGTACCCACATACATACTTTGTAGGTCAGGTAAAATTGGTGTGATGTTCCCTTGCCCAGCAGCTGAGAAGGCAGAAGGATTGTAAGGAGTGATAGGTGTTACTGTTGTGGAATTACCTCGCCGTGTGCTCGCAGGGCTTAAAATTGCGTCTTCACCAATCAAGGTGATCACGGGCAAGGAGATGGCTTCCATATGCCTGGCCAAATGAACCGTTAATTTCTTCCAGCTTTGTAGCCTGCACCCACAGAAGCGACAGGGCTCAGATGTCGGCTTGTTTGTTGTCTCCTTGTAACAAGCAGCAACGATATCCCACAATTTATTTACTTCATCGTCTTCTGTGCCACCTTTGCCTTTCTTCGTACCACGCGCCCCGGCGGCTGCCGACTTCGTAGCACCAGTCGACTTTGTCGCCTTAACTTTAACCTCTGGCATCTTGTGTTCTCTGACGAGATGTTGGACGAAGTTATCCTTTCGATAGCACTTGTGGTTGCAGTCAGGTAAATTGCAGGTCCACCATTCCAAATGTCGATGTTTCTCGTTCTCATGACGCACCCAATCGGCCTTTCGCTTGAAACTCTTGGGTTCTGTGCAATCAGGGAACGTACAAGTGAAAGGTTGGACATCTTCGTGAACGTGCTTCGTCCAATCAGAGGGCTTTGTAAACCTTTTCACCTTAAAACACAGCGTGCATTCGAACTCCGCAGGCAATCGATTAACAGGAGGCATTGGCACACCCGGCGGGAACTGGGTCGCAGTCACCCTCCCATCAGTGCTAGGGACGTCCTCGTCATCTGAATCATATTCTTGCATCGCGTACGATGCGTTGTTATTGGGACTCTCAAGAAGGCCAATATGTGCGTTGTTCTCCTTTCCTTGATTGGCGATAGCACCGCACTGATTGTCGTTGCTGCATTTACCTGAAGTTTGTACTGTGGCATGATGTTTGAGGAAGTTCTCCTGGAGCTTTCTAAAACGCTTGACTTGTTCGATCGCAATCCTATCGATCAGCTTAGGATGCAGTTGTGGGTTGAGTTGGAGACAGTGCTTCGCAAAACCGGCCCGGTTTGGAGTTATCTTATCGATAGGGATCTTCAACTGGGGAGGAGGCGCAGGAATAACCTCAGCCGGGGCATCAGCCTCATCATCATCTGAGGGTTCATGCTCTAACGGAACACTAAGGGATCCTTGGCTTTGATGTCTACCAGTCGAAGTTGGCGATGCAAACCCTGGCCTTCCAAATTCAATCCTTCCCTTGTTCAGTGAACCAAGTCTCTTCGTTTGAGGTGACATCGGGTTACTGGAAGAAGCAGCGTCGCCTACACCGATTGACATTGGCAACCCAGCCATACCCGCGAAGGCCGAAGCTGTATCCTTTGAAGGATCAACATCGCTTTGCTTCCTCTTTTTCGAAAGCTTGCGTGTCAAGCTACTTAATCTGCTTGGCGAACGCTCCCTTCCAATTTTTGATTTTTGGCTGTCTTTCCTCAAAGGTTTAGGCTCCTTGGACGACTTGTCGGAGAGGTTCTGAAGGGCATGGAGAGCAGCGTTCTTATGTTCATGGCCTGCACTCGAAAACCTCTTCAAAACGTTCTTAACCTCAAATAAACTCGGCTTTCTTTCTTGGTGAGCATTTGGTCTGTGCACGACCGATAGATTTTCTTCGTTAGGCCCAAAGGACATCCTTTTGAATAGACCGTCCATCTCTCCAATAGAGTACCGACGACTCCGCATAGTACCGAACGTCGCCACTCGGCTTGCAGTCTCAATGTTCTCATTCGCTCGCTTCCACCTTTCGATTGCTGCGTTCGAGGAGTTAGGCTGAGCACGAGTGATACCTTCTCTAACGTTGAGCGTCGATATCGGCTTTGGTGGATCATGCCAAGGACCGGGTCTGTAATATGCGTTAGGATGTGGGTCGTTGTTGACAAGAGCCATCTCCTCCTCCTCCGTCATTCTCTGGATGCTGTCGATATGTCTAGGCGGATGGATATCGTCGTCGCCAACATGTGATACAATACTATCCGGGAATCCCAGCTCGTTTTCCGGAATCAGGGAGTCTGGAAGCCCCTCCTCATCTGAAGTGTGCCCATCTGTGCTTTCCTCCTCGCTGTCATCAAACAGCACATCCCCCTCGCCTCGGGGCGTGCCATCAATTGGCAAGTATTCATTGGATTCTTCCAGCTTGAAGCCCTGTCCTGTTGCAGTTTGCGCAGAATCGATCGGCTTACTAGACGAATCCGCTGGGCCGACACTTCGACTTCTCTGCCTATTAGTTTTAGGAGCATCTAGGTGCCCGGACCCCTCGCCGGAGAGCCACCGGAAAACCTTCATATGATTCTCCGATTCTTTAGCCATGAGCTCTTGATCTCGAAGGCTTGGAATCTCGTCGTCTGTTGCTGCTGTAGTCCTCCCGGCTGGAAGAACTCGGTTAAGGCTGGGTTCGTCGTCACCTGACCGCTTCTTGATCCGTCGATTTGATTGTGTAGCATCGTGATCGTCAACCGTGATATTAGGGTTAGATATCGTTGATTGAGTTGAAGGGCCAAGCGGTTCTAGTACGTTAGGCCTAGTTTGAGCCTGTAAATTAGCATTTGTCATTGCTGGACTCGGAAATACGTTATCGCTAGTGGTCGCAGTCGGTGCTAATGAAACTTGCGTCGCCGGTTGGGTGTTGTTCCTCGTTGGTGGCTCATGAATGAAGTCGTCGATGTTCAGATCTTCCTCGGGCATTGGAGTGCTCATATCGAATGGCATATCTTGATCGTAACCCGGCGTCGTCCCAGACGAAAAGCCATGGGATGAATTCGGGGAAGACATCGAGGTCTCGAAGTAGTTGTGAGGGGACATGGAGAAATCGGAAGAGGACGGGTGGTTAGAGCTCGCATTCGATATCGACGCTTGCATGGGGACTGCGGAATTCGGAGTAAACCCGCCAAGTTCTTCTGCATCATAGACCTTCAGAGTAGAGTTCCGCGGGGTGGATGGATTATTTTGAGGACTAAGAGGTCCTCTTTCACCTGTAACGCCGAAGAACGCCGCAAATGAACGTCTTTTGGAAGACGGTGAATCAGGATTCCCACCAGCCATTGTCGCAAAAGAATAAATGAAGCTGAATCGCTTGCGCCGCACAAAATCTAGACGTTTAGGGGTCGAGTCTACGGTCCAAAGGCTCTACGAGTAGGCGAATGCGTGGAAGGTCACTCTACACTGTTGTGTTGCTTGAGGATAGAGAGGTGTCGCTGGATCCGTTCGGGGCAGAGCGAAGCTGACCTTTACGTTAGCTGACAAAGGCTTAAACCCGGAACAAACTCAGAGTTCTCCCGAAAAGCTTACCACTTGGACAAAGCTAGCTATCGAAGTCGTGCGAGGCTCGTCGAGTATACTTTCGATGGTGTTTCGGACGTAGCGAAATCGTCGCTTGTCACTGTCTCACGGTTTTAAGACTCGGGGTGGAGGGAAGGACTCGATCCGGAGAAAAAGGAGGGGAAAGATTCAAAGGTCAGCAAGCTGGGGGGCGGGGCACTGGCACCGTTTTGAAGTATCAGCAATGCAAAGGTCAAAAGGGCTCAGCGACCGTTTGAACGGATGAATCAGAGGAACTGGACAGATTCCATGATTGCGAAGGCTTTTCGGCAGGTTGGAAGGCAGACTCTTGTGAGCATATGTGATGGTGATGAGGCTAGCAGGATCGAGAAACGGTTTGGCAGAAACGCAAGCGAAAAGCTGGGCAAATGAAGTGCTTACCGCTCAGGTATTATATTCGGTAGACCGGCCACGTTGGGTCTCGAATCAATCGAGAAAAGTGAGCTAGCGGGGACGGATTACGAATGGACCTTGGATGTGGGTGGGACAGTGCTCGAAAGGTTCGGTCTGGTCATGCAAAAGAGATCCAGATGGTACGATCAACGACCTTCTGCTAAGCTAAGGCAAAGCAGATGGCAGAATACCTCGTATGATGATATAAGAATCCCAATGCTGCCATTGCGGATTATCTTCCTCGTCCAAGACCAAAAAGCTTAGCTATAGCCCTGGCTCCTCCTCTTTTTCTCTAAGCCACAAACTCGCGGGAAGGCTTTCCAGCAGTCTGATCATCCCCAAACTGCAAACTGGTCCAGCCTCGAGCTTCTCACACAGACCAATCTGGGTATGATGAAAGAATCCAACCCTCGGAATCTTCCATGATCACAAGCTTTAGCGAGAGATGCGATGAGGCTATGCCGCCATAGGGCCGGCGGGAAGATTGATGCGTCTGCAGCGATGAGTAAGAAATCTTTTCGGAGACTCCAATCACTTGCGATCTCAGCTTGTACTTCCTCATCCTGGATGTTGGCCTCAATAAGAATCCAACTTTCGGTGACAACGAGTTTCGTCAGCTTTTGTCCCTTGTTAAAACCCGGATGGAGCGACACGCACCGGCACAAAGATGAGACTTCTAAAAGTGAATGCCCGATTGATATGGTGAATCCGAACCGGCAGAATATCCCAACCAGAAGGCACATCAACCTGCCTTGCAGAACGTAACTTCAACCACCAATGGCGCCGTCTTGGCGGATGAGCCACCCTTGCATGTTTGTGGCGGGGTCAACATCAAGTGATGCGACGAGAGCATCCTTCACAGCAGAGAACCGTCGGTACGAGCCGTAACGATGTGCATAACCGTCCGATATGATCCTGTCGATTGGGATATGTTCGCCGTAGGATGGTGATGCAGAAGATGAAGCTCGAATCAATCGAATTGCCTCAACGGCTTCGGACTGGGAGACATCAGGATCTTCGTCGATTGTGTTGCGTGGTCGTTAGCTTCTGTTGATCCCAACACATTCTTTCTTTGGGTGGGAAGCTGCTCTTAGATCCTCTCCACCAATTGATTCCCATTCGAACAGTCGAGTCTCGTCGTGCTGGCCTCTACGTAGCTCTGTCGCCCTAGAAGGTACCTACTTAGGCAGCTAGTAGCTACAATATATGGTCAGCTAGTTACTACAATAGCTATTGGGGGTACTATAGTAATCCTCCCATCTCTACCTTGGTACTTAGTGCACCATACACATTGATTTTTCGCTGTGGCCGTGGTCTGAGGTAAGCATCGATATCGCGATCCGCATCATACGACGTGTCGATGATTGGATCCGATTCGCTATAGGCTGGTCTTAGGCTAGATTCTAATAGTATTAATAGCGCTGTGCTTCAGCTAGGTGGATTTATATATCGCCACGCTACCGAATCGTAGCACGCCAGTAACCGGATTCATAAGATTGAACCCATATCGATATCGTCAGCTCGAAAAGTCTAGCGCTAGCGCTCTAGCTCTAGCTCTAGATACCTATGATACATGCCATTGGAACACCTGCGCACGCTAGGTAGTGAGAATGGGATAGGCCGGAAACAGGACTGGATCTACGGTGCCGACATACGTCTACATCCGAATTTACCACTCATCCAGTTGATCAAAGCATTGAACGTTTTAGTCGACTTGGGAAGTCTGAACGGGCCTTCATAATTTCCTCTCTGCACGCATAGGTACAACTCAAGCATATTACATATCGACCTATAGCATCGACGATGCACGATTCAGCTAGCTTCATGAAATTTGTATCTACTATCTACTAGGACTATTGTGGATCATCCCCTATCAAACCGATGGCTGACGTTACCCACCTATAAAGCAATCTGATATCGCGGTGAATTCGAATCGACGGGAAGAATGTTCTTTCGGTGTTCTAAACGACGCATCAACCCTAATGCATGCACACCACCACACTGCAGCCTGGACGTTGCTATTCCACGTGTGAATAAGGTTTTGTTATTTGGACATGAGCATCGAGGTTTGAAACCGTCAAGGTGGAAATCCGGCCCATGCATGCCATAGAGCACGCGACATTTTCACCCAGTCTTTCGCCTCAATACAAATTCAGAAACTCGACCCTAGAATGGTCTAAATTTTGGAGATAGACCACTGTGATCAGTGGTCAATTGGTACGCACGCAAACCCCACGCGGCAATATGGATGCTGCCTTGTCATGGCGTTCTGATTGGCATTGCGAAAGTGGGGCACATCCAGTTTTATCTTGAGACCTGCCTTAAGAAGTCCCCGTTCAAGACACCCATCTCGCATCCATCTTCCAGCTCCAAACCAGAACTTCTGCTGGAATCTTTTGGAGATGTGCCAAACGATATCATCTGTCAAAATTATAGTCCGGCAAGAAACGGACCCAACAAGACCATCTACCGCGATTACCATGGCTGTCAAAATCTGTCTCTCCAGAGTGTACGGCTCTGCTATTTTTTCCAAGTTCTCAACCAGCTAGTTGCAGATGGACGCTTCTCTAGTCAGTGCTTTATGCGGGCTCGATGCCGTCCCGAACCCCCTGTCAAAGATAGCGCCACAAACTAGGTTGCTACCAGCGCGCAATACACACCTCATCTAGCCTGCAACCTGAAGTCGCTCTGGGAGGGAACTGCAGCCGTTGAAGTCTCAGCGAAGTGTTCCGGTGCCCTGCGGGCTCAAGCACTTGATTTCCTGGTTGACGGATGACCATCTGCATTGTCGATATGGACCCCTTAAATGATTGACCGAAGCCCGCCAATTGGCTCCTCTCCGCAGTGTCTGCCGTCTTGAAGCAGAAGCGGTCAGGACCCAATATAGCCATTCAGAGACATTGTGTCTCAAATTCTTGGATTTTCTATCTTGCCGATAACGTGGCGGCGTCGAGGTCCACATAAGGGCTCCACTTCCTAGTCACGAACCTGATTTCTCTCTTACTACCAAGGCAAAAATCACACAATCATACAAAAGGGAGACGTCGCATATGCAAGTCGATTCCATCCGGGAGACTTTATGTATCAATCAGTGGAATTATATAAAATCGCTCACGTGTGAGGAGAAAGAGTTAGGCCACCGAGGTCTCACATAGCTCCCGTTCGCACTTTGCATCTGAGGCGCTCGAGAAAGAGCTGCACCGAGGAATAAGTATAACACCTTCCTATTTCCCTAGCTACCCCGTTCGTTCCATAATACATATTCCCAACACCCGCGCCGTTGGGTCTCTTAGCCTGATCTATTCGATTCCCCCTTAGTCTTTCACCTCTGCAATGTTTCGATCTCTTTAACCACAGGAACTGATCACCGTAATATGATTAGAGGGGCTGTTTGATTCCGCTTCCTGACGACACTTCAACACATACCTTCTCCTCACCCATCATGGTCTCGATACCGCATATAGCTGCGAGACAGCTATATCGCGAGGATGATGACCCAGCGCCTTATCGAACAATATTAGCAGATAATCCGACACTGCTGATAACATGGTGGGCCACTGGATGTTCACTCTTCATCATCCTTGCCCGTTGTTTTGGACGCTATGTTCGGACAATGCGATTATTCAGAGACGACAAGTGGATGCTACTATCTATTATCCCGCTCCTTGTACGACTTTCGCTCGCTCATGTCGTGTTAAAGTATGGGACAAATAATACACAACCAGAACTATTGAGCGACGAAGAGATACAACGTAGAGAAACTGGCAGCAAGGTCGTTTTGGCAGCCCGAGTCTTCTTCGCGATCTATGTTTGGATACAAAAGTTTTGTATTACCGAATTTTACCAAAGATTAACGACGCAATTTTGGAAGGGTGTTTATGATGTTGGCCTCAAAGTTGTTCGGTGGGGTCTGCTAGCGACATTGGTGGCGTCGATAATATCGACATTCGTCGAGTGCCAACCTTTCAATCAGTAAGTTCGCCCGCATAAAAGCTACCTTGAACGCCATGTACTAACGTTAGTTACAGTTACTGTAAGCCTTTCTCAAGCCCTAGTTAGGACTACCTTACCAACGGACATGCTAACATACCTTGAAAATATTCAGGGCAGGTCGTGCCAGACCCCGGACGTAAGCTACCCGAAAGTCTATCAAAGCGTATTCATTCTTGAAACTAATGGAATTTTTTTAGCGCAATGTCGAAATGGAGGCATTCCACTCTTTGTAACGGGTGCCTTAGACGTTTTTACCGACATAGTGCTTGTCATCTTCCCGATCCCAGCAATTATATACTCCAAAATGGCCACCAAAAGAAAAGTGCAATTAATCGCTCTTTTCTCACTCTCTTTCCTTCCGGTATCCGTTGTTTGCGGACGTATTCCTGCAACAATAGATCGGAATTACTCACAGCCATTCCGCACTCTTATGGGATCGCTCGAAATACTTGCTGCGACGTTCGCTTCCAACGCTTTGATTCTGTCCAGCTTTCTCCGAGACAAAGGGCCGAAGCGCGCGAAATTTAAGTCCAGCAGCGAGGGCGGAGAAAGTAGGATCGGACGAAGTATCGCTGCTACCACGAGGAACAGAAGCGAGGCCGGTGCAGCTTACTGGGGAAGCGACGAAGACCTCGTCCGGGATACCGGATTCGCACTGGAGTCGGATGTAAACGTCGGCCCTCATGTAAGAAATTTATGAGTCGTCTCGCTCTGTCGCACACCAGCTCACTCCATACTAGGACCGCCCCCCTTCCCGCCAACCGTCCAATATCTCGAATATCTCCAAGAAGTCCCCCTCCCCAACACCGGGACCTAACCGCCACTTTGCATCCTTATCGAACCAACCCCGCGCCCGAAGCAATACCGGGAATAATGGCAGCAATCCTCACAATATCAGTCCAACACTTAGAGCCCCACCGGCACATTCTACTTCTGCTAGCGTTCGAGCTTCGAACTGGGGATTCCCGCTCACTAGCAACGGGTTGGCGCTAGACACATCACAGGGAATTGCGGTGACCACAATCGAAACACGATACTCCCCTATCGAGGCAGAGATCCCCGGGGGTACGGGTCAGGCGTTTGAGCTTGGACCCGTACCTGGTGCCAGAGGCGTCAATACTCAGATCAGCCCAAGGCATAGCATTGGCGGTGGCTTGATGTCTGAACCGGAAGGGAGGGCAAGTAATTCTTCTTCTCGTTCAGCGGGGAGCCGGGAAGGGAATGGACCAATCACAACGACCGTGAGCTTCAGAGACGTCGGTGGGCTTCTGAAGTAACCTGTTCTCTATCTTGACCGCTTTGTATATTTTTTGTAATACTTCACTTTGGTTCCGCCTTCTTGATACGGGAGGATACACGTTTAGATGCGTCAACGATTTGTATGGGTAAATTGATTGAGTTTGGAATTGTTTTTTTCAAATGATCTGGCTTGGGCTGGAGTTGAAGTTACACATTGGTCCGCCTAATTCTTAGTTCTTTCACGCAATCACTCTAGCACTAATCATGCTGTACTAGCTAATATTGTATATAATTGCAACTAGATAGATCTAGATCTAGATCTGGATGCTGAAAGAAAGAATGCTTTATAGTAGGGTTAATATAAGAAATCTATTTTGGGGGGATTCACCAATAGCAGCCGGGCCACTATCGGGGCTTTCTAGTTTTCTAGTTATAGCTCCGGCAAAACCGGAAGACAGAGTAAAGTCTCTCGCGAGACTAGGGGAAGGATATACAAGGATCCTGTCCTAATGGAAGAACGGAATATGCAAAGAACGTTACACACCATGCAGATACATTTCTTCGTGACACAAGACGAAAGCGATCAAGATGTCATTTATTTAGGGGCAAATCCAGTAGCAGCCTCGACAATCCTTCTGATGTCTGCCTCGGAGGAAGCTCCCTTGACTCTTCCAACTTGCTGGTCATACCTTCCAATGATGTTAGGAACTGGGGAATAGTTACACTTCAAGTACAATCCCATACCATGGGAACCGCAGTTCCTAACGGCACACCCAAAGCTCTTGACATCCTTCCATACCATAGCAGTCATGTGGCCAATAACACCGTCACTGTTGCTTGGATCGGCGAAGTTGTAGTTGACGACTTCATTTGCATACCACTGGCGAAGAGCTTGGTCTTCGGGACTGGCGTTGGTGTTATAGGAGATGTTCTCACCGAGTCCCTTACGCTGAGCGGATGGAGTGTGCCCGAAGTCGCAGTTTGGGGTGTTGGCCTCAGCGAGTTTGGCGATGCTAGAGTCCCAGGTAATCGAACCAGTGCCCTCGTGAAGGGCACGAACGATGTTATGCGCAGCAAGGAGGTATGGCTTGATGGCAGACTCAGACATGAAGGTGCCGTCTGGCCCCACGTTGCGGACAGAAGATCCCCTTTCGAGACCAGTAGAAGAACCTGCTGGCATAGTCAAGTAGGACGTAGGGGTATCAGTCGTAGTATCGTTATCAGATGATGGAATGTTGCTAGGACTAGGACTTTGGTAAGGCGAGTCTCCAGTAGTAGTCTCATCATCTGGCGTAGTAGGGGTGGTTGTGCTATTGTTCCTCGACCCGCCGTTCTTTCGACCGCCACGAGTTCTAGGGCCGCCGAATCCGTTTTCTGTTATGTATGAGTTTTTCCCGGTTGTTTGACCATCTGGAGATATTTCATTACCCGTGGTTGTTTCGTACCCACTTGGTGTGGAGGGTTGTGATTGTTCATATGCGGCCACAGTTGGTGCGGGGGTATAAGAATCCACGGTGCTGCTAGCTATGTAGCCACCATTGGCTTGATTCTTGCCTTTGTTGCATTGCCTGCGCTTATTGACAGAAGACAAGGCACGCTTGGAAATGGCCTTCTCGTATTGGACAGTGCTACTCTTTCCTTCGCCTTGCTGTAGGACAGGTACCGCCAGGGCAGAGGTGACAGCGAGAGTCACGGAGACTAGAGTCGAGAAACGCATTTTGCAATTTTATTGTTATTTTTATGGGACTTGGGTAGTTTGAGGAGTAATGAATGATGAGTCAACCGGGGCGTAGTGAACGACTTTGCAAAACAAAAGGCAGTAAATGGCAATTGATATATTGGGGGAATACCACACTCCGGGTGGGTAAAATGAATGAATAGAGAGGATGGGCTGGTTTAGAATGCGCCTGGCGAACTGAAGAGAGAAGCCTGATGACACAGAGGAGAGGGCATCATTTTATATTCATCTGCCGTCCAGCTACATCTGATATTCCGCTTAAGTTAAGATCGAAGACGGCTCGGTAAATCAGGAGAAGCTACTTAGCTTAGCGGTAGTTAGACCGCAGTGTACGTGCTCACGGGCGGCTATGGAAGCACAGACGTTTCCACGAGGGCAAATTTGTTCAGTATCTAGAGTTTCGAGGACATACATTCTAGGTAAAGTCCCATTACGGCATATCGACGTTAGATGTTGGGTTGAAAATAGGATGACTGGTTGTAGATCCTCCCTCAGAGACCGTGATAATAGGTAGAAGGGTGGGAAGGATACATTATTAGCTTCATTAGAATAGGGGTAAATTTGGTCATGCTTCCCCGAGTGTAGTCCTCGTTAGTCCCTTGGCCGTCTTCGTAGACGGTTGGAAGTCCACCCGTTTCGTGTATCGCTCACTTCGGCCAGATGTTACCCCTTGGCGAATATATGACGACGCCTCAGAGTTCCAGAGCCTGCCTAGAGGGTCCCAAGGAAACAATTAGCGAGCGAAGAAAGTTCACCTGTTGGTACATGTATGTACAATTGGCGGACAGCAAAGCCTCTTGACTGCATAATCGCTTAACGATAGCTCGATTCTCACGATATCTATGCCGCAATTGGCCTTCTCATTTGCCGACCCGGTGAGACCAAGAGCCGCTGCAGGAACTATGCTTTCAAGCGCCTTCCTCTTTCGTCAAGCTCTGGAACCAAGATGCGGCTGGCCCTTGTTGGAGTTCTTGTGTTGCCACGCCCCAACATTTATATATCCTCTAACCTTTTTCGTCCCCTCCTCAAACGATGTTCGAATTCTCAATCTAACGTTCTCCGCTATGCCAACTATTCTGAACTGCTATTCAGCAACTCGTTTCATGATCCGATATTCGATGTTGGGTTTACTTTTCTATTGGGAACCTTAAGTCTGAGTTGCTCCATCCGAATATATACTCGGGATCCTGATGCGATCCCTAGAGGGGTTTAATTTGAGGGCTGGGTTTTGAGAATTCGTATGAAGTTAAGGCGGGGTGAAGTCATAGGAGACATAACAAGTCGAATTGATTAATCTGTAGTAGATCGTGAAGACGGAATCATTGGGCTACATCATACAATGCTACCAGCTCACATGGTAACCGAAATTTCATTGAATCGTCCATTCCGCTAATAACGAAGAAGTGTGCGCCCTAAACTGGGATGATATGAGGATCTCAGTTTCCACCGGTCCATAGGTTTTCTTGTAAACCCATCGAGACGTATTTTTTGCCAATCACCAAGGCTTCAGACGATAGAATAGCGGCGAGTGGTCTGACATAAACACGGCGACCATTTGGCCCTGCACCCGAACATATATCCCAAGCTCCGACTACTCCGTAGATATATAAATCACAATTGGAATAAGCACCTGATGGTTCTACTCCCTAGGCTCCCGGTAACCTGTACCGTAGCCGGTCCTCGTTGTTGTGTGGTATTTTATAGAGTTCCGAATATAGAAACTGGCAAAAAAAAAGGCGTCTACCAGGGTCAACTTTTGGCCAAATAAGTTGCAAAAAATACAAAAAATTTGAGTTTAGTGAGAACCAACGGTTTTGCGTTAGCTGGGAATCGAACCCAGGGCCCATCGATGGCAACGATGGATTTTACCACTAAACCACTAACGCTTGTTGGAGCCGACTTCCTTTTATGCACCCATAAGGCAGTTAGCAAATTAGCCGCGTTGTGAAGGAACAAAAACCAACGCAGCCGGACCGAGACTGTACGAGTTCAATATTCCAGGGTCAGCGCTGGCCATGGCCACCATGTGGTTTCAATCTTTGCTTCAATCTTGGACATTTCACGCCGATGAAATTGTATTTTTTAGGATCTGATGTGCATTCAACCCAGCCTCAATCGTAGTTAAGTTTTAAGTTCCATGTCCATACATTAATGTAGCCTGGTGATCAGAACCAACCCCAGCCCCATTTCTAGTCAGCGTATAAAATTGGAATATTATGTTTAGTGACCCGAGAATCGTTGTCCTAGTTTAAGTCACCTCCCTATATTGCAAACCTTGCAAGTACTGCTTATCTGCCATCGAGCTTCTGGTACCAATGGGGCTATTAACTAATATGCGGGACATACATATACTACAGCATCCACCATGAGATATATTGCTATGAGGCTGGCATTCCGAGTGCTGGGTATCTGAACAAAGCTCGTTTAACCGGCCGGCTATTTAACACGTGCGGCTCGGCTCCAAACTTTCTATCTCGTTATGAATTTCGAAAATGATCAATCGACCTCATAAAGATTCCACCAATGGAGGTTTTGATCTAGTCTCCTGCTAACCCAAGACGTATCGATGGCCTGATTTCCAGGAAATATGAGTCCCTCTTTTGGTGAAGCTCCCTTCTAATTTAGCCGATATGTTATGAGAACCGCGAGAAACACTCGAACCATGGAACCTACATTTAGCCGGAATTCAGGCAAGGGTCTCCACATTCATCCCCGCATTCCACAAAAGGTTGACTTCCCTCGGCACATTCAAGCATTATCTTTGCTCATGCCATCAGTGATGTAACGAATCAATATGTTCTAGGGCATCTTGCTTCGGATTTTCCCATTCTATGGACGGAAAAACTGGTGGTAGGTCAGCTTCTCGTTGGAAAGTCTATATATCTTGGCACGTAGATCCAAGCATTGGCATAGCACGTACGAGTTCATTCACCATGATGCTCTTCACAGTAACGTGGGCTTTAACATCCAGTAATCGTCCTGGGAAGATGAAGGACGTCGGTTTCGCGTTTACGTGTGGGGTTAGTGCTATGGGACCCGGCGCCACACGTGTGGGAAAACTGTGGTTATATTTCGCCGTCTCCGCGCGTTCCAGTTAACATGCATCTTGCGACCTTCTGTTCCCCGGAAATAATTTTCGCACCGCCAAACTTTCAACAGTAGATCTCTACGATTCTAGGGTTCAGCGACATGGAAATAGTTTCTGCGGCTGGGCATGCTTGTAGCATGGGCCCTCGAACAAGAACCATGGTGGCGGATTGTATTTAAGCAACGTCATGCGTCAGGGACGAGATGATATTCTGGTTCTTCGTTCGACAGCAGCGCCGGCTCATCAGAGACACAATTGACACCTCCAAGTTCTCTGTCGCAGATAGCAAAGATGGTTGCTATGAATCTTCTTTCAATCGCTCTCGCTACCCTTGCGGTAGCCCCTGCAGCTTTCGCATCGCCTCTTGAGGCTACCGTCCTCGAGGCTAGAGGTAGAACTCACAATGGAAAGGAAACGACGGATAGACCTGTTGTTTTCCCTTATCCATTGAGCACCGGAAAGAAGTTCAAAGAAACTCCAAAGACGACCAAGACCTGCTTTGTTGATGCCCTCGGGAACGGGCTTGATGACGGCCCTAATATTCTTGCCGCGGCAAAGAAGTGCAACAATGGCGGCAAAATCGCGTTACTCGATGATCTATACACGATCCGAACTCCTTTGGACTTGAAGCTCAACAAAGTTGATATTGAACTCCAAGGCACTCTCAAGTTTGTTGACGATATTCCATTCTGGGAAAAGAACAGCTTCAAGTATGAGTTCCAAAACTCGTCTTCATTCATGCAAATCGGCGGAAAGGATGTCAATTTCGTAAGTCCCAACATGTCTCTACGATACCGACATTAAAACATCACTAACATCTAATGCGAATCAGTACGGAGGCGGCACAATTGATGGTAACTCCCAGAAATGGATTGACGCACACGCTGCCAACAGCTGGACATGGAGACCAGTCTTAATTACGTTCTACGACCTTGACAATGCCTATATCAGCAATCTCAAGTTCCGCTACAGCGCCAACTGGTACATTCTCGTCCATACCTGCAAGAATATGATTTTTGACAACGTCAGCATAGCCGGTGGCAGTACTAGCAATAACGAGCCAAAGAATACCGATGGTTGGGATACTTATCGATCCGACAATATTGTCATCCAACACTCGAAGATTGATAACCATGACGACTGTGTCTCTTTCAAGCCAAATTCGACAAACATCCTTGTACAGAGCCTCGACTGCAATGGATCACACGGTATCTCTGTTGGATCATTGGGACAATATCCAAAGTATTTTGATATCGTCGAAAACATCTATGTATTCAACACCACGATGACAAACGCAACCAGCGCTGGGAGAATCAAGGTCTGGTCTGGTGAATATGCCAAGCCTCCATCCTGGACTGAGGGCGGTGGCGGTGGACATGGTCGTGTTTTCAATGTCGTAAGTACCATGATTCAGCTACATCTCATATCATCAATCTGTGAATTCTAACGACTTTTTGAAACTACGATCTAGACCTGGGACGCCATTCGCCTCAAGAATATTGACTACGCCATCGAAATCACCCAGTGCTACGGCCAAACAAACCTTACTCGTTGCGCTGAAGTCCCCGCCACATTGAAGATCAGCAATGTCTTGTTCCGTGGAATGTATGGAACGGCAAGCAAGAAGTATGATCCTCGAGTTGGAAGCTTGGTCTGTGGGAGTCCCGATAATTGCAACACCATTTATGCTAGAGACATTAATATTCTACCGCCAAGCGCAAAGAGTCCGACGTTCTCTTGTAGAAATATGGATCAATCGCTCCTGGATATTCCGTGTGTCTAAATGTATGGATAGGGGGGAGCGGAGGAGGTTGGAAGCGAATGCGTTGGAGGTAATGATCATGTAATCTATATTCCATTTTCCTAAAAATGATATAATTAATGAAACTTCATTATGACCGGTACCACCGTCTTTCGTCAAAGTAGTTTCACGTCAATACGTCAAAAATGGTCTGCGCGTATAGACATGAATCAGTTTCAAGTCTCGGAGCAGCAATTCAGGGGACGCTATCATTTCCTGCAGCGTACCACGACATATGCCGTTGTGCGTGCATGTGGAGGCTGCGTTCGGAGGGGTGTGACGGATCAATCGGCGCTCGATTATTCTGCAGAAGAATGTATTACGTTCCCGCGCTTGCAGACAGGATACGTCTGGGCTTGACTACATGCGCAATATCCCCAAATTGGACATCAGGAGATTGGCGCCACAAACCTCCAATATCACCTGTTCTAGGCCAAGCTCCGGATGTTGAAGGGCCCGGTGGCGTATACGCCACGATCAAAGCCTTAGCCTTCTCAATGATTGGGATTTGGTTTACAACTCGAGCGCTGGAACAGGGGCCTCAGGAACGATCGATGCTATAAGTCAGTCGCAAATTTGCAAATTTGTCACATTCCATCAATTGATATCATGACCAATGAAATCCTGAACGGAAGGGCAACTAAAACGTCTAGGGATAGCTCTATAGCGGTCACGAAATTTAAGTATGTACTTCCATTGGAGTGGAAAATCGAATAGCGACTGTGCGAGGGAACCCGAGTCAGGACGGCTAAAAAAGGTCAACTCAGATCTTGCCAAGTTTTGGGGGCCCTCGATATTTCGAAATCCTAAATTCAAATCCCGTTTTTTACATCTCGATAAACCCCCAAATCGTAAGAGGGATCTTCGCTGTCAGGTCGGAAAATTCAACCATGTGTCTGTCAACAACTCAGAAGCTCAGACGCTCCACAGGCCCCACCCGGGCACGCCTGGTTTCGTAGCTCCTAGTCCAAATAAGTTAGCAAATGCGAGACTCGCCAGTTTGCCCACTAACTACAGACTAAAAGTTTAAAAGAAGGGATCAGGACCAAGCCTTCTTGTGCCATAGATTCATTGGCTCGATAAATAGCCAAGGAGACAATTCAGGATTCGCCATCGATGATTGACAAATACAGGTATCAAAAAATCGTATTGGGCAGTTCCTCATTTTAGCTATCGTCGTTTCCCCTTTCTCTTCTTCTTTCTTCCAGAACACGAAATCTCTCGACAGCGGTAGCTATCAGTATCTTCCCCTATCTCTATCGCTCTGAGACGGTTCGGAAAGTGTATTTTTTTCGGCCCGGCTCAATTGATCAAAGTGGGCGTTGTTAGCATGCTGCAGTTTGGGTCCATGATTTGATAAAACCCACCGCAGTACGGCGGGTTTGATGGGAAGTGCGGGTCTTCAATGAGAGGCTGACAATGATAACGTCTCGGCGTACAGACGCAGGGACGGCCTTTAACCTCAATTATGTTCAACTTAACAAAAACAGTAAGAGCATCAAGGTTCATAGACAATCCAGCTAACTTGTTATCAATGACGGTATGCAAAGTCCGGAATAATTAAGATGGCGGGAATACTATGAGGATATTTTGATCAAGGAAGATATGCAATAGACGGAAGTAGCTAGTGAAAGAATTTTACCACTCTAATTGAATTGCTAAAATGTGATACCCCAATTTACAGCTGAAAAGACCCTTCGAAAATAGCACTGGATAGCCTCCAAACATGAAAAACTCGTATATACAATGCGAGGACAACCTGAACGCCGAAAAAAATTTCACCTTCTTTTGCGAAGTAGATCAATGTTGCCAACAACGGCCGGAAAGACGCCCACCCAGAAAGCCCCAGTAAGAATACATAAAACAAATGAAATCCGTGGTGAAATGTATGAGTCCGTCAAGAGACGGCCGTCTAGAAGTCGTCATGCAAGCTTGAGCAATATCACCGTCCGAGCGTGAGACGGTCCCGGAAAAACGTTTCAACGTTTGCAGATGCTTTGGAATGGGGACGGTGGAGACGTCAACTAATATAATATCTGAACTCAGCGTCGTTAGAAGGACTCATAGTTGCCATTGATAATTTTGGTTGACGTACGGGTACAGTTCATTTTGCACTCGTTCCAACGACGTGGACTCTGCCACCTTGACTCGCGGCCTTCCTAGCCTGCTCTTGCTCCATGAAATGTTCGCCTGCTTTAGCTGGCTGGATCGTGATTTCCGAGGACATAGGTCTCATGCCGAAAGGGATTGGGACCGGAGCTTTGACAGGTTGGATCGTAACATCTTGTGATAATGGTCTCATCGAAAAAGGAATCGGTGTTGTCGTCCTGACATGACTGTCTGCAGCGTACTGAGGAGTATGGACGTATTTTGGTTTTGTCTTGTCCGCTGTCGATATCGAGGGTTCTTGTCGTCGTCTTCTAAAACTTCCAAACGATCGTGTGCTACTCTCCTTCCGCCTTGCAGGGAAAAGGCAGCCGACCAATCCAATCGAAGAAATCTTTCTTTGCATTCTAACAAAGTTGGAGCTTGGATCGTGAGATATGGCTTCCATTTCACCAGGCTCCGTGGCTAAAGTCGATGTCTCCGAAGCCTTTTTGTGTCGTCGGAAGAGTTTAGTATAAAAACGCATACTGAAGAAGAAAGAGAAAAGAAATATGCGGGTGTTTTCTAGACCAAGATATATATAATACTAGAATTCTAATCCAAAAGCCACAGCGGAGCATTAGACTTAATCCGCGATAGCGTCGAAGCAATCCGGTGACACGCAAGCCACAGGATTTTGTGTGGATTGGTGATAATAAGAAAGGGGAGGGGCAAGTTCCAAAAAGCTTAGTAGAATCAGCTAATAGCCGTCATGACAACCGCAGCCAGGAAAGAAGTTCCGAAACCGAGTGTTCAGCTTCGAAAAGCAAGATTTCCTGGGCCGTGCGGAGACAAAATCACGTCCCCCTTTGCTTTTCTTCGTGAGGTTCGAGTGTCTACATATTTCAAGGTACTCTATTGTACTGAATGAACAAAAGACATCCGGCGGGGTTCCCCATGGAGATCTCGAGTTCGTTGGTCTGGCCCAGCACTTTGGTACAGCTCTTCTGCAGTAACAAGGATAGGAAAAGACAAGTGTGTGTGGAGTGGCAAGGGTTAAGCTCATGTGAGGGGCGACGANAAAAAAAAAAAAAAAAAAACCGCAACGCCCAATAATTGAAATGTGAGCTTTGAACTCGTCATACGTAAGTCAGCGTACGGTTGAATTAATTGAGGGACTTACTGAGGTGCAAGTTGTCAGTGCAAGTTCGGAGCTGCTGTAGAGGACGAGGAGCGCAGCGGCGGCGAGAACTGCAGTGGACATACTGCGGCGACCTGGTTTGAATTTTGCAAAAAAAAGTCGGCGCTACAACGTTTGCTGTTCCTTGGAACTGGGATGTCTTTTGGCAATTGGATGAGGTCACCTCTGAGGACGTTTGGGAACAAAACGAGTTTCCAAAGTTGAATACCCAAATTGAATCCTTGACCTCAGTATTCTCCTTCCTTTTAAATACTCAAGTGCGATCTCACAAAATTCGGGCTCACATCCGCATATTTCAAGAAGGTAAGGTTCAATCCTATCATAGGGATAATTTTAGTTGTGGTCGCAGTCGCTGCTGCGCATCCCAGCTGCCAACCTGCTACTTCGCAAAGCTTTGCTCCACCAGGATCGACCCGTCAGCTGAGGTCTCGAATCGCTTAATTCCTCCCGACGAATACAATCCTTGAGCCCACCCTTGACATCACGACACATCAGACGGCGGTGGCAGGGAAGATGAATTCGTCGCTGAAATCTGTCTCGCAGTTAGCTGCAGTTCATCTTTGCTGGAAACGGTATGGCTAGAGTTAAATTGAAGCATTTCTGGCAAATGAAGGCGAGGGCCCATTGGTCACATAGACGACCATGGCTTGCAATTTCGATCACATTTGAAAGAAAAAAACGATTTCGATGGGTCGGTTTCTCGTGGTAGGGTCGACACTCGTAACCAAGAGGTTCTTCACGGCACGTACCAGCTGCAGATGCGCACGTGGTAGACCAACGGTGGCAATCCAAGTTCTGTGGCGCTCCCATGAAATCTGAGGCGTCAAAATTTTCGCTTTTGCATATTCGAAGAGGAGAATTGGGTAAATGTCCCGTTCAGCGAGCCTGTTCGGCAAGCAAAACCTTGGCGGCAGTTCCCAGCTCGAAAACTCGCGTCTGGATCGAACCTGACGGGCGGATCCGAGCTGTCGATATCGTAGGGCTGGGGTTGTAAAACGCCGGCCGCTACGTCGAGGACTATTCAGAGAGGCAGCAATTACTAGTCGGTGGGATCCCTGAAGGGATACGTATTCTACCCAGTGTATTGATTGATCAGAGAAACTAAGTTCCTGTTGAGCAAAGGTAGCTGACGAATATAGTCTCAGCCTCGGGTATCTCGGATGTGGTTTTTTTTTCGGTCAAAGATATCCGCGACGTGTTGAATTTAAAGCCTCAGCTCAAAGCTACGAGATACATTAAAATGGTCGACATGATCGATGATATATCTCAACAAAACAATTTCCTCGGAACTTCGGAATAGATCCAGTTCAGTTTCGTAAAGTTCAAAAAGACGAATCAATAAATGTCACCATCAACAATAGTTGTACGCACTTGTAGGATTGGTCACAATACACAAATTTGGCAATACAGTCTCGAGATCGATCTCGGCATATATTTAAGGTTTCTAACCCCTTAGAAGCTAATACTTAGAAATCCGCATGTATATCTACCTGGCGTTTTATCTACCCCTCGATATCCACAACGGGACGAAGGCCGCGCTGAGCCAACTATGGAAGGGTTTTTCGACTATGTTATATGATGATGATGGTGAAGCTACTACCCATTACTGCACGATTAGTCTGATTTGCTAGATCAACTTTCACTAGTGCTTTGCAAGTATGTAAGTGCGTATATACTAGTTGCTAAAGGTTGAATATGAAACGATCGGTCTCATAAGGTATCAACCATGAGCCTTCAAATACTAAACACTCAGAATTGTTGACAACCAGTACCTGTCATGTCGGCCAGAAGCTCAGAGCGACAGCAGACACGGCATTTACAATCTAGTGCCGTCGCTTTTCCCAATAGTTTGAAATAGAATGTAACTCTACACGGGATGGAATATCAGTGCACCGAATCTCGAACATAACTCTTCCGGATCCACTCCAGAACCTGGTATGAAATCCGATATCCGAGGTGAAGTTCGGGTATGATTAATTAGCTGAAGACCCCAGCTCTTTGAATACGTGGAGCCTAACAACTAATCTCTCGAATAGTTACCAGAAGTCCACGTTTCTGCGATCGCCTCCGAAAGTTAACCCGAGTACACTAGTACGACCCTAACTTGCCCCAACTGGATTGTTGAGCTCTAAATTCGAATATTCACGTCCAGCACAGGGAGAGTTACCGGTTGTTGATATGTAGAGCTGCTGCCCGTCAGATTCAGACCCACGAAGCAGCAGTACTAGTAAATAGTCGCTGACGCGGATTAGCTCTTCAGTATGCGCGGGTGCTGAGTAGCAATTCTTTCGCTCGGGAATCGGAATCCTGAGATCTGTCGGTCCTAGAATATCGTGCTAGTATCCCGAATGTTGGCCTGGGGAGAGAGATTCATGGGTTCGACTGAGTCTATCGCGATGCTGGCATATGGACAATCGGGGATATCGTGCATGATGTGTCGAAGGGCGATGGTGATGCTATCGAAATTCGTCTGGTGCGCCGCTCAACTGGATCTCTAGAGTGAAATTAGACTTAAGTCTCGCTAATACGTATTGAATCTGCCTTTAGGACACCTATCAGTATTTGGTCGTTGAAAGATTTTCCTTTGCAGTCAGAGAGTGTAGTCATTGTAGTATTAATGCATATTGTAACAGAATGAACAAGTCAACGGTTAACCTCTAAGTTCTGATATATTGACACTAGGTCATCTTGCAAGCAACAATGCCCCTCAAGTCTGGCTAGGCTCACTCACAGGCGTAGCCATGCTACTATAGCGGAGAGCCCACGTGGTACTGAAAGATAACCTATGGCCTAATGCCAGATCACAATGGAATCCTTCAAAGGATTGACGCAAGTTCTCCGCAGGTACATTGGTATAGCTCTGAACTGACAGCTGTGCCTCTATCCGCACCTTGATCGGGAAGGGCAATCTTAAGATGGAGTGGTAGCCTGGATTTCTATTTCGGCGAGGTCACCATCTGCAGTTGGTCCAATGGTTGATCGTTTCGACTCCGGTATTCTCGTTTTTAACCGCCGATAACTGGTTATCACAGTTTCCCTTCCGAACGTCCTCCACATTCAATAGCACGCTAGACAAGAATTTGCATCCGCAGATCTGCCAGGGCAGAGTACCGAGCCTTCAAACGTTCAAGCCTACTTGCAGGCCTGCAGGCAGGCCTGCCGTTGATATCAAGGATCCAAGCAGTTTGTCAAGACTTCACTGCCTTATTGTTTCATTAGTGGATGGATCTGTTCAAGAGGCAGGGATTCTCCTATAGTTAGCCACTTTATATGCATATTTGGTTCATAGCGGGCCTGGTGACTTAGGTACCTGAAACAATAGCAAATCCAGACGGCAGGGTACCAGATCTAGATATTTACTATCGTTGCCGCAAGATACAAAAGTATCGTGCCTACGTATACTTAGACTCATATTCGATATACGTACCTATTCCGTTGGATCGGGGTTAGTTATACTTTCCGGGAATGGCCTTAAAGATAGACCAGGGTGCAGATCATCGCCGTCTATAAACTACAGGCTATCTATAACACTGAATGCATTAACATGATACAACGTCCGCACAAGCGAACGCCCCGGACGATTTGAAGTGCAGGTGTATATTTGTACGGGATAATTTGACGCCCTGGGGCCTGCGAAAAAAGTTGAAAATTTCCGGTATCCTACATATCGATAGACATGGGGTAATTTTGACTAATCGCACGGCATACCTAGCGCCTACGTCGATGGCTGCGTTGTGATTCTTTTAAGTGACGTTGAAGTGGATCCGTGAGTCAAAGAAGTCACGTTGGTACTTGGTTGTTTGGTTCTGCGGTTAATGATACTCCTGGCACTTGATGAAACAGCGTTGGTAATTTCCACATGCAGAGTCGATGCACGCTTGGTCCGCCGACCGAAGTGCGAAGCATGAAGCCAAGTAAATGCTATTGCGCAGGGTGCTGAATCGACTCTGGGGTTCAATGTTTCCCAAGTCCCACACGCCTGGTCAGTACGTGAGAATATATTGTTTCTGTTGTTTTATCCAATTGCCGTACACCATTTCGAATGTGATCAAGCTGCAGCGCCATCGCCCGTTATCGACCTCTGGGCTAGGACTGTCTTTAATTCGATCGAGCCGCATGCTCCCTATATCTTTTTGTCCGAAATTGTGTGTTGGAAAAGTAGTGTCTAAAAAAAGAACTACATTTGCGGAATGGGGCGCTAGAAAACAGCGGTCTGGTTCGATTTGACTCCGCCAGACCGCCATCTGCATAACGTCGGTTATTACACCTCGCATTTTAGGGATTTTAGACATCCCGCCTTAATGGGATATGCCGTGTATCTTTGCTATGGTCACGCCCATATAACTTGTCTTTTGCAATGTATACATCACTGGATTTCATGATCGCACAAACTATAGGCAGCGGCTTGATTGACGAACCGCTCAAATTTGACTGTGCCTCTTTTTTTCTGCCGAACGGCACTTTGTTGAGCAGGCAAAAAGACTCGTCAACAACAATTGAACTTATCAGCGCCGATATACCCGGGCGGGGAAAATATTTAAATTACAAGATGCAAACAATCTTTGATACCGATTACGTTGGAGATTATGCATGATTCGATTGATTCGGATTCCCACACACCTGTTTGCTGGGATTGACTGAACTGCCCAGGCTGGCGACTTCGTTCAGATGACCGAGCGGGGCGATGAGGCTCAAAGAGTGTATTATAATTGGCTAGATATCGGGCAAACAGGAGCCCCGCGCCGCAAAAGCATTTGTCACATTCGGCAGCAGTTACTCGGAATCGGACGGGACAGTTAAGCTTGCCAGGGTCTGCAGGAGCCCACGATCGACGACTGTTTCCGTTCTTGGTTCCCAGGCACCTGTAAAACAAGGCAAACCCTATGCGCGAGAAGTTGACGGGGAACGGTTTTGGCTTAGACACTGTCTCCCAGCGCAGAGTCTAGTGGATCTTTCAAAAGTTATCCGCTTAGGGTAGTGAAAAAGCGGGAGGATGTCCTAAAAGTCCCATAATCCGTTCCTATCACTCTGAACATTCGATTATCACGGATGAAAAGAGCTGTTCAAGTTCGAAGTACGAACAGCTGCCGCATTGCATGGGGCCTCGAATTAAGTCGCGAAATATTTGCCTCCACAAATTTGAAGCCCCTGTCAGCTGAATCAAATTGTAACCTGAAAAACCGAGGACTTTTCTTGGTGTTGAGGCTCTTTTGCCCGGTTTGGGACATCAGACCATATTTGCTGGTGGATCCTGATCAAGTTGTACGACAAGCCCCAGTCGAATCCCTGTTCTTCCCCTCCAACCCACAAACAATTCCGAACAGGTTAACCTGTGCAGCTATTGATAGAGACGGCTTCTTCCTTCTGGGCATGCGGTCACAGTCCCCGAGGTACAGTCGTTGAAATCCTGTTTCGAGACTTAGTAAAATAAGCTGACTAAACTGATCGTTAAAGCTTTGGTCTACTGATAGCGTACTCGCAATTCTTTTTTCCTTTGGCTAGCTACGTTAGCGATGCTACGGGGTACAGTATTGGGCTCGCTCGGTCTAAGCTATTGTTGGCCTATGAAGTCGCTGTGTCGCACAAGCTCGTTAAGGTGTCAATGTCGCAAGCCTCCGCGAGTTCAGCATTTTGGGTCTAGTCCGCCATCGAACTCAAAGCTAGCGAATGGTAGGATGTAGCACTTGCGACGCAGAAGGTGTTTCCTCACTTTGCTGCGCATGAACTCATACAACGATCCAAAGAGTTTAGCCGCACCCTGTGCCTGGGATGGCTCCTAGTCTGTCCTCCCGCTCCCATTCCTGCCAGGTGCGAGCAACGACCAATGGAACAGAACCAATGACACTCTCGGCACCCGATAGTAGACTGGACTTGTACCCTTCCATGCATGGCGCCTGCAGGAATAAGAACCCCCCCAACTAAAAAAGAGGGAACGCAAAGCCCTGCGCCGACCTGATTGTACACCGTGGGGCGCTCGAAGGCATACCATATTTTATTGCAGGGGTGGGTCTCGAGTAGACCTGACGATTGAACTTCCCACCCCGGATATCTGGCCAGCAACTCGTGCGCTACTGACTAAATTTCCGCGAGAGCAGGAATGTCTATAAGATACTCGCCTCCTGACCTTCAAATCCGTTTCCATTTTGTCATGTAACTTAAGCAATCAACCAGCCTTCTCTTTTTTTAACTATCCAGGCTTCGCCATATACCTTGACATACTCTCTTGCCTCATCTACTTTTGATATCCTCTAAGACAATCAACCTTGTGCATGCAGCATTAACCCCGGGTTTCCAATCTCAGATTTCGCTTCTGAGCCGGCCCGCCTAGCTGATCTTCGTTTAGCAAACGGACACAGGTTTCTATACCCGTACGTACAGACAACCGAATTTGAGTTTTTCCCGTACCTCTGAACGCGAGTGTTAGGATCGGTGTCCTATGCGAGCTCGTGCCGCCTAAGATACCGTGATTTTCCAGCTGGTTCTATAAAGAATCAGCTCTTCAACATTGTTACAAAAGTTCTTACGAGAACATAGCACAAATTCAGATCTGAGGCCAAGGGCTAACAATAACATATTTGTATATCTTATAGAGTTACCTATCCTAAACATTCTTAAAAAATGGAAGCTCCCACTTTCTGGCCGCAAGGGTATTCCCACTTCGACACCCACTCCAGGACACGAACCATTGATATTGGCGAGCACAAGCTTTCTCTACCACTTCAGCCTTCATCACAGCACCCAATCGAACGCTTTAACACTGGAGAAAGCGCATTACCAATGGGTCTCATGCCAGATCCCATCCATTACCAAGGCTTGAATGCCGCAGCAATGCCAGGCTTGACCTTTAGTTCAATGGACGGAGACGCAGGGTCATGTTGGTCGTCGATACGGGACGACGACCAACGGAGCTCTTCTACAGACAGCAGTGGCTCTGGTCACGGCGTCCCAGTTACCTGGAGCCAAGGGAGCCCGACTACGCCCAGCTACAGATCGAACTCCATACCGACGATGACCTACCAAGACGCAGCGGCTTCACCGTGCGAATCCACCTACGCTTTCAAGTCCTCCGAAGTTATCGATCCAAATCTTACTTTAAATTATCAAGACTCAGACATGTATGGATTCAAGCCTGAGCCTACTATCAAATTCGAATTCGGTTTCCCCAACGATGATGCCCAATATGAAGAGCCCTACTCGCCTGAGCCCCTATCTGCTACCCAATACTACCAACAACCTTTCTCAAATTTCTACAATGCCGCCCTGATCCGCGAGGTACCTGTCACTCGCTCACAAGCACAGAACGACAGCACAGCCCAGGGTTCCTCTAGGAGCTCTAGCAACGGTACTTCTAAATCTTCTAAATCCTTATCTAAAACACCGTTGTCACCCATCTCCAGAAGGAGAATCGAGAGACGCAGAAGTTCTTCCAGCAGTGACGATCAACACTCAAAGCCCAGCAATAGACCAAAGACCTACAAGAAAAAGATCCCATTCCATTATTGCGAAGAAGAGACCTGCAAGAGTGAGAGGGTTTTCTTCAAGAACAGGTCTGAACTCAAGTAGGCTACCCTACATAGTCCCTAATTACACGAACACCCCGCTAACAAAATAGTACTAGGAAACACATTGAAACTCAGCATACGAAACCTTACCTCTGCATCTTCGGCTTTGCGGGCTGCCAACAACGTTTCGGCGCCCGTAATGAATGGAAGAGGCATATTGCAACTCAACATCTTGTACTTTACAAATACGTCTGCGACCACTCAGACTGTGTTGAGAAGAATAAAGCGAAGACTATCTTCAACCGCGGAGACCTTTTCATGAAGCACCACGAGCGGATGCACTCTCCAGCAAATATCTACGAACGCAGCCCAGACGACCTCGAACTCATCGCCTGGAAGAAAGAAATGAAAGAAGCTAAAAGACGCTGCGAAACTCTACGAACACCACCACAGAGGATGACCTGTGGTTTCTGCTCTCTTGTTTTTGAGGATGGCGATAAGACATGGATGGAACTCATCGATCATGTCTGCCTTCACTACCAAAGCAATGATGAGTCTGTAAAAAACTCTAATGGTTATAAAGATGACCCGGACCTTATTGAGTGGATGAAGCAACATAAGCTCATTAAGCAGGGTAGCGATTCTATGGACATCGACTCCGAGACTCCTCCAAGCAGAGGGGGTAGGAAGCACTCCTATGCCTCATCGAGCGAGTCTTCGAGTGCAAGGCAGATTAAACAGGAGCAGGCAGATGCTTTCTAAACCAATACCCCCCTCTTCTTATTTCTTTACATTTGTTAACATTATTAATATCATTCCCCCCCCGCTTCCTTGTATATGAACTACGGCCGGCTTTGTTTATTGTTGTTACCTATATACTGTTTTCAGCGAGCGAGAGTATCTCCTCTCCTATCATTTTTACGATATCTACGGATTTTTTGTGGCATCTTGCTGGGAATAAATTGGGTGCAGGATTCTTTTCTATTATTATTTTTTTTATGATATGGGCATATGGGTATTGGTATTTTCTGTTTGTATGAGCAGGGCGCAAAACCTTTTGACTTCGCGAATTCGAGTTATTGGCGCCAGGGTATTCTGATCTGATTCTTACGCAATCTGCTTTGGGGGAAACAAAATCTTGTACACAAACATGAATTGATCATATGAGTATTATTCTTCCTCAGAGAAAAGACATCCTTCTCCTTATGATCATGATACCATCATCATTTTCCGGCGCTCTGGTCGACTTTGCTTTCTTACCGCCCTTCCAGGTTCCACAAAGAGGCTCTGCGGCTCGGTGTCCAACACCCAGCTCCTCATCTGATGGTTGTTTTTCAGCTTTCATATTTTGCCACCACCACATCCGCCGGCGTTCTGCACATGCAATCGATATGGCACCCCAGCGTCAAGGAACAATCTCTTGACTCTGAGACATATGTCTCTCCTTTCGAGACTCGCGAGGGGATCGTGTGCATTTCCGTGGCCTGCTTCAGGGAATCAAGCCGATATAGATTGTTCTCGACGAAGCGCCCCTTCGCTCATGACGCTCGCCTGCAAAAGCCAAACGGAATTCCCAGCTCCCCCTTTCCGTTTTCTCGCTCTCTTTCTGATCGATCGCATTGGAAAGACAAAGTCTCGGCACCGCAAAAGATGCCTGAAGTTGCAACTTCTGCAAAACGTCTCGACCACGACAAACACTTTTCCCGAGGGCGCCAGTACTATCTCCGTGCACACCATCTTGCCCGGTATGTTTGCGCTCCCTAATTGCATTGATGCCCATTGCCCCCGCTCTCTTTGCTGTCTTGACGCTAAAAACGACATGCAATGCCATCTGTTCCTCGAGTTGAGTCAATTGATTGATGGTTGGAACAAATTATCACATCAAAAGATCTATAGGACAGGGTCCCTAATGCGTCGGCTGAACAAGCTATGTACCACCGCCCCTAAATATCAAACCCAACAAAAGTACTCTACATCATGATACCCCTGCGATTACCCCATTTCCACAGCTTGCTTCTTGATATCCGCAACGTAGGCTGCAGGCTGCAAGGACAGGTAGGTAGGTGACTAACTCTCTCCCCCTCGTCGACTCTCTCGCTCAACTCTTTGCTGCTTACCTGCTTGTGCTGCAATGCTGCACTGTCGGAATTCGAATCATCGCACTTCGGGGTACATTTTGTATGTACGTCTGCGGATGTGGGTCCCCACAAACCTAGTCCAAGCCCAGCATCGGAAAACCACCGCTTCTTTCTTGCGTCGTGGAAAGGGAACATGTAATCGATCCTTCTCATCATATTTGCGTTTTTGTCTTTTGCGAACACTTGGCGCAGGGCATCCGCCCCCGGATAGTTCCATACAGAAAACGTCGGTAATCTCTCATGCTAATTGGTATAAATGATTACGACTTAAACCTTCCAAGTGCTGCTTCTGACGAGGAAAAAAGCTTCGAAGCTTATGTGGGTTATGTATCACGCATGACGTGTGTTTATCGGCTAGCCGGCCGGTGCATGAGCTTGTGAATCTTCTTTTCTTCTTTCTTTCCTCTTTCCTCTTTCCCCTTCACTAGTTAGCTCGGGAGAAAACAGGGCAATTGGTATTTGGAAGCTTTTGTAGACTAGACGAAGCCCACCTGGGCGGCGGCCGTAGGCCCCTTCGAAAAGCGGTTTTTAGGGCCCCACACCCCGCTATCACCAACACTCCCTTGGCGCAGCTTCAGCACGGTCCGCAGGAAAAACGCGAAAAACGCAGACCCTCTTGTCTCCAACGCAGCAAATGACTGAAAAAGAAAGAAAAAGGAGACGACAACGATGATATCAAAAATCAGTTTTTGATTCTAGAATTCTTAGCCAACCAGACCCATTACTCGATGCAATGCTGAACTGGCCGATGACGATGTTAGTGATTACGTTAGCTAATCTCATAGCTATAGTGCTAGTGCGCTCTTGTTCCCTACATGACTTTTTCGACGAAACTGTCCAAAGACAGATGATATATCACCCCTTGCGGACAGGTCCTGGGAACTCTCCATTGTGGAACACCGAAACATCCGCGAAATTCCTAGCTTAGCCATGTAGCTTCGTTGTTTCTGATCCTTCATAAAACCAGGGTTTTATGAAATTCTCAAAATCGACTGGGATGCTGATATCGACTCTCTCTCTAGCTCACGAAAATTCCAATTGCAAAGGTTCCGAGTTTTTCCTTGATTTTTGGGGCTCAAGTTAAATTAGGAGCTCTCCTTCTCTCATCAAACCCATCAAGCTCTGATAATGGGGTGTGTGAGTGTGGCCATGTGGGTAGCTTAGCTTTAGCTCTGGCAAGCTATTATACTGAGTAACTGCTATAAGCTGCATGGAAATCGAGATTTGTAAAGATAGAAAATGGAGCTTGTGTGGGGGCTGTGCTGAACGCCCAAAAAGCCAAAGGTACTTCGGTGCGATATATCCGTTTGTGCGGCATGCTTGCTCATGCTACTTTTTCGGCTATTCCTGCCGTCGGTTAGTCAGGATGCGGCTCTTAACGAACGACTCCACAACAACCTTGATTTCGAGATAGGTGCCTTGGGTTGATCGTGGTGGGAGTTTTCATGGGTTATTGGTAGGCTACCCATCGAGTTCGTAGGTAGGCTAGGCAGACGGATATCCTCGGGCCCTATTATTGATGGCCTGTTGGAGCGCCTTGCTCGCTCGCTCACTCGCCTCCCAGACGGCTTAGAGTACTATGGTACGTACCTATATTTAACACGAAAAACGATGTACGAATCATATCTTGAAAAGTATGCATATTGCGAGATAGGATATATCATACGAATGCAAAGAGACCAATTGCTATCAATGATCAATTCAGCTCGGCTAGACTCTCGGATAATGCATTTCTCAAAAAAACAAAAAAGTTATTCTGACAGAAAAAAAAAGATGATGGGCTTATGTAGGACAAGATGTATAAACTGTACTCTAGGCAGAGAGGACCGCTTATGCCTCTGACAATGCGTATACGTATGCTCTAGGCAGACCGCTTTACGCCTCAGTCTTCTCAATATGAAGCAACAAAACACCATTCGTCTCTCTACCCTTCATGTCAAACAGTCTCAAGTACCCATACCCGGTCTTCAACCTATCCAATCTAACGCACGCCCAAGCCGACTTATCGTCCTTTCCAAACTCGTCGTCATAGATTTTAAACCTTGCAAACGACAACGAAGGCACAATGCTGGGTACGTGGAAGTCCAATACGTTCTTTTTCTCCCATCGAACGTTAACGCCTTTGCCGTGTTTGATCTTTTGTTTTTGTTTTACGGTTTGTGAGAGGTGGATTACTACTTTGACGTATGGTTGGAAACCCTTGGCGTCCGTTTCTCCCTTGGGGAGGGGGATTGATTGACCAGCTAGGACGGTGATGCGTAGTCTGACGTCCTTCTTCAAGTCCTGAATTGCCTTGGGAGCTTTGAGGTTCGCGAGGTGGCTGTCGGGTTTTAGGACGTAACCGCCTGTGCCTGCGAACATAGCTTCGTTGAATGTGATGCCCTTGTCGACCTTTTGCCAGTTGAGAGCGACCAGCTGTGCGCCTCTGCGCCAGAACTCCTGAGGGTTTAAGTTCGACGAGGAGATACGTAGGCCGTGTGGGTAGATTCTAGCCAGGTAGTGTCTGTTATGGGTGAACAGCGCATCGGTTTGTTCTTCGTGCAATTTGTTGAATTTCTTCTCTGAGAAGCTGAAGATATGGTTCGGGCGGACGGCGGAAGGGTGGTCGAAGGTGTTTGGGAATGTCATGGCAGAGGAGTAGACGCCTAGTGAGGATAGGGCGCGGCATATTTTGACTTTTGGCGCCTTTTTCTTGACTTCTGGGTCGCCTTCTGATTCTTCTTCATCTTCGATGGAGAGGTTTGTGGTTTGAGTGGTAAGTTCCTGGACGGGACCCGCGGGGTTACCCGGTTGAGCATCGGGCGGGAGGTATTTGACCTGTTTAAAGATTGTCTTTGAGCACAAATTGATCCCAAAGAGAATGTCCGTGGTAGGTATAATTTAAGCATATCAAAAACCCCAGCGACGTACGCACCCGGACGATATAAAATAGGACTCACCTTGACAAGAATCTTATTTTTGAGTAAACCCGGTGGTGGAAGTTTCTTTTCTACGACACTCCAGTCGGTGAGCTCGTTCTCGAGGAGCTTGTCCCCCCAGGTGGACTTCATGATCGCCACCATCTTCTCTTGCTGTTCGATGCTGGTGTGGCATTCTAAACTGACCATCAATGGCAAGTCTGAGTGGGTGAACGCGTGCTTTCCAATGGCTTCACAGACTTCTTTGAAGGTAATGGCCTCAGTAAGAGTCCACCCGTGATCGACCTTTGGCTCTCCATCATCTCCATCCCAACAATCAATCTCTACACATCGACAACCACGTTGTAGAACATTGATATACCCCTGAACCGTAGCTTTACCATACAACTGGTGGTCAACCAAATAGGTGTTATGGCTGGATGAGATAAAGTAGCTGTTTAACGGGAAGCTGAAGTCCAAATCTCTAGCTGGCGGTGGTAGGATAACGTTGTTACTGGGAGAACGGAATCCGGCTTCCCATTGAGGATATGGGACACCGCCGCCGACCGCTTTGTGGATTGCGATGAGTTCTTGGGTGAAGGCTTCCGATGTGATTTCTAGGGGTTTCTGTCCCTGGCTTTCGGAGCCAAGACCGCCGCCGATGTGACTTGAGGAGGCGACTGCTGCCATTGTCTAGGATCTAATTCTATCAAGTAGTTAGTATACGACCAAACTAGACTAGATATTTTATCGCGGCACTATCACGCGGCAAAGTTGTGACAAAGACGAGATTATACAGGAAACGTGAACCGACACGCGGCAGTTGCAGTTTGGTGGGGTTAACGTGGAAGGGGGGAACGAAGGTGGGGAAATGTGTTGTGTGATGTTGGGAGCACCACGTTACCTTTCTTTTCTACCTGCTCAGTCCCTGCTTTTGCTCTTCTAGAATAGGGAATCGGCCACGATGGGAAGGAAGAAATGTAATTCAAGGAATTCGGTATCGAAGGAAGTTGAAGATGAAGCTTCTTAGGTGAAATTGAATATAAGATGGTGGTTTTATACGCCACAGATTCCAGCCCGGCCAAGGAAGACTATTTATACTCTTCGCTCTTTCGCCCTTGTAAGGGCTCCAGCCTCTCACGTCTCAGCGCCAGGGTCTAAACTCCGGACGCTGACGAAGCCTCTCCTGTTACTTAACCTGAGTTGGGCAAAAGCATGCGAATTGATGAGCATTTTACCTGCAGACTTTGCTCAATGCAACGGAGAGGACTTATGACCTCAGGCTAGTTATACTTTTAGCTGAAACCCCGCTCGCCAATGCGGGCGCCAATGCTTGGGTGGCATGTCTCGATAGATGTCCCGTCGGTAGAAGGTGCCGAATTCAATTGGGTAAGTTATACCTGTTACGAAATGTCACAGACAACGCAGATATGCTGTTTCAAGGCTTCGAATGTGTATTAATGCAGGAAGGGAGCCAGTGCGAATATAATTGGTGGCAGTGATGGTAGGGAATATGCTGACGTGTAGGTAGAAACCATGGCTATTCCTTGTTCTTGTTCCGTATAGTTATAATATATTAGACGTGAACTGTCTCAAGCTCCGCTCATACGCTACCGTATAAGTGTATACCTGCGTTAAATCCTCTGCGAACTCGTCGACTTTCGCGTAGTCCGTATCCGAAGTAATATGAATATATCAACGGCATGCCGGAGAACTTTGAACAAGAGTGCTTCATTCAATCCGTCATCTTTATAGCAATTGCACAGCTGCTAGGTACGTTTTCGCTTCCTCAAGGTTCACTGTTGCTACAAGACCTTTCGCGCGTGGGAATCTTAGTACTCGGACACTTGGGGAGGGGATCCTTACTTGAACATTAGAGCAGCATGACGAATCAAGTACGGGCTATCGATTTACAAACCAATGCATTACTGATAGAGCATCGTGCTATAGGCCTGTCCCGTCAAGATCAAGAGTACCCAAACGTCGCGGGCATGAGGCATTGATATTGATCCATATTCGAAAGATCAGCGGGCAATTAATTGGGACGGGGGTACTGTTATAGACTAGACCCCCCTTTACCGCCTATCATTGTGCTATCCGTAGTACTTGACTATATATCGAGATCTCTCAAGATCCGCTGAGTATCTCCACCGCGGTTGTGCACTGAAAAATGCAACAAAATGATGTCAAAAACTGCGTTGCTCTGCGCTTCTCAGCGATAAGCCTGCGTATTGTAGCCAAATAATTGGTATTAATCCAAATATATGACGTATAAAGGAGATCTGAGCGTGCAAACTTGTATTATTAGTTAAAAAGAAATAATCCTGACAAGAAACCCTCTTCTGTTGAATGCACTCCGCATCTCTTCACTTATCCGCGACGCCACCAGAATCTGTCATTTGCTACACAAATAACTACCAACTTGTCTTTGAGTCTCAAGAAGCCTCAATTTGAGATCGAATTGAATCAATTATTTTCATCAGTCTCAGCGATAACCTCATTCACAATGGTAAGTCCGAGTATCATATAACACTCAACTCGCTTCGCATGCGGGAACGCGAATGCAAGAAAACTCGAGTCTACTGTCCATCCATAACCTCAATCTCCAGCTTCTCCCTCATCCCCCAAACTATCATCTCCAGCTTCTACACTATCCTCTTCTCTAACCATATATATATTAACCACTACTATCTATATATCAGTCGTCGACTCCCTCAAGCAGCCTCCGCCTCCGCCAAAAGGTCTCTATCACCGAAAGCCTCAACGGCGCCCGCCCTGGCCGTTCCTCTCAACCTCTCTCCAAACGCCCTTCATTCGCAAACTCTGCTTCGGGTTCTCTCACGGGTAGTCAGCGAAACAGGCTTCGTGAATGCCGTGCTGAGGCTGTCTTTGAACAAACTACCCCCTTCAGCACGATCCGTCTCATCATGGCTAGAGCTTCCGAAGCCCCCAATGCTCCAGCTCCTGCTCACCTCTTCCGTCAGCTTATGGAATACTTTGGCACCGACGACGATCAGATGATGTCTATCATCCAGAACCAACAAAAAACCACTGCTACCGGCGTTGGTGGTGGTGGCGGCGGCGGCCAGATCCAACAAGAGAACAGCAACCCCGCCTCAGTTGCTACTGTCAGTGGTCCTTCTCGACCTCCATACCCCCGCAGCTGCAGCGGTGCTTCAACTGCAGGCAGCGAACCAACCGGCGACCTCTCAACCCGCCAACTCTCAAACGCCGAAATCATGGTCTACATCAACACCATGCTCGGTAACTTCCCACGTCGTCGTCAAGTTCCCGACGGTATCATGAACCTCGAAGAACTCTTTGGTACCAAACTCCTCGATGGGCTTGATGATGGCGGTAGTGAGTACGGATACGTCAGTGACTGCGAGCCATGCGATATTGACAGTATGTGTGGTGATGATAACATCGATCGTGGTGATAAACTTGTTGGTAGGCTGGAAGCAGGTGTTGAGAAACTTAGGGTTTCTGGTGGGATGAGGCAGGTTGAAGAAGATAATGACTACGATGGTATCTGAGTTCCTTTTGAAGATGGATCATTGATTTCGCTCTTTTTTTAACGCTTCTCTTAACCGACTAACCGACTAACTGGCTCTCTACTCTGGAATACGGTTTCTCTTTTCTGTTCTCAACTTCCTTTTTCTTAATAGACTATCCCTTTCTTGGGATCCGGAATCCTTTTCGTCATTCGACGAGGATAGAAGACACGGTCATGTCGTTTCTTTCAGACACTTTCATACACATACACAAGCACATGGGTTTCCTTTTATTACTCTACTTTCGCGGGCATTCGCGAAGGTATTCATTATTAATTACAGTCCTAGAATATGATGCTTCATTAGCATTTCTAGATCGATATATTCCCTCTCTTCCTCCCATCTACTCTTCTTTCTTTACGAATCTAGTTACTAGGCTGCATGGTTCTCTCGATGAAAACAAGATTTCTTCCGAAGAATCAAGTGTCCTTTAGATGGATTTGTGGAAGATATGTGTTATTATTGATAGTGTCCTGGCACGTTGGTTTACGGGACAAGTTACTATTTTGGAATTATGCATGATATCCTCGAGGTTGCTGTATAAGCATGGGTGGATTCTCGTATATTTCAAGATAGCGGTACTGTAGATGATAGAAATCAATATTAAGAACGGGGGTTGAGATCCCGACATATATTTCGCTTGCCAGATTATACCGCATGCAATATTATAGTATTATATTATAAAATCATACTAGATCTAAGACTGGTCTCCGTAGTATTCTAAGGTTCGATTCGAATTCGATCTATAAGACCGGCACTTATCACGGTAAATCACATCACTCGTCTATCGATCTTTCTTGTTCGTCATTCACAATTCGCCCCCGCCCTTAATTGAAGGGTGGCGTGACCGTCAGGGGTCTGATAGCTACGAATGTGGTCAAATCTACGAAACACGGGACGACGTTGCACCCGGGTATCCTAATCTCGAGTCAACTAGCTAAAGTCTTATCTGAAACAAAAGATCAAAGCAACATGCAAGTTGGGTATCTGTGAAAGCAAGCTGGGTATCTACGAAGCAAGTTGGGTATCCGTGAAGTAAGGCGACAGAAGTAATCATGCAAAAGGTGTCCGAGAACAAATGCCGATTCGATCCGGATATCACCGTGCATGCAAAAAAAAAAACTTAACATTGAAACAAGCCGGTTGGAAGAACATGCAAAACTGAGAACACCATACTCGAGAAAAGCAAAACATCGGAACAAAAACAAAAACAGAAAAAGCCTTGCGAAGATCTCGGACACTTTTTAAGGGTTTTATTGGGTTTTCATTGGGAGAGGGAATAAAGTATCTGAGCTAGCTAGCTGGGGTCCCTTTCAACGTACTTTGTTAGTAAGCATGTTGAAGTATGGGCAGAGCTGAGCGTTGAGTGTTTATCCCGCGGAGATGTGTGTGCGTGGGCGTGTGCTCTCTGGAAATTCCAAATTTGAGGTGTGTATGGACTACTCAAATTGCAACATCTCAGAGATTGATACCATAGCGGTGACCTGGGGGTTATGTCTAAAAGGTATTTTTTGGGGGAAATATGGTTAGTAAACGGGGTAAGGGAAGGAGGTTTGGGGGATAATGTCGTATGGTGGTCTTGTGAATTGGCCTCCCGTGAAAAAACCTGGCAGCAAATTTGGATGCAGAATTGTAAATCAAGAAGAATAGCTAGCAGAGTAGCTGGTACAGTAGCCAAACCAAGGATGATCTTGCGAACCAAAGGTCTTCAGATAGTCAGTCCAAGCATGTGTTAGAACGTGGTCTTGCGAAACAAAGACCAACCAGACAGGAATCCAGGCGCGGAATTCTCAGTCGCCTCAGGATGTTTTTGAGGGGGATGACGACGGCCATCGGGAAATTCATCGTCGTAACGGCCGTGAGCAGATCCGTGGTAATCTGAGTGGTTTTCATCGTCGACAATGCGCTCCTCTCGATAGTGGCGTCGTCGGTGCTGACCGACTAGGGTAGTGTGAGTATTGGGGTTGGTAATCCTAGTTTGAGTGCGGCGTTTATGGATTTGGGTAGTTGAACGATGTTGCTTCTTGGTGGAGACAGAATATTCAGAGGAGCCCGATTCCGATACGTTTCCTTGGAGCTGCTCCTGGACATGTTTTTGGAGCTTGGTGGATCCGTGGTAGGTATCGGCTCTGACGGGTGAGAAGTTCAAGTTGTTGACAAGGCGTCGAGCGACGGCTTCAATGGTGTCTTCGGGATTTTCGGTAGCAGACTTGACGAGGGTGGGATGGCTACGGTTTCCGTTGTTATTGCCATCATGGCGGCGGGCACGGCGAATGACGATGACTTCTTCTTCATTCTCATCTTCATCGCCGCTGACAGAAGATAGTATGCGAACGTTCTCTCTGTTCAGAACACGTTCCTTGCCGAGGGCAGCTAAAACGCTACGGCTGAGTTCTTTGTGCAACTTTGAACCTGGGTTGGGCTGTGCGACTTGAATTTCTCCAGAGGGCTCAGAGTCGCTCTCGTCCCTGTAGAGGTTTGACATGCGTGCCTCAGGACGGCCCTGAAGATGGTGCTTTGAATGATGGGCGTGAAGATTCATTTTGGAGGATTTCTAAGACCGGGGCAGCGTTAGATTGACTTCGACGGCAAGTATGAGAATTGAGGACCAGAAGGGACTCTATATCGCCTTTGAGGGGCTCGATGGAGCTCCTCTTAAGAACCGCGTGCTACAAATACTTTGCACTTTGTGTCAGGGAGCTTACCGTATTCTGAGGCAGATTCTCGAAACGGGTAGATGACTCTTTGCCATGGTGTGACGAAAACGACTTGTGATGTTTGAGAGCGACCCTTGGATCATGAGGCCTAAGGTAGTCGCTCCTAATAACTCTAGAATTGCGAGAAGAGGAAGTGGTGCTGAGTTCTTCATCTCTCTTTGACTTCTTGATAGTATCTGGGGGGTGTTGCAAGGTTAGGACCTAATCGAAAGTGTGATTAGGAGGGCTGGTAAACTTACCAGCTTCAGCAAAGACTTGTTGGACCAGCTTGCGCAAGAGGTCAGTGCTCTTTTCTTCTTCTGCTTCAGCGGCCTTACACTTCTCGCAAAGGACTTCCATATTGAGTTTTGGGGCGGGACTGTCAACATTGATACCGATCCCTTGAGAACCGTCATGAGTTGAAAATCGGTGATGAACTACTTGTGTGTCGATGGTGACAAGTTCTTTACACGTCTTGCATGGGTGACGGACATTGACATTGATGACTCTCTCTTCATCGGATGCAGCCGTGTGACGGGCAAAGCTACCTGCATCATTCTCAGGTTCTTCATCCTTCTTACCCATAGCCGTCAACCAGATCTTCTTCTCGTACTCCTTTTGACGAGCATTCCAGAGAGCTTGGTTCCTCTCGATTTCCTCGAATCTGGCTCGCTCGCTTTGTTCCGCTTGAAGTTTCATCCGGGTGTACTCATGACTGATCTCTTCATCAACCTGGAAGTAGCCGGGGATATGCGGATCAACCGTGATGCGATTTCCCTGGTGGCGAAGGTTGTCGCTTTGGGTGGTATTCAAATCATGATAGTCAACCATATGATGAGGACCCTGGAATGGCTTGCAGGGGATGATCCTTGGATCCTTTGGCGGTAGGAAGATAAATCCTGGACCGTAAGGGTTAGGGACAGGAGTTCCCAAAGGAACAAGGTACTCTGGTCCTGTCTGGATAGTTGCAGGATGGTGGTGGTGATGCGAATGAGGGTGATGGACATTTTTTTGACAACGATGCTCGTGTCCGTGCCCATGCTTTGGAGGTTTGACCGAGGAAGCATTTGGCTTTACCCAAGCTGGAGAGCCGTCCGGACCTGCAATTCCTATTGGGTAACCAGTCTCCGATAATGCAATTGGAGGTGGAATATTAGCAGGCAGGTGAACTACAGGCATGTGAGCTTCGCCAGCAGGTTCATCAGGTTGAGAGACGCTACGATCGCGATCGTTAGCTTTGATAACGTAATTGGTTAGGAAGACTGCTGCAACTTACAGCTCTTCAACAATGTATCCTGGCAGCTGGCCTTCTGGCCTGCAGGACGGGTCGCTGCGGGAAGATGCAGACATAGTGATGCCGCTTTTGACACCGATTCCCTTTGGAAGCTTTGCAGGATGGATACACTTAGCTTTCTTGATATGTGGTGACTTGGTAGATTGTTGATGAGGACGATGAAGAGGAGGAGGAGGATGGAAGTCGCCAGGCTTTAGATTCCCCATCTTGCCGGTTTCAAGAAGTACTACTTTCGCAATGGATAGGTACGTGGTAACGATGATGGTGGTTACAATGAAGACGTTAGATGCGGGAGGTGGAGTAAAGCGTGATGTCGAGGTCATAGCAGCGCCTTCTGTTGCTGCTGCAGTTGCTGCATCCAAATTCACACACAGTAGCTTCCGCATCACTTGCATCATCTTGGCCTAGAAAGCTTCCACACAATTCAAGCCACTCTATTTCACACACATAGCAATGCTATGTAGGAGCAAGAGCAAGTAAAGTATCTCGATCGGCTCAATTAACCTCGGTCGCCTGTGCAGAATTGATGCTAATGCATAGAGGAACCAATGGTAGGATTCTATCAACATGTCTCTCAGGCGTTCGGACCAAGATCACCTTGGACGCTAGCACTAGTGCTCTGTGGAGCCACCTTGGCGCTGGCACTGGTTAACCGATGGAGGTGAGTAACCAGTTACACAAACTGTCAACTATTGGTAGGCCTGGTGAAGCAATCAGCTAACGGCATCTGCAGACTCCGGTGAATCAATGCAGCCAAGGACGCTGGGACAACTTCAGCTTGACAAGGGCACGGGAAACTGCTTCCCCAGGAGCCGATCTTCGCAGTACCGTTTTCCGGCTTCATGACAGGATCAGTTATCTACACGAGCCTGCGTGCAAACTTTGATCATTCTGGGATAGCCGATGCAACCTGGCGGCCTTCCTGCAAGCATCAAGCCGGCCTGACTCATGGTCCTCTCCTTGATCTGTGATGCGAGCATGGGTGCCCCACAAAAAGGGGCAGAGGTATTCATAGACGATGTCATGGCTGTGAAGAATGAGTTAGTTAAGGGGCACAAAAAAGCATGAAGCTAGATATCCACTCGAGCAGGAGCCTTGTGGCTGGCTGGATACTAGCGCCATTCGAAACCCGAGGTTCGACGCTAAAAGCTTTATGGGTCCATGACACCATGGGAAATGTGATATCACACGCCACAACCAACACACTCCGGGTTCTAGACTGCCCAGCGGACGAAACCTAGTGGGGGCCCGGCACCGTGGGTCGACTGCATTTCTGGAAGTAAGTGCAGGCTTAGGGCATTTCGCTTAAATGTTCCGGAGGGAGAAGCGAATGCTGAAGCGAAAAGCCCAGCATACGCATGCATTGCAGGATCGTCACAACAAGGAGATAGGGAATGGGAAACAAGGATGCACACGGAAGCTTGTTTCGCTCGAATCGAGCTGCAACTATGGACTGTTTTTCAGGCCACGGAGTCTCCTTTAATGTTCGAGATGGCAGGACTAACCTACAGGAAATCTATCTCCGTGTGGCAGATGCTAGCCCGGACCATTTTCCCTAACATGCTGCCAAGAAAGCCGTAGTTTGAGCAATCGAGAAATCAGGGTGTAGTATCATATTCGTGATCTAGGCACGCAGTAATTGGGGCTTAAGCTAATAAAACGGGGTATTGTTTGATCTTATTACAAATAAGATCGTTTTACTGATGAGAATAACGTGAACAGGAGTAAGCTGACCCGGGAAGCCTAAGACATCTAGGGTGGTCTCGTAGGGCATTAAAAGGATATCTGATTGGTAGCTTTTGCCTGTGTGTCTAACATACATGATAATCGTCGTCTCTATTTCTTTTTTTTTTTTTACACCGAACTCCGAAGGATAAGTATAGCAAATACCGGGTACGAAACAAAGGAAAGGCTCGAAAAAGCCGTCAGCCTGTCGGGAAACTCCGAAACATCATGCAACATCTAAGCTCGCATTCTGGGTTTGTTCACATCGACTTCGGTTCCGCATACGGGGCAGGTTGTGCCATTAATTACCACAGTCTCGACCCCGTTAGCTTTGCAGGTAGGGCAGAAGTGTCCAGGGATCTAGGTTCAAATAGCATGTGAGTTCAAATTGCCGAATTTGTAGAATGTGGGGAAACCGGCATATACTAACGTTTTGGTTTACGGGTTCTTGAACTGCAACGGTTTGGCAGTGAGGCAATGAGGCAATGGTATACTGCATTTTTGAAGCTTCTAGATTGCTGCTTTTCGAAGAAAGGCAAAGATGTAATCGGGTCTACAACCTGGAAGATCGGAACGCTATGGGACTATGTTAGCAATCCTCCCAGGTAAGTATTGCGCAAAGGGCGAAACCCATATACAGTAGGAATATAAGCGACTTTGAATGTACTAGTCAATTCTGCCTACGTCGGCGTAGGTTTGCGGCGATAATTTTAAAGGACCCACAGAGGTATGAAGCTTTTCGATTTTTGAGATCTGATGTTGAGGAACTGATGGGAATTTCCTTTCCTTTTATATCTGGATATCCGCTAAGGTAGGGGATAGTTTATCACACTCTTTCACAGAAGTTCGATCGTCAAATGATGCCCGGAGCGCGAGTATATCACACTTCCTTTTTTTTGTTTCCCTTTCCTCCCCGAGCTACTGATAGCGTTTGGATCCTAGAGTAGACGCTAGCTTAGGCTTCCCGATGTGCCGGGCCAATGCAATTGTACAGGAGAACATCAAAGAACATCAAAGCACAGGGACTTCTGGGCTTGAGGCATATACTTCCCTAAACTACCCATTTGAAGCCAATTCAATATATATCATGCAAATTCCAACCTACGACAACTGCAGACCCCGGCTTTTCCCCATGCATTCAGATCGATTAGCGAACATGCAAGACGCCCAATTCGTCAAAAGTTACAACACAAATTCGATGCCTCTCCTGCGACTTGGCCGGTAATAGTCAACAATTATTCTTGCTTTAATTCCATTTCATTTCGTGGGAGCTCTAGATGCAAGGGATATGTACTCATATAGAAATGCATATAAAAGCGATTTTGCTATTTCGACGGCGTAGCAAAAGGTGGGCTGCATCAGCCGGAAGGAAAACCTTCCTCAAGACCGGTGTGGAAGGGACAACCTTGGATTTCTACCCGTCATTGAAACCCTCGAGCTAGGTTGATCGGGGTGATATCAGTGCACCCATCCGTCTACGGAATTTGGTTGCCGATTTGCATGCACACCTCCGCAAAGAATGGTGTGTATTATCAGACACCCACCGGCATACGACTAAGACACCACGGGTAAATCCAAAAGAACGGGTCAACGGGCAACAATTAAATTCTCAAGTTTCCCATGGCTCAGTTTCCTGGAATATTCGAGTTCTTACAACATTCTAATATTTGTGGGGACCCGAGCTGACGGAATGGGCTTTGCTGAGAATTCGAATTCTCAGAGGCAAAACACCATTGCAACCTGGAAGCCTGGGGGTCCTGCAATATTTGGGGCCAATAAAGGCCAACGCTTTGACCCCGCTGGGGTCAGTGGTAGGCGTGGGTCTGGTACCCATACAAGGTCAGCCTTTATGACACCAACCCCATTGTGTCGGTAGGTTATGTCGTACCAAAAAATACCGACGCAAAGGTTCCATCAGCTGGCTGGCTATCAACAACTACAGCAATTGTCTGGATACCGTAATTCACCAGCCGGGATTAAAACCTTCGCCTGTTGGGTTCTGCAAGATCGTATCGCCAAGGGGTGGCCAAGCGCCTAATTTGGGTAGTACAAAATTTCCGTATTAGGCCAACCGTCGCCTTTTCAAGGAAGAAGGCCATGGAGTTTTTTCGCCACGTTCCGGCCCAAGAGACCAGTGGCGGCGGCGGGAACTTTTGAAACGGATTTACCTCCAAACAGTCCTTAGGTAAGCGGCCTGGTGAATCGCTACGGGTATTATTTGTTTATCATCTCTCCCGACACCACCGTCTGTCGCAATCTCATCTTTGGAGTCGTTCTGTTTGATTGTTGCGATCATTGTCCTCTTGTTTACCGCGCTGGAAGAATCGCGACTTTCCCTCCTAATGCCGTACCGCAAATTCAAAGGGCGTGTACAACGACCACGAACCAAGCGACCAAGGACTTCGGAGGAGCCAACTGAGGACGCGGCCGAGCAGCCCACAGAAGGTCCAGCCGAGAATTCTGCATCATCGTCGGGTACGGCGCGAGGACAGGCTTCGAATTCGGCAAATCGTGATGCTAGTACACCAGACCAGCCAGACGCGACAACGAGTCCAGCATCAGCGGAAGCTGCTGCCGCCAGTTGGGTGGGACCTTTAATTGGTTACTGCTTCTGTCGGGATTGGAAAGTTACAATTAAGGAGCCCATCCCAGGAGTGGTTGTGTGCCATTGCAAGGATTGTCAGGCGATATCATCAAGTTTCTTCTGTACATTCCTCACCGTTAGTATGGGCTGTCCAACCCCACAATTACTTTTGATGTTTGCTCTATCGCTGCAAGCGGGATGCATTAGTAAGATTGTGAACTGAAATTGCTTGTTCCACAGAATCTAGAGCCTTGTTGATGGTCGAACCTCGAGACCGTGAGGCACGCAACGTTGAATCATCGACCTACTACTACACCATCAAGACGGGAGACAACACGGGAAGAAGCCAATCTCGAACGTTCTGCAAACGATGTGGAACCGTACTATTCGCTACTCGTAAGCCAGCCCATTGTTTATATCTCGAAGGACCATCTCGTGGCTTGCGCGGTTTAAGTCCGCTTTGCAAGTTGCATGCATTACGCCCTGCATTTAGGAATGTGAAAATGACGACAAGCTACCTATGAAGTCGCACGGACCTAAGAAGTGAAGGGAACCATCAAAGAGCGTCCTGTTGGAGATATATTGCAATTCGAAGCTATAACTTGAAAGGACTAGGCTAACGATCTAATTTGAAATTGTGCAGCTGAATCCCTTGATGGTGCTCTGCCAGTCAATAGGAATCTTTTTGTTGGCCCGCATAACGTCCTATCTCCCGCTCTCCAGGAGCTCCTGACTCCTCGAATCGAGATCTTCACAAAAGACAGATCATCGTGGCGTCCTGAACAAGAGGGTGTGCTTCATCAATATGTTAGCATGCCTATCGGATTTGGTGACAGCGGGAACAGCGATGATGCAGAGACGAATCCTGCCATCATTGCAGGTGATCTGCACTTATAGCCTTCCGAAACGGTAGGAGTGCTTTTCTGGGGTGACAACTGCATATGGGCGATGCGGCAATATCCTTCCCACGTCGTTCATCGGTGGATACCTGTACCCGGTACCTGACGTTCATCATATTTTCTTTTATATATCCAAGTGTCTACATGTTGAAGGAGTATTTCGACTTTAAGTTCTGGCGTACCTTAGTTGGTTTCTTTTGCGAACACGGATTTCCTTGTTTGGTGTTCTTGGTTTCCCCGCTGCTACTTGTTTTTAGAATACTTGGTTTTGGTTTCATTACTTGGCTGCCGTGGCAAAGCTCTTTTGTCAGGTTTCTGTATGTTCTCCTTTGGTCTGCTAATTGGTGGATATGTTCACTACATATCACAAGTCTTCCTGAAAATCTCTCTTGCAATTTCCGTATCGCGATCAATCGAGCATCAATGCTACCCTGTTCAAACCCAGTTCGTTTGTCGCGGATTTCGAAAATTCGCTGCGCGTCGAGGCGCAGAAACCATCGATCAGGTTTCCTTAATATTTCTATTTTAACATACCGGAGAAAAAAAAAACCTATACCACACCAAACCTGAATACCCTAGAACGGAGTTCTCCAAATCTAGCATATATCCTACATATTTATTTGCTGTTGTATCACCAAGGACAGTGAACATGATAAAGAAGTTTACGCTTCATCGGTGGCTTTCCGGCTGTGCAGAGCTGAATATCCGTATGCATAATCCAAACTATTTCGTCTCATGGTTATGGTAATACAAATCTCAAATGTAGCATGCCTTAATCCATGTTCACTGTACCCCTCGAGGGGTCCACGTTATTTTAGAGTTTTCCCTTCTTCTCATAAAGTCGAAGTTTGACTGCCCCGTGGCAACAGGCAGCAAGAGCGTACAGAAGTCTCGGGAACTCCCATGACAAGTTTTTCACTCTTTGTCCAACCATGCAGCGGAAATTTTGGTAGCCTACGCACCATCTTTTACTTTTGCCTTCCGAACCTCGATTTTCGGCACGTGAAGAGGGTACTCTAGTTTGCTTGCCGGATATAAAATGGGGGGAATGTCTTAGGGCCCTTAGAATCAGGAAGGAATGAGGGAAAAGGAAATTCGTGGCAGCCACAACCATTTCTGATAGTCTGGTTCTCGGGAAAGCTTGACAGCCTCGTGGCTAAAAATTGTGTAAGACACGGCTTTTAAAACCCTGAGACAGGTTGGACTTTGACAGAATTGAGGAGTATTTCCTTTTCAGCTGCGAATAATTTCAGCCATGAACTGCATTTCTCCGTGGAGGGGAAAAATACTTGTGTATTGTCGTCGATGTATGATTGGATCAGGTGGTTATATTGCTGTTTTCGATCCCGACGCCATTTTGGAGCTCCACAGCGATCGCCAAGGCTGTGGACCAGTTGCAGATTTAAGGCAAGGCGGAGAAGGGTCTGGCCATGCAGGTGCGAGCTTAGCTGAACCTCAGCCAATCGCAACCTAGTTAACCTGCGACTTGCAGAACAGCACCTATGTAGTACCTATCATCAATTGACGGATTTATAGCACTAGAAAAGAGGGGTCTAAAAAGGCAGCAACCTAGATGATTAGGCAATCTTTTGAGCACCTGTCCATTGTCGGGAGAAAATTTGGGGTCAAAGAGATTTTTTCGAAGAGATCTCGAGACCACCAATGATAAAGCTCGGATGACAGATTTTCCTTGTGTGTATGTGCGCGGCTTCTCGGTGGCGTGCATAAACCCGATTGCAATTGCTATCCCGGGACAAGAAGGCCGTTGCCGGCAGATGCAATTCAGGTACTAAGACCATCTTGTTGGGCCTAGATTCGCCACCTCGCTCCAAGTGGGCATCATTGGTGCACGGTGAAGTTCGGTAGGTCGTTTGCTATCGAGATCATCGGTCCTTGGGGAGACAGGCCTAATTTCTGTGCGCGGGATAAACCGGTCTGGTTTGTTGGGTGGTTGTAATTACTTACTGCATTGGAAGTTCGACTGCAGCCTCTGAACGCCTAAGCGGGAAGAAATGCACCCGTGATGCCAACTTAAGTAGATATTTTGAGGTTCGAGTGCAAGCGCAAGTTACATGTACTTTTCATCTCTAGGAGCGCGAAGCTCGAACGCGATCCATTTTCGGCCAAGGCCAGCGGCCCCAAGCTCAGATGTGGGGTTGGCCTGATTGGGATGATTTGGTCCTTAATTGGGGTTAGAAAGGCATGCTTCCTGCATGGTCTTGCATTGCCCAGGAATCTGGGGGTGGAGAATGCAGCGTCACTCGGATCTTGTTCTTAAGCTCTTGGTCGTTTGGGGAAGATGACCGGTGGTACTTCCACAATTGTGCGTGCGTGCATATAAAGGCTCCCAGCATGGAAATTGGCGGTTATACGGCAAGGTCAAATTTATTGCGTATCATATCTCACATTGAACTAGGCTCTTGGTATCTTGGTATCGGCTCGTGAAGCTCGAGGTAGTACAAATCCAGAGACTACTTGCATGCCTCATACAACGCACAACACATGTAGTCCCACTATTAAGAGTCTAGACCGAACCAAACGTTCGATATGAATAAGCTAATCGGGTAAGCACTCATGCCTGAGAGTTTCGAATAATGCAGGGCAGATCGTTGTGATATAAACGTTATATACAAACGGGTGCTCTAATCCCGTTTTAGGAGCCCGAGTTTTCGAAGCTTGAACCTCACGAGGGCAGGAATGGCTATTTAGATGCGAGTGACGTGTATAGATGACTTAATCAGTTAGCTTGCAGGCTTGGAATATGCATATATGCCGCGCTATCCATCGTCGTATTCAGAGTAGAAAGCTCTACGCTGCAGTGCAGCATTCCTCATTTAACTTGGTAACCGCTACGTCGGGTGACGGATCGTCAGTGGACGGTTGTCAAACTCCGTTATCCGTCAGGATATACTGCTTGTGGGCCACATTATTATTACGCTGACTATATTACAAGCAGGTCCATTCAGTCGCGTGATCATTGATTTGATTTAGTTGTTTCGAGCGAATTTGGTTAGTCGCGACAATGGCGAATACTGCATTGCGTTGTTTTTGTGGTATTTTTGATCCACCAACGGAGTGGTGGTCGAGGCTACTGAGTGGTTCTAGTCTCGACATGTCTTTACTTTGTTGATAGAGAGATATTCTGATGATATCAAGGCACTAACGAATGGGATTAATTGGCTGTATGATCTAGTGGTCTTTAATATCACTGATTATCTATTGATATGTCTATCTTAGCCTTCATCTATGCTAATCAGTTAATTATTAATATAATTCGACTCACAATGCAATTCATATATCGTTCCTTGATAATTAATTCACTTTTTCAACGGTTCCCTATCTCGTGCCAACATGCCATTAGAGACCTGGGAGTTCAATTTCGAGAGCCGTTTACTACCTCTCCAATCACGAAGATGGCGAACAGCAATCCCAAGAAGAACAGATTTAGTGCGTTAGCACCGCCTTGGGGTACGGATGAAAACCCACTCCAAGATGGCCCTTTGCAATTGAAGCAATCAAAACAAGCGACGCCGGCTCTTCCCGCTGCAATATACCCCCCCGCCAACGACAATAATCCTATACAACCTTCGTCCTATAGAGTCGCTGGCCTTGCCGCGATAGACGCGCCTCTTCCTGACAACCGTCCGACTACCGTGGGTCCACTTGGTTCTAATTCGGCACCCACTGTAGACGGTCCGGTAAGTCGCTATTTAATATATATATCTTCCACTAAGTTTTCGTTTCTTAATACCCATACTAATACATTTGGCACTGTCTAGATTCCGTCCGGAGCAACTGATCAAACACGTACGGTCGAGGTACCCATTATTAGTGAGCTCTCTGGCTTAACAATAGGCCATACAACGGCGCCGGTACCGCCACAATCGAATGTCCCAAGCACATCCAAAATTGATACCCCACCAGAACCTCAAACCCCTCAGAGGTACGCTCAACCACTTTGGTCCGCCCCGATTGGCGATGCCCCAATTCCCTTCCAGAATTTGCAAAATTCTCGGCGAGGGACGCCCGCATTGCAGTCTGGGCAAGATACGACCGCTTTGGCACCGGTACCGCCGAATGGGCCTGCTACAAATGGACCTCCTACGAATCAGCCCTCTACAAATGGGTCTCGTCCAAATGAATCTTTCTCAGCAGGATCTCGTCCTACTAGGGGCTTTTCGACTGGCCCTTTTCCGAATGAATTTATTGCAAATGGGCCTTTTCCCACTGAATATTTTCCAAATGGGTATTTTCCATATGGATTTCCTCCAAATGGGTATCCCCCAAATGGATACCCCCCAAATGGATTCTTCCCGAATGGATTTTTTCTAAATGGGGTTTTTCCGACTGGAGACCCTTCGAATGGAACCGTGATGGATGGGTCTCTTGCAAATAATTCTTTTCCGAACGAGAATGCTACAAATTGCCCCCTTCAAAATGGAAATATTACAAATCAGAGCCTTGCAAATGGGAATCTCGCAAATGGATCTTTGACAAATGGATCTTTCACAAATGGCAATCTTGCAAATGGGTCTTTTACAAATGGGAATCCTACAAATGAGAACGCCAAGAGCGAAGAGGTTCCTGCGACATTCCCTCAGAGCCAACCACTTTACGTAGCTCCGACGCCCGAATCGGTGATGAGAGAAATGAGGAAGATATTCACACTGGACCCACTCCTGCTTATCGAAAGAGGGATTATTCCAACCCTTGGGACAGAAAATTGGTTGGATTGGGCTGTACCTATGCAACGTTACTTGAAGTCCGAGGGGCTATGGGCACCATGGGACTCTGATACAAAGTATCAGGGATGCCCCCAACCAAAGGCTCACGAAAGGCGTCGAGTGAAATACTCTACTTATACATGCCCCAATTATGAATGCGCTAGACGGGACAGGATAGATGCAATAGCACTCCTTATCATCTCCATGACTTGCGACAGGATGAACAGAAATTTAGTCCTAACCGAAACAACAATGAAGGGGGCATGGATTTTGCTGGAAGATGTATACACATACAAAGGGACTTTGGCCCGAAGCGGGAATGGGTCCAATCCATTTAATCCCGACTTTGAAGAGCTCAACCCGGTTAAGATGCTGGAGAAGGGTGAGATCATCCTGACGAAGGAACACAGTCTCTCTGAATTTTTCGTCTTGGCCTACAAGCAATATGGCAACTACCTAGATGCGCAGGAGCGAAGTGGGACTCAGGAGATTATGGATAGTTCTATGGTGATGTCGGAGCAGACCTTTTTGGTGGGTCTGATTAATCACCTTCCGGCTCAATATGAGGATATTAAAGGCTATTGGCAGCCGAGGCTCAAGGAAGGGGTTTATAAATTCTCTACGATTTACTCCTGGATTCTTGCGAAGGAGAAAGAGGGCAAGCCACCGCACTGGGGCCTAAGTTAAGAAGTCCATGTTTAGGTGGCTGGGTACCCGGGTTGGTACGACTTTTTTTAGTCGGAGCTTGTAAATTATATTTGGGTATGGGAGTACGTGGTGTCTGGGTCTTAGGAACTGATCTCTAGCTTGCAATCCGATTCTTTGGGTGAGAGTGAGGGGAGCTTCATGTATGATTACACAGCCTTTCTGGGGAAAGTTGAGAATAAACTTGCATCAGGTTCATGATGAGCAGTGTTCTATGTGTCAATGCTTTCCTAAGGAAATATATGTACGTCTATATGGCACAGTCTGATAACATGACAACGGTGTAAGTTGCAGAAATAGACAAGAGATTTGAAAAATGCAATGCTTCAATAATATGATCGAACTTGCTCTGTCGTGATTCTCTCTAAAATGGATATGAATACGCTAAAAGGAAAACAAACGTATAATACGTACATATAAAAGGATAATTTCCCTAACTTGTCTCGTAAACCAGACTTGTGGTTATAGTCTTTCGTTGTAATCGTCGTCCGTCGTCAAATTCGTAATGTGTATATATACTCTGGAATGCGTACTCTTGACCCCCTCACATGAGTAAGAGTTCGATCCCTTGTGTTATGTAATACTCCTGCAGTTCCTCCAATTTTGGGAGTAATGTTGGTCCGAACCCAAATGCACCCGTCCTCGGCTTCCATACGTGTACCGTCGTCAAGTTTGGCATCCGTCCCGAAGTTAATGAGGATAATGACTGTATAGCGCTCTGATATGCCTGCAAGCGATTCGTCTGTCCTCCGCGTGTTCGGTTGGTATCCTTCACCACCAAATTCCTCAATGAAGAAGGGAGATAGGACTCCAAATCTATAGGCTGCTCGTCTACGCTCAGTATACTCTTGAAATTCAACCATAGAATTTTGAGGTTCGGGATCTTGGCGATGTATGGTAGAAATGAGGGAACCCCTTCCGTAAACGAACAGCCTATATCCAAGATCAGAATTTCCAGTGTAGCCGCGTGGGATGTTATAGCGTCTTCAACTATAGCTTCATGGTCTACGAAGGAGCTGTCTGTGAGCTTTAGGACTTTGAGGTGTGCTGCTGATCGGATTATAGGCAAGATATTCCACTGGCCCATCCAAGAGCCGTTGAATTCCACCCTTTCGAGTTCAGACGCTGAACGACAGGAAATTTCTAGGAGCTCTTCCTCTGAACAGTTACGGTAGTTCAGACGGATTTCTTCGTCGTATCTGTTGCTCCTTGAAGCAAGACTCTTGGCGCTACTGTTCCCGGTATTGAAAGGAATACCAATCTGGGGAACGGAGAAGGAGATGGGGATGTTCGGTGGATCTGTTGACAGCTGGTTCGGGTTGGTCCCATATGAGATGCCGCGGGGATCATGCCATTGCTTGTGCACGGTGAATTTTCGGAGAGCTGGCAGTTGTAAAATCTCGGCCACGGTGGTACTGCATGGGTATTCGCCATGAGATTCAACGTCTCCATACTGGAGATTTACGGAACTGAGATGTTGGTAGCAAGGCGGAGCAACGGTTTTCCAGGCGACGATCAGATGTCGAGTTGATGGTATTCCAGGGCGTGCCTCGTCGCCTAAGGTGAGTGATAATTCTGTCAAGTTGGGAAGCAGGTATGTTAAAAGGGTCACGAATACGCCTGTATCCCCTGCATTTATCCCATTTAGTAAGACAGGATATGCTATGCCGTATTTTCGGGCTACTTCTTTACATGTCTGGATTTGGGTAGCCAAATCCTGATCACACATGTAGCCTCGAAGCCTTTTCCAATAGTTAGATGAGCTCCAAGGACCAATCTTTAGCTCCCGAGTTACGTAACCGCGGTCTGGGTACTCATGCAAGTAGGAAATCAGGGGTACATATGCCAGAAGGATGGAGTCACAAGAAATGGAGCTAGAGTGGTCGGATAAGCAGCTCGCGCTGTGAGACAGTTCGAGCCGCCTGTGCAGGAGTGGATAAGAGACATGGCGGAGTCTGCTACAAGAGTGGGCAACTGGCAGGAGACAGGAAGCATGTGGTCCGTAAGAAATATGGTAGAGTTTAGAATGGGGTCTGCGTGGGGCGACGCCCGATTCTCGCTGCAGGTTCTCAATGATCTGAATGAGCAACTCTGTGGGCAGAGACAGAATCGTCGTCATTGCAGGAAACCCCTGTAGTGGGACAGCCTGCTGGGGGAGGAGGAGTGAGTGTGATACGAAAATAGGCAGACAAGCAGGCTGCTGGGAGAAATCAGAAGATCCTATCGATAGAGCGCTATCGATTATACTGACGGAGCCGTGGGGGCTGAGCTGAGGGGCGTTGTGTTGCCTTGACGTTGGATGTCAATGGCGATCTCCACGTCGTTCGAGTTCTGTGGTACATGAGACTCCCTGCGAAGACGTCTCAGCCGGGTATCGTCCTTTCTATTTTGTTCTTCCAAATACCGGTCGATTGGTACCCGGGACTTTGAGAATAGCCTTGCTAGAGCGTGTATGGGGTCGCGACGGATTGCCGTTATTGGGTCAAGAGGTTCGAATTCCCAGCCTCGTATGGTCGCTAAAACTCGCTGTCGATGGGACGGCGGTGTACGGCCGATGGGAGTTAATTTACAACAAGCCTTGCTGAATTAGGAATATGAACTTTGGTGAGTAGACGGGACACTGCAGCTTTATCGAAGCGTCGTATTTGCTATAGCAAGTGATATGAAAAGCGCCAGTCGTGTGTCCGCTAACCTGATACTCTCGGGGAATTGATTCGGCGTTTAACTAGGGTTCTCCCGAGGGCATGGTTATCCGCATGATGACGATTGGCGATATCTTGATGGGAATGGAAGCGGACGAATCGCAGATCAGACTTAGAAACACTGACCGCTCTCAGTGATCACAAAGGTAAATAGGTATGCCTTTGTCAGCATGCAAAAAATCGGTGGTGGTGGTGGATAGGGAATGAAAAAGCCAGGGAGGAGTTTGGCCAAGCCATTTGGGCATGCTTGAATGGTAGCCAATAGTTGGTTTGCGAGTGGGCCCATGTCAGGACTGTCATATGTGCACATAAGAACCGGTGCGATGAGCAGCGCATCGCTAGGAGGCCTTACGTAGCTTACACTTTCCCCCGGAATTCTCTCCTGTGGTCGGGCCTAGCTTTACAAAGGAGGGGTTCTCCAAAAAATGCATTTTTTAGAGTCTCATCTTTTACCTTATTTCGCGTTTTAAACTTTTTGTTCGATGTTCTCCCGCTTCTGTATAAGTATACTTGTATATTAGTATACATATACGTCTACAATTTGCAACATTTACCGAATTACGAAGGATCAGAACAATGAGGGGTTGATACGGGGGGTCAGCTGGCCCTCAGACCTTAACTGTCAGGTGTTTACATTGTGACCCATTCAGGCCCCTTGTAACTTCCTTCGCGATCTGCACAGTCGCGACATATTCCGCAACTCTCATATTTCGCCATCCGTCGCCTTTTCCTTTCGTAAAAGTAAACCCATCAAAAAATTCATTTTGATTCTTCCGAGAAGCCGGGCTTAGACTACTAAACTTTCTAGGACGCGGAATGGCTATGGGAAGCCAAGCGTCCTATTGGCCGAATTACCCTAGTTAGGCCTTCCTAATGTTCGCGGATATGTACATGCAGTTACCGACGCGGGTTTGTGCCAACTCATACACCTGTATCTACTTCTGTCTACACAAGGGGTTCCTAAAGGAACCCCTTAGGAAGAACGAGGCGGCACTTTTAAGTTTTGGTAATGTAGTCAAACGGAAAGACGTATAATTAAACGATCTTTTCTCTCGCTTTCCTCTGCCAAACAAAGGATTAATTGACAAGTCTTCACTCCATTTCGATTACGCCAAACTGATTCGCAATATCTGTGGGGGCAGTACCTTTCTTTCACATTCAACCTCACAGTCACTGCATACTACAAATATAAATACACAACCGGTCGACGTCTCTTCACTCAAAGATTTTGCTAGACAGTACATATATACATTCGACATCAACTATTTGACCGGCATCATATCATTCACCTGGATAGCAGTTGAAATATAATCGCCAATACCACACAGTTCCTTCCGAAAATACAACAAACCACTATCGATCACCTTTAACTTCCATAACGTTATAAACCATCGATTCTTTCTCTTTTGATAGACCTACTAGAAAGTACTAGAAGACTAGGAAGATGCATTCTAGCATGGAGAAGACCCAAGATCATAAGCGACCGCCCAAGAGAAGACCTCGTCGCATCGATATCGATGCCCGTCCAGGTGATATACTGAAACATGTTGAAGAGGTAAGTGTAGCTTTCGAACCACATATATATAGTAGCCTGTATAATGTGACTGACTGACATCTACTTCAGATGGAAAAGCAACTTCTCCCAGGGTTTAACCATTATACAGACCATGTCTTCCAATCGGAAAACATCCTGTCTGAAGAGTCCTGGCCTGATGTGTACACTGGGATGAACGAGGTTCTTCACCCATATGGTAAAGTTGCGGACTGGTTAGGTGGTGAGAATGCACCATATACGTATGGCGCGCATACCACCCGTTCATCAAGTTCTCAGAGGTTCTTCGGTGCGGCGTTGACATCCGACGGACACGTTGAGAGCGAGGGACTCCTAAAAATATCCAAGGACATCGAATGCCCCTACCCGACGGAGCTTGTCTTTGATGACTTAAGGCTGGTGTATGACATCGATGCCAAAATTGCACAGTCAAACGCACACCGAAAGAAAAAGATTCAAAGTCAATTCGATGAAGAGGAAGAAGATGTCGTCCGTGACCTCAAAGACCTCAGCATCAGTAAGACGTCGAGGAGACAGCGTGCTGGATCTGCCGGTATCAGAGACGCCTCTGAATACAAGCAATCCCGCGGTGTGAGAAAGCGATAACCTCGATATTGAGGATTTTTCGAAGCCGGCTACTGCGAGGCAAGAAAGAAGTCAAGGTCAGCACGCAGGCCGCCTCATCCAACTTTCTTCACATTACGCATGTACATTTTCTCAGCCGACCCTTTCGGCGAGTTGATCCTACATCTAGGATGACGAAACGAGCATCTCCGTCCCAATTCCCAGATTCTTAAAATCCCAAGCGTTCTAGTTCATAGCCGTCAACTCTGGCCGTGGGCTACACCCGCTAAAGAATGGATATATGTCAGTCCGGTTTCAGCATCAAGAAGCTCATTGCTTCTACCGCTCCATCCTACGCCTATCTTACGATATTGAATTTATCGACAGAATATACCAGCCCCAGCAGACAGCCTTGGGGCGTGCACTGCACACCGCAGCCGTCACTCGAGTTTCGTTATGCATCTCCGCAAACTTTTTTATCGGTTTGTGCTTCGAAACGCTTCTATTCCTTCACCAAATATGATTCTTGCCTTTCCTCCTTCCCCTTTTCCTTCAATTTTAACCATCGGGTTCATTCTTTCCCCGTCGAAACTTCTGAATTTTAATGGTTACCTCAAGCAAGCAAGCAAGCACCGCGAATTTCCTTCAATTTTTGAGGTTATTTTGCCAGCCCGGTGACACTTCTTCCTGCCTTCCTTCCCGCTTTTTAGGCTCCAATTTGCCACACCTTAGTATCAGTCTGCTTAGGATATCCATAATATAGTTATGCTACAAATCAAAATCTACATTCTTTTCCCCAATTCCTACATCGATGCCCCGCATATGAAGATCTTCTCCTTGATTAAGATAAATTGGTTTGAATGTCTCCGTCCTCACAATCACGCGAAAGGAAGTCTAAACAAGACAACCCCCCCGCGGATGAGATGATCTCGTCTAAGACAGCGTCACTGACCTTTTCCTTAATGTATTGACATCCGCGAGACGGTTTGAATTCTCAACGTTATTCCTTGTTCCAGTACTGTTCCCTCAATGACAAAGCGGTTATCTGCCGAAGATGCCGCCATCGTATTGCTTTTACCTGTAAACTTTTCAAAGTAAACCATCCTGTCAAATTAATGGGGGTTGCGATCCCAAACTAAATTGACATGTGCAAGACAAGCCCGCGTAGGTTTTATTGATCTTTCTGAAATTTAAGCATCCAAGTGCTTCCATAATATCGCCTCGGAGCAAACCGGTAAGCGAAATGGCCAGCCTCGTTCCTGGGACCATGCATCTATAGACGGCATATGAATCCTAAAGCAGGGTAGCCTTCACACAGGACAGCCATGTTTGATCCTTCACGTGCTGGGTACCTACATAGATGCTGCATCGGGTTGGATCTTGCTTCAACCTTACTGTGGCCGAACCCCCGTGGACAGCCTCGTTTTTCTCTACTTTATCCCTAACGGTAAAAAAATAAAAATAAAAAATAAAAAATAAAAAATAAAATGAAAAAATAAAATGAAAAAATGGAAAAATAAAGAAATAAAAAACAAAAAATAAAAAAGATTTTGCCGAGCTAGCCGCCTGTTAATTGACTCATAGGACGAAGGCTTGTTGTTGATTTTGAACAGAGAAACAGGTGGTTGAATACTTCTCAGCCCCGTTTGACAGTTCCTCCGTGTTTGTACCTGGTACATAGAAAATATATTTGTATCTTATACTGCATATCTAAGACCGGCTACCTTGTTGCTATACATTCAACCGCACGGGCTATATCATGAGCCTCCTTAAAAAAGACAATTTGTTTAAAAGAAGCACTATTTGATGAGGCTCTTTCCATTTCGGGTGTATGTGTAAAGGCGTATACGGCCAAAGGCCGGAGTCGCCCGTAGATGTATCGATGCTCCTTGCCCCGGTCAAACGGGCGAAAAATTGCACCGCCCCAATCATTTGCGCATTTCTTTTTTGCTATTTAGATCCTTCGCGAATGCGATTTTGGTGATGGATCTGATAATAATCCGAGACAGCGGATGAAAAGTAAACTCGAGGCGACGTAGGTATTAGGTTTATTGAATGAGATCGAGAAATGTCTAAGACATGCATCCCGATCAGTCTAGAATCTAAGGCTAACTCCATGGTTGATTCTGGTGGAACTTTGTGTTGACGATGTGGTATTAATATTCTGGGACGGATACATGCAGTACTGCACAGTACTGCGGGGCTGACCGCGTCTTTGACAACAGCAGATTGATGACTCGCGTTTTCTGAATCGCTCGCTGAGCAGTGGAAGACGCGACGACTAAAGGGCAAGTCCGTGGGATCCTGAGAGGAGGAGTATCGTCAGGATCGAGGCTCCCAAAGAATATACTTTTTGAGTTGGATCATTGGTGGAGCTCAAGGTACGTTTGTCGACCTAGCCCTCGTTCCAAGAGACTCAGGCTCCACGGGTATGCACCTGAGATCTGACAGGTAACGGGCAGATATCTATCGAATACAATAACGAATAGGAGGTGCTCCTGATATCCCCTAATACTCCTACTGGCTCTATCACATTCATCGGGCCCCTCAACCTGCGCAGAACGCAGGAACCGAATTCGGACCATCAAACCAGCCGCAGCCCGTACCAGGGTATTCCTCGCTCGAAATGGCTGTCATCACCGATCTCCCCAATGAGCTCCTTGAAAGTATTGCTCTAAAACTCAGGACGCAATACTACAGTGATGCTATATTCGGCAATGTTCTTGCGGACTTTTCACTCGTCTGCCGTGCGTTCTACCGAGTCGCCTTCAGGTACATTCACGATGACCTGGATCTTTCATCGATGGAACAAAATCGCTGTACCAAGAAGAAACTTTGCGATTTGTTACGTCAGATTCAAAGGAATCCGGAGCGAGGGTATGTGGTCAAGACTTTGTCGATTGGGCCATGGGATCCCACTGAATTATCGAACAAGTGGGCTAAAACTGAGTCGTTCATGAAGAGTTATAGCTTCTTGAAGCGGACGATGGATAAAGTCCTTCAAGAGCAAGACATGGGGGGACTTGAAGATCATCCAATGAGTGTATTGGTCACGGTATTGTTATACACGCTACCGAGGCTGGTGTATATCCACTTGGTGCTTCGATCTTCAAAACGGGAAGGGCCGCTCTTGACAAGGTGGTTGCTCCTAGCGATGGATCTTGCACCTTTGCCATTCCGAGAAACGATAAGAGGGATGGAATTGGAGTACATAGAGTTGGATGGCACTGGAATGGTTCCATGTCGGACGACGCTCGGTGCGCTCCTGGAGCTCCCGAACCTGGAGAGTGTAAGGTTTTCTTGCGAGGACGCTGACGACGCCCTACTTGTTGGCCGTCGATCGGAGGATCCCGAACTCTCGATTTTACAAGGGATGGAGCAACTAGCGTCGAGCGGAGAACCGGAAGCGACGGCACCACTATCGCCCGTACTTTTAGAGGCATACGAGAGATTCCAAAGTTACGACCCACTCTGCAACGAAAAGCTGCTGGCTATTAGGAACACGTCCTCTATTACGGAGTTCTCATTCTACAATAATCCTTGTAGCACCCTCCCTATTCCAGATATCATTCGAGTCCCAAAGGGTCTAAAGGACTTCGACTGCTTTATCGGAAGCAGGACCCGGGACAGCAGGGAAAACGTCCAAGCCGTTCATCAGGCCCTCTTAGAACACAAAGATACACTGGAATATCTTACCATGAGCTACTATAAAAGCTTTGAGAACCGGCATAATCCGAACTTCCAGCTGGATTTCTCAGCCTTTGTAAGACTGGAGTCACTTCAGGTCAGTATTATACTCTTAGTTGATATTGATGCCCACGAGATTGGAATGGGTAATATTCTACCCGTTAATCTCGAGAATTTGGCTGTGAAGATACGGTATCCTTCTTTCGGTGGCGCAAGAAGTTGGGACGAGGCGGTAGTTGGGGTTATTACTAGAATCGCAAGGATGAAGGATGAGAGATTAGAGAAGCTAAAGAGTGTGGATGTGAAAGTTATCAATCATCCAGCGAGACCATCAGACAGCTTGAATTTGAAGGAAGCAAGGAGAATGATGGATGAAAGAGGAATCCAGTAAGTCGGTCCCTCTGTGGTATAGATAGTACAATCACTAACGAATTACCGCAGATTTCGGGCGACGACTTATGATCCCAATCGAGGTTCGTCGATACAAGATCATTGTCCTATAAAAGCATATACTTACTAAGTTTATACAATAGGGACCATCGATTTATGAACTGCAAAATGTAGAGAATGTGAATGGACATGGGGATGTGGTTTATGAGTGTGGGGGACCACTCGTGGTGGAGTAATTGGATGGGGGCCCAATAGAATGTTTCATTATGGGAGATCATGTGATCGGGGGCAAATGGTAGGCGTCGGCGGGCCGAATGAGCGTCAACAAGATCTCCTCAACTTGCGGCTGAACACCGTTCCATAAACAACCTCCTAGCAACCCACAACGCCCTCAACGCCACCATCACTGCAACAACGTCCTCTCCATCCCAACAACATTCTCCTTCTCTTAGGCCATTCGACTGTCTGTGAGTACTCATCGTGATATCTGCCGAGTGCTTCAAGAAGGGGTTCTAACTGCTAGGATAGGTACAGGCATCCTCAGCTTCTATGAAATTCTGGGTTATGTGCTTCGTGCACGGCATTCCTGCCATTCACTAGCGAAAATGCACGCCCTCCCCCAACAAGAAGAATCACCAGGTGTTTTGGAAGCTACGGGTGGTAGTGTCGATATCAACGATGATGATGATTATGACTCCGAGTCCGCCAATGGCCTCTCGCCTCAGGTTACTCTCGACTCTGAGCCTGCCAACGACCTCTTGTTAGGGACCGAGTCTGCCAATGACTTTTTGCTGAAGGCTACCGTTGAATCCAAGCCTACCAACGATCTTTCATTAGAGGCTACCCTTAATTCCTTGGTTATCACTGACGCTTCGTCAGAGACTGCACTCGACTCCGGGCCAGTTGAAAAGAATACATGTCTTCTCTTGGAAATACCACCAGAAATTAGATTGGAGATTTACAAGCAGGTTGTTGGCAAGAAGTTTGTTCACGTCGAAACCAACTGGAGAGACTATCCAGGTTATTCGGACTATAAGTCATTCGCTTGCAGAAACAGGCCTCGCATCCGCCTTGAAGAATGCCATTACGATCAAACCATGGAAGCTGACCTCTACAAGTATCTCATGTACGGGTCTTCGGACTCAAACTTGGACGCAATTGATGGTTGTGAGATTCACAAATACGACAACGGAACCTACTTCATTACTCGACATCCCAATTGCTTGACTCCTGGAAAGCGTCGATATAGGAGCCTCGATCTCCGCTTTCTACGCACTTGCAAAAAGATCTACGAAGAAGCCAAGTACATTCATCTCCACTACACGACCTTCTCCTTTCGCTCTCCCGACGTTTTCGACACTTTTATGATCAGTACCGACAAACTTCACCTCGAAAACATCCGATGCCTCCACTTCGACATCTCACCTAGCTTCGAGATGGAAGATTGGGGTTACTCTCTTGAGGAAGATGCTATCGCTAAGTTGCCATCCCTCCAAAAGTTACACATCTGGCTCGACCTCGCCTCCTCCCAGCAGAGTGATAAGAGATCGAAGGCTTACATGGAGACGTTCGACGCCGATGTTTACTACAAACGCCCCTTTTGCATGTTTCGAATGTGTCCTTTGAAGGAGGTCAAGATCTTCTTGAATCCTGGTTCCTGGCCGAAGCAAGAGCTTCCCCCTAATCACATTTCGTGGGAAGGTATTCGAAAGTGGTGCAAGGATCTTGAGGACCGTTTGTTGCTTAGGTGGGATGGTCCTATCGACCTTTTGGATGCTTGAGATGTATTTCCCTGGAATATTTCTTCTGAAACCAACGTATTTGGGAGATTGGACCTTATTGTCGGTTGTATCCTCTCTGTCTACCTTTTCTTTTTTATTCCCCTTTGCCGCTTACGCCAGCCATCTTATACCTGTTTCCTTCCTTTTTGTAAAGGCGTTTGGATATTCGGAATGAAGATTCTTTTACTGCTGTTTTCCAAAGCGATGTACATTAAACGATCTTGACGGTGTTTTGTTGAAAGGTTATCGGGTGTCGGAATATCGATGGAGGGCCTCCTCCTCTAATAGCCTTCATCGACCCCACAATTCAATAATAAAAGCTTTTGCGAAACCATCGTATATACCCTTTCATCGTGATGAAGTCGCACCAAGCCAATGTAGTGTCGGAAGCTTCAGCTGGTAAATCGCAAAGTCGGAGGGAGTCGCTATGAAAATCAGAGATATCGTCGAGCAGAACGAGGAGCGTTCCAGTAGAGCAGGTGCTTTCAGGTCCGAGACCAAGCTTGGTTCTTATAGAAGTCCCAGCAACCCCCAACAACGGGCCGCCATGTATTAATAGTATACGCGGCCCGCAGAGCTTGGACCACGTCACACTATCACTTAGGATCCATAAGCAGTAGCCGGTATCGGGAATTATATTATTCAATCTAACGTGTAATAACCAGTCTAGCCAATACCTTTCGATTTTAAAATTTATCGGTGTTCCAATCGGCGAACTCAGCTGGCTTTGGATCTGGAGTTGTATTTTTAGATCAGGTCCGCGGGGTGTCGTCTACAAAGGTTAACTAGAAGCGAGGACAACGGCGTACTCACCAAGTATTTGCTTTACCCATCGCAATATCGGTTGCTGTAATAACCAACCGAGAAGGATCTACTATTAAGCTTGTGGCATCTTGCAAGCTTTGTTTACTTGATACCGATACATCTAAGCAGTAATACCTTGATGCGATAATATGCCTTACCAAAATCTCGAGATATCGGATGGCCTGGATCTTAGCTCTGTATACATACATGTACAATGACAGCGAGCAGTGTCAAACTTTGTTAACGTTAAGCTTCCGGAATTCCGAGTTAACCTTTGGAGACATTGATAGCTACATGCTACAATTCGGACGCATCCGCCTGAGGACTTTCACAGGTTAGCAAACAAATCGGTAGTTAGTGGGTCTCGTAAATCAACTTCGGTAGTTAGGCTACGTGTTTCAGGAGGCGACTACCTGCTCCGAATATCCCAACGTACGACCGGAAACTCTAGATACCAATATTATTATTCACAACCGCCCCAGTTGGAGGTGGCGCTGGCTATCGTACCACTTTATGGAACCGGCCGACACCGAAGAACGTTACACAGTACAGACCTGGGGATAGATCTCAAATGAACTACCATTTGCTGGAGTTGACCTTAAGGCCTTATCGCTAGCACACTCGACGATACCTCACAAACTGGCAACGAGGCAGACATCACTAATATGCAATATGCATGCCTTATCAAGGATTAACTCTACACCCGATATGCAACCTTGTAGCCACTGGCAGTATATAAAAGCTATGTTTTAGCCAAATAAAGTAGGTAGGACGAGGATGTTCGAATGCCAAAGGATGATCCAAGAACAAGTTTTGAGGGGTTGCATAATACCGAGTATCATGTACCATCCATGGTATCCATGGCTCTGCGAGCTGTCGAGGCTAGGTCGGATGCCATGGATCCATGGGACATTCAAACCTTGATATCCCGAAATTTGTACATTTAATACATTATAATATATGGGAATGCAGACACTCTCCTGCCTGATAGAGCATTGATCCGATATCTATAAACCCCTTTGATGCAGCCATTGTTGTTAGTAGGATTATCCTAATAGTGATATGAAAATACAACAGGCCTGCCTGGTCTGGAAGTCGAGGGCCCTCACGAAAGATATTAAAGCGTGTTTACGCGTTTGGGGCAAGGGGCTTGAATTCGCCATACAGGTGGCCGTTAAAACCTAGCCCCCTCGATAAGCCCCTGCATTGCGCATCATACCTAGTTAATACCCCCCAGGATTACGACTACAGAGGGCAGTTATATTAAAGCTATGCTTTCCCTGAACAATATACTCATCTCTGATCCACGGGTTCATTAATGCCGCAATACGACTTATATTCCCACTTTTCTTGCCCCTTTATCACCTTCCCTTAGTTGGATTCCTTTAGGGTCGAGTGATATGTGTAATATACCATCCCCCTCAAATTTCCAATAGCTATATCATATGCGCACGCTAGCCATAGAGTTGAATGGCGTATCTCATGAGCTTATTGGCCCAGTCACCTGAAGTTACAACGTTGCACAGCTGCAATATGTGAAACTGATAGCTTACTTTTCCTAATCCTCTGACGCCATACTAGTTGGAAAATCCACTCTAATCATGCTAAACGGCACCACGTTCCCCGATATTCGACGGGTTTCGTCGTTTCACTGGCTACCTGTCGGGTCTTGGTCGACATGGCGAACGTGCGCATGCAGCAGCTGGCAGGGATACAACACGAAAATGTGTTGTGCGATTCCCAGTCAAGGGATTCATGCCGCAACCACGCCTCTTGCTTGCCGGACACGGTTCAAGCACGCCAGACTGCCAGATATATCGTTTCGCTGAGATTGCGCGTGTTCAAGCACATATCGGCGTTCTGGCGGGACTGCAAGGGAACTTCCGCGCGATGCATGGCTGTTCGGGTCTGAAGTCTTCGGCGTTCCTCTTCTGGTCTAGACAAATCAAACGTCCCTGTATTCGGCGACCTCACCGCCTTGCAATACATTTGAAACCTCGCCATTCAGAGTTTTGGCCGCGGAACTAGCTAGTGTCGCTTTTGCTTTGGTGGAATCGTGGAAATCTAGATTCCCATATCATATCCAATAGCAATTCAAATTATATTGATGAAGTAATTTGATACCGGAGCTATTGCGCTATCCCTTGCGGGGAATATACCACTTTTCAACTTTGTTAAGAGTCGCGAGTTTGAGGTTTTCTCGTAATGGAAAACAAGGGAGCATACAAGACCCATCTTTCGGGGAATATATCTAGAAGCTATTTTCTCCTTTCTTCCGTATAAATTATCTTCGGCAGGTGTTTTGGGGTTTGGGCCTTCAACGATTGCCGTTTTTTGATTTTGCTCGATTAGTTAGAGCTACTGAGAATTTGAGACCAGTTCAGAAGCTCGGGTCGACACCCCGTGCACCGCATAGCCAACGAAACAGTCAGTGCTACAGTATTTGATTGCGAAGTGCGACATCACTTCTGGCTTAAACTGTCTCACCGTTCGGGAATAAAGGAAATCGTGAAAACATGTATAATTCAAAATCGTAATAAGTTTACTCGGCTATCTCTCTCCATAAATTTGGATCAGGGATAATCCTTCCTGGCTATTCGGCACGGCTGCATCTCTGAAACTGGAGAGTTTCTCACCACATGGTTATTTTTGAGCTCTTGAATGGATGGCTCATGAACTTTATCTTTATGCCTGAATCGAATTCGTAGGTCTCTAAATTTCGCGCAATTACAAGGTAAATATGCGCAAGCAGGCCAGACCGTTGAAGACGAAAGTCAGACGACACACTGTGTTGTGTAACAGTCCAGTGTCAGCTTCAAGGTTTGTGTCCGGGCAGTGCATAAGCTCGCGCTCACATGGAGAATCTACGATGATATCGATACTGGGAGTTGGCTTTTAATAACAATAAGCGGGGTATCTACGTATTATTTTCGTTTTATTGATCATGGAACTCTTGAAATCGAAGGCATTAGTGATCCCTTGGCAAGGGTATTGCGTCGTCGGCGGGTTAAATGTTCGAACACTGGGGTTTCCGTTTTGGCGATGCAGCTGCATTGCAGAAAGTATTGTCATACCGATATGTATGCAGACGCATGGCAGCCGCCCAGAGTCCCTGTGGCGACTGATACTATCCTGGGAACTCGCCACGGGTCTCCCGCTGCTCGACTTTGAGAACACCCCTTCCCCGTTAAATCGGAAACGGTCATTCCATTTGATAACCTTGTGAAATATGATTTCGATAATTCCTATTCTTTATTTAAGTTCATGGATTCAATGGAACGTACCCCATATTTGAAAACTTCACACCGAACCCGAGTAGCAAGGTAAAACAAACATTAAACATGATAATATCATCCAGTAACGACTCCTAACATCACAATATAAATCAAAGCGAGTATGCCGATGCCGACGATTTGAAATCGTTGGATCGGCTTCCGAGAATAAGCATAAGCCATTCCAAAATATATCTTCGGACTTAGCACCTACAGAATTTCAAGAGTAACAACCGTAGAGACTGAGCAATGCGGTGGAGCATAAAAGACCGAAAGCGAGTAAGATAGTGCAGCAATACGTACTTTCGTATATTACCTGCAGGTTTCGATCTAATACTCCCCTCGACCCCTTCTTGCAATATCCTTGTCAATTTCCTTAACGGCCTCCCAATCCCGTTCGTCCTGTTCATAGAGCTCCGATTCTTCAACAATCTCCCAGTCCTCAACGGGGAGCCTCTCCTCGCTGTCATCAGAGGATGACTCTTTCCCAATGTCTTCTATCCATACCTCACCCTTGCGGACAATTATAGTGTTAGCTGGGTATGGTGGAGGGATAGACGGCACCTCTTGAGAAGTCTTGGTTTCATTGCTTTGGCTAGGCCCCCAACGTTGCCACCATTCGATTCTCTTTTCCTGTGTCTGCGACGGGGTGAGGTTCAAGGGCTTCTCTTGGCTCTTATCTATGGCCGTATTCTCCGGCGTAGCAGTAGAATGTCTGCTAAGAAGGTCTGCAACCTTCCAACCCCCAGTACCCCTCGTCTCAAGCCGTTTGGTCATAGGTACCGAGGTAGAAGACTCTACCTCGGGCGCTGATTCCAATAATCTTAAATCTTTGACCTCCTCGGTAAGCCTTGCTTGCCCCCTTGAACTCTCGTTCTTAATAGGAGTCGGGGCAGCTACCGCGTGCTTAGAGTGTAGGGGAAGATGTTGTTGAAGATTATTTGTATTTGCCTGCTGGGTATTAACCATATCCCCTACTGGATTGATGCTCGGGGAAGGTTTTACAGATTGTTCTTGAGTGATTTGTTGTGAGGACTCTGATAAATCCTCTGATGAAGACGCTGGTGAGAAATTTGGCGTTGGGAATGGTGGCTGGTAACCACCCCAGGGCGTATATGATTCGCATAGTCTTGTTCTTTTAACTCGCTCCAATAGGGCTAAGTCTTCTAATGCCTGTCTTGATCTACGGCATTTGTTCCCGTAAGTTTGCGTAGCAGCGAGTTGTTCGCTAGAACATGCGGTCCTAGGAGTAGCTACAGACATGGGCTTGGTAGCTGATATATTGCTTTGCGAATCGCCATAGAACTGCCTTGGTGGAATATAATCGGGATTTCGGAACGTCGCTTCGGAGACTGGGGTTTGAGTCTCAGTATCAGCCGGGCCAGAAGACCCGCGCGGTTCGGTATCCAACTAAATACGGACCGAGTTAACAAGCGAACCTCGTTTGCCTATATAATATCTAACTTACTTTCATGGCTGCCATCCTATCGGGAAGCTGGGTATAACTCAAGTTGATATCGCGAGAGGAGCTAGCTGTTCCACGTGTACAGCCTTGAGAAATGCTCTTCTCCTGTAAATTCGTAGTCCGTGGGTCATTATCCGTTCTCTGGGCTTGCACCTGTTTGGCGCATTGGGTTGACGTTCTCCGACATGCTGCCAATTGCATCAAATGCAGCGCCTGAGCTTTCGCCTGAGCTTTCTCCCGAGCCTCTGCCCGATAACACGCTTCTTTGGCACGTTCTAGCTTCAACTCTGACTCGTCAACGCTGGAAGGGGATTGATTATTCCCGGCAGGCATTCTTGATAGCAAATAGTGTGTCGGAGCTTGCATCGGTTGTGGCTGGGTAGTTAGGAGGGCTGGTTGTCGAGGACACCCTTGTCGTGGTGTTTTGGTATTTGGGGCTAACAAGTATGCTGCTGGATTTTCGCTGCAGCCCCTCTTATGGGGGCTAAAGTAATGAAGAGGGCAACCTTGCGCACTGCTTTCACCTTTGTGGCCAGAATGATTATCATGACCCAAATCTAGGGATACAGATTGCACTGCCACCTTTAGATTTTCGCGGTACTTTAGGCGGGGCTCCATGCTACTGAGAAGCTTGAGGCAATCCGAGGTAGCCTCGCTGGCTGGATATTTATTCGCAACTTTAATGTTCAAGTGTTATTACGTTGGTAATCTGATCGGTTACTCCGGCCCTACAGTCAGCGGACCTGTATAGAATGCAGGTATGAATCGTCTACCAGTTGAGAGCTGAGAGAACGATGGATTGGGTGGGGTGAAACTTTGTTTAAATTGCTTGCGAGGGTTTAGGAAAGTCTGTCCTTGGTGATCTATGTTTAAACGTAGATTTGCGTGAACTTTCTCAAACTGGCGAGAGTATTGCCAAACTGGTATATTTCGATGTTATAACTATCCTATGCGAACATTAACTATGAGGATCTCTAGGACCTATAGGAATCATCTCCCACTATAAATAGTGCTTTTGAGAGTCTATCGATGTGTTTTTAGAATGACCGGCTTGCTTGGGAACATCATCAGATCATGCAACACATCTGGTGTTCAAAATACAACACTGGCACTCGTTATCGCCTGAATTGGCAGCATTATGTGCCTCATGCGTGGATTGATATATTTGCACCCTCAATAGACTAAAAACTCGCGTGTATCTAACGTTATAACGAGCTTGCCCGAGAAAGTGCCCTAATTGAGGCTAATAACGGCTCCCGCTTAGAGGCCACGACATTGGCTCGTGAATTCAAAACCAAGAAGCTTTGCCTATGACAATGTTTATCATTACCAGAAGCAACAAATTTTCTTTTATACTCATTTTCCCTTTCGAATTAGTTTCGATCATCAAGAAAAACACCATAATCGAGCCAAGGATTTGTTATATCATAAGCAGACTCGTCAAAACCGCATAGTTCTTAGGAACGCAATTACCGCCCCTATCTGTCGCATTTCGACGCTCGTACAATTACAAGGGTATTTATCATACTTGGACAGCACGTCGGGCTCTCCGACATGGAATATTCCGGTGGAGTTGGATCGGACTATCCCACGACAGATCCACAGAATATACAATATTCCGCTTGCTTAACTATCCTTTCTAGTATATGTACCTAGTACCTGACGTTCAGTTTGAGATGAATATTTGATATTATAAGACATTGTTTCATATTGTCTCTTTTGTGAATTATGATCCCGATTAATGCGGAGATATATCAGATGATTGACAGATTCGTCCTTGGGTATGCGGAGAAAGAGGGCCGGGTACACATATAACCCCTGGTCGGCTTTCCCCTCCCACAATTTTCCCTTCCCGGTGCCCCTCTGAAACGATATTATCTTAAAATCTTACGGCACTGGCGTGAAAATTTTTGCCATTAATACTCCTTGTATAAGTACCGTCAATTGGGTGAAAGTCACGACGTCACGTCAGCACAGTCTAAGAAGCTTAGCTTAACCAACAATTTGCCGTCTTGATATATGATGATACCCACTACGGACGGCAGTTTGATCCCAGAATGAAATGATCGCTCACACCTTTATCTTTGCGCTTTCGGCTGTTACCGTTAGTCAGCAGGCTTGCGCTGTGGCTTCTTCCGAATACATAGTGGTATTGGCCTCAACTTGCATGCAATTGCACCAACACATCTTCTGTAACATTATGACGGCTCAATTGATCGGTACGAATTTCCAACTATTGGCTATTGCATTGAGGACAATTCCGTGATCAAGGTATTGGTCCCGTACCTGCATCAAACCTTGCAGTAATCTTCCAATCCTTATCTTCGATAAATCCCATATTTTCAAAGCAACGGCGATTTCCATGCACGGTAACCCCCAAGCTCAAAGTATTTCCAAGGAACGAAGCATTTGTGGCGTTCGTGTGATGCTTTTGGGTGCACCAATAAACTGGGATGACCTAGGATTATTTGGCAGGGGTACCCTTCTCAAGCGAGAAAGCCCGCGAGACACGTTGGTCGCCGTCACGTTATGCCGCACTAGACCTTTCGGGGATCTGGATTTCTGTGATGCCAACCAGATGAATTATTCACAGTTTTGAATTGATGCTCATAAAAGATCTTCATATCTTCGGGTTGAGGAAGATTTAAGAGGTTTGTTTCTCGGTCGGAATATTTGTGGAACCCCGAGATATATAAAACGATCTGGGCTATCGATATGATGCTAACGAAACTCTAAACAAAGGGAAAGTGGAGCCAAAGAGACCGAGCACAGAGAAACCCATGCGGTGGTCCGCAGGTACGATTCGATGATCAATCTCCTATAACGAGTCCTTCTATGATGGCAAATATTCCTTACCCTTGATACTCCGAACTACGACATTCGAGACGATACCTTCTATCGCCTCGATAAGACACTGGAATTGGTAATTCTTCAGCGGCTTTGAATAGAATTTTACAGAACACCAGCTGCTTATATCTGCACGTGTTGGATTGTTGGGTGTAACTGGTTGAGCAGCTGCATGGCTCAAGGCTCTCAACAAAAGGGGAGAAAGAAGTATATAAAACCATTATCTAAAGTTTTCCTCGAAGGTTGGACCACAAGGTTTTGATATGCGTATACAACTCGGAAAGAATATCTTCATCAGTTTCCGCACGCCTGCAGCCTAGCGATGTAGCCGCCGCGACCATTGCCACTTAGTGTTGCATGACCAACTTAAGTTTACTACCAAAGTCTACGTTTTGATTCCGAGACTGGTCTACGTTAGCAATTCAGGGTGCTTGATAGTCCCCAAGACTAAGCATTTACCCAATTCACATAACGATATCTCCAACTTCCATTTCCTATCATTTTTAGGAGAATTATAACCAGTGATGTTCAGTCACCGAATTTCGGGGTCTTGGTGGGCTGGTCAAGTGCTTAAATACCCAACAAAGGTATGATCCACGGCCGTTTTTACATCCCGAACGTTATGGATCCCCGAGCAAGCCCCGTGCCCGAGTGCCATGTACAAAATAGCCTGCACCTACGACACTAGAAAAGGCAAAGGCTTCCGGTTATCAATATTCATTTCTTCTGCTACACAAGTGTACCGGCTCCAAGAGACGCGTCCTGTCGATCCTATTATCTGGGCCAAAAGGCCGCCCACATATTGACTTGGGTTATCAGAACTCCACTTAGTGTACAGTTACACGGGCATGTACTAACCAAACCTAGGCACGAATTCCACGCCTATAAGAGTGCAGATCCTCCCCTCAGTTTTCGGCTCGACATGCTATCGGTTTCTGATATCGAATTCTGCCAAGATATATTTGTGAAGAAGACCAACGTAGAGACTCGAAATCTTCCCGGGGACCTTCGATAGGAAAATATTGTCGTAGATCGTCGCCATTTCAATATCGTAGAGAACAATAAGTCGCCTATCTTGCGAACATATTTCGTTTGCATTGCATGGTTGCACAAAACGGTTATTTAGAGGAAGATCTTTTGATGTTGATGATAAGTTTCGGAATTTCATGAAGGCTTCTATGGTAATAATGGACGGTATTGATAGGGCGTCTATAAAGACGGCAGCCTGGAGGCCATTGTAATTGACGAAATTTGTAGGTCTCATCTCGTAAACCGGCCTCTACCGCCCGATAACATTCGACATTCAACAATCTTCGTCGCGAATCCGGATATCCAGCCTTTACCCTATCATTTGTGCGTATTGCCTAGTCTTTCTACGGGAGCTGTCTGCCTACGTCTTTATCTTCGGTTTTTCTTTCCCTCATTATCGAGGCGGCTGTAAGTTGTTTTATTCTCCCTTGTGATACTACGGAATATACTTCCTTCTTTGCTGTCAAGCCTGTGAAGTGGCGAATTGTCCTGCTCCCCTCTTTCCATCTTCCGAAGGTTGTGCCGAGTGTTTAGCCCATTTTGGGCCTTCTCTTGACGTTGTTGCTTGGTTTCTCCTTTCATTTGTCGTTTTAAGCAATGTTTTCACACTAGGCAATTTAGCCACAGATATCGGTGTAAAAGCTCAAACGTCGAACTGTTTCCATCAAAGGAGCATTTGTAGCCAATCTGGTTACTCTGTGGAGATTTAAGGATTCATGACCTAGTTTCCCAAGCTTGGGAGGCCCCAGATTGGTGCGACCTGGTGATTGATCATGATCCATCCATTTAGCCATGGTGTTGACCATGTTGGTTTCGACTGCCTTGTCACACAATATGTCAACGCACCAACGAAACGACGTCGGTGCCAGACTAGCTAGGCATGATATCATTCTATCCACCTACTTGCTTAGCCATGGATTCTGCGCCCTGCCTGATCAGTTTGCAGTAGCGAGGCACAGGAGTTGCAGAAATAGCGCAGAGAATGCGGTGCTACGCAAACAAAGCAGTCATGAGCTCGACGGATGACCACAGGCGTCTAGGCCAAGGTATCGACGATTTTCTCTCCTACAGCTACAAAGAAATCATGGAATAGTACGAAAAGCAAAACTGAAACCCTGTCTTTCCCTACCTCATAACCCCATCTGCGTAATCCAACAGAAAATCTGTGGTTTTCTTTGTTTTTCTCGGGATCTTACCTCTTGCATCGTATTATTGCAGTTCGGCCCCACACTTTCAAAGCAACACAACCGAAGCCTGGCGGTGCATTTTGTTGGCTCTGGGGAATCAAAGATCATACGTTTCGGTGATGATTGAGGGGAATTTAATAATAGCCATTGTTATCTTCTCTTCTTTATTGTCGCCGTCATGTGAAGTCATGTTATTCCCCGAGCTGGATGCGCTGTAAGCCATTTTTACGAGCTCGTGCCTCGTGAGCGCTTTGGATTTGACGATGTCGATTTTTATGTCGTCTATGGCGCTACGAGCTCTCGACTGGAAGAACGCCTTGCCGAATCTTTCTTCCCCTAGTACAAAGTACAACACGTACTGACCTCGTAAACGTATGTACGGGGCATCAGTTTCCAAGCTATCAGTGGTATGCTGGCACTTGGAACCCGAGGCTTGACTCGAATATTCGTTTCAGGGAAATCAGACGAGAGATTCGCAGAACCCTTGCATCCAAAACGTTTCCTATAGGAAATTTCCATTTCTGCCCGGGAACGCAGTGTTCTCTTCTGGCGTGAGCCTATCGCAAGCCCTGCGGTGCCAAACGGCACCGGCCACCAGAATCCTTGGAGGGGACCGCTATAGCCGAGTTATCTCGCTCGCGAAACAGATCTGGAGTAGACATGATGACAGGTGGACGGGGCGTATCTCATTCGGACCAGGTGCATTGCATGTGTTGCATGATTGTGCCCTCGTCAGATTGCTTCTTTGGACTCGAAGCAGGGTCGATATATACGTGCTCGCCGCTTCTCAGGTGGTGTCTATGTCAATATGGTCAATGATCACCATATCCTCATATCATTTTTATACGTTTACCGTTTTTGCCTGCCTAATTAATATCGGAGTTTAAGAGGAGAATCTAATTCTATCGACTTTTATTCACAAAAGGTTCGGCGTCTCGTGGCAATTTTGCAAGTACTGGAAAATTAGAAGCTTTGGAGATTAACCAAATTCTTGTCAATAATTTAGGCCTCCAACTTAATCAATACTATAACGGCTACAGCGCAGGGGCTACAGTGTCGATATCACTAGAATATCATCGGGAATATTTCGGTCTGAAATTTGCAACTGAGCATCCTGCCCAAGTTCTGCAACAACACAAATTGGGCAAACTCCTCACTTGGAAGTCGATAATCTTAAGCAAGGGGACATATCGATCGATTCAAAGACATTCCGGTATTCGATGCTCGCGTCTCAAACAGGAGCTAATCAGAACGTTCCTGGTATTAGCTTGAAGCAATAACCTGGCTGCAGAGGGGAAACGAAACTTTCTTGGCTTCAAATTAAGCTCTCTATCAAGTGAGATACGATCCACGTGCACGATATCCTAGAAGAGGTTTACTGTAGACAGTACCTACATTTGCAAAAATTCGAGCCGCCAGCCAGGAGATTATACAATTGATTATAATCTTATAGTTCTCTTTGATATATCTATTGCTTTGAGGACCTTTTTTCCGCTTTTGTTTTCTCTTACCTAAGATCACAAGATCTAAGAATCTCCAGTCGACATAAGCTTTTTGCTCACCTTCTCTTTTCAACGGAATCGATCCGAATTGCGCTACGTCCACGAAGTCGGCAAGAATGGCATACTAGCATTATCCGGCGACTATTACTAAAATTCCGATTGTTAAGATAGGGATTTCTTGCAGGTGAGGCTGAGATCTTTGTTTTCCCGATGTAGAGATTGTGGTATCAAGGAAAACTTTATACACCTTCCTAGATTGAATTAATCCGTAAATAGTACCGGGGTACTTTGGTAGAGTTTTACTAACCATGTTTCCGTAGAGATACCAAACAGAGTTATTCATACACGGTCGCTATTCGGAATTTCAAGAGTTATAGACGTTATCGCTTGTGCGTCTAAATATTTGGCCTGTAGTCAAATATCGGGCTACGAACCAGAAAAACACTCCCCATAAATACAATGCCGATATTCACACGATCGAGATCTCGGGGTGACAGGGACAGGGATTTGACATCAAAGAAGTGGTTATCCGGAATATCAGTTGGTAATTGGAGTTTGGGGTTAAACTTTGAAGATGAGGAAGAGGAACTGGTGAATACGTCGAATGCCCTCATGATTGACCGGTCCGAGCCAGCCATAACCTGGAAAGCGCAAGCGCTTCTAGCAAGAGCCAAGTTGGAAGCGGGGGAAATATTTGCACCTTGTGACGACGATGAAAGCGGTAACAGCGATAACCTTGTCTCATCGTCGAACAAAGACTTGTCTGGACCCGAAATATATGTTGAAGAAGCCAAAGAAATCACATCCCCAGAATCAAACGTTTCAGATTATTCGTTGGTTCGAAACAACAGGGAAGCGAGCGAAGTCTTATCAAACGGCTCGCAGTCAGCCAAGTCTAGCACAGCGAACACAGGGGCGGCAGAGGACAGTCGACGGGATCTCATGACGGATCACCAGGACCAGCAGCTTTCCACCAGCGGCATCAAGAGCCCAGTTAAAGCTGGCCGGTGCGTTGCGGGAGGGTGTGGTGGGAGCAAGGGGCCGTTGAAGACCGGGATTGCAGCCAAGGCAAGCCAGGGTGGTTTTGAGTGTGGGTCGCCAGAGTCACCGATTGGGATGCCGCTAAATACCCCCACACAGCTGTCTTACACCAGAGACAAGGACCAGGCAGGCAGTGAGGGCGACGAAGGAGAGGGCGGAGATGCAGACGGAACCATGTCATTCCTCAATTCCCACACCACCACTGGCCCAAACGGCCCAAAGAAAGGCTCGCCTGTCCAGAAAAAGCATGGCGGTGATAATGCGACCCATGCCGTCGTTTTTTCTTCTTCGAAATGCATAACTGATAACGGTTCTTCGTTCTCCAAGGGTACAGGTACTAGTACTTGGAGCCTGGCCGTCGACTGTGGATCTTCTGTTTCTTCATCTCGGACAGGTTTGGAGGTTTGCATGAATGATACTGCCATTGCTACCCCTCTGGGCGAACAAGTGTCAGCAAGTGGTAGTGATATTAATGATAAAAGTACCGGGGCACCCTCACCTTCTTTTTCTCAGTCTGATCTTGTGTCGTCGTCTCCAGGAATCTCTGAGTCTCAATTTTTGAAAGACGCCGATGAGAATTCGAATTTGAATTCGAATTCCTCGGACATTGGCAATAATATCAATACTATCAGGAAGGAGAAGAATTTTCGAGTATTCCCTGCGACGACGACGACACCTACGACTTCCTGGAAAACTTTTCCCTCGACTGCAAGCCACACTAATAATAAGAATAATAGCACGCCGCCTGTAAATAGTTTATTCACTGGAGGAAGTCGCGGCTTCGGGATTACTCGATTGCATTACTCTTCCTCTTATCAAGTGCAACAACAGTCGTCCAAGTCAGGGTCGTCTCCTGGCCAGACTCCGGTTTTCGACCTCACCCGCAACGCAGAACAGAACACCCTCTCTCCCACCACCACCTCTTCTCAATTGCATCTTCAACATCAACATCAACATCAACATCAACCATCTACTAATCCTGTTTCGTCGGTCACTCCTTCTACCAGGCGAAACCCTCCGTTTTCATTAACGGTACTTACGACCCCTTCGGCTGCTCCGTCTTCAGCGATTTCTACCTCTCCGACAGGTCACGGAGTCCCGCATAAAGTTGGCAGCGTTCCATTGCTGGGCACTGCTTCTCCTGCATCGTCGACAGCAGCTTCTCCAATCGAAGAGTGTGCCATTGCCAGGGCAGGCCTGCAGCCACAGGTTCAAGTTCCGATCCCGAAGGAATATCTTCCGCAGACTCCGTCACCAGTTGGTCTAGATTCTACTTCTGAAGAAGTAAATGAAGTAGGCCGACCCGTCACCGCCTCGTCGAGTTCCAGTTTATCTGCCGGGTCTCTGGCCAGCTTCAACACTCACCTCTCCTCAACCACACCAACAACACAGTCAGGAAATCTTTCGTCAGCATCTGCATCTACTTCACCTATTACTTTCACAATGGCAGCTCGTTCTGCTGCGGCTCAGAAGTCGCTAAAACGCTCGGGCGCTGCCAGGGAGCAGTATGCACCGTTCGCTTCAACAAAACACACAAGTTATGCCCCTCCACCGCTGATGGATACTGCACCATCATCAAGCAATTCTAGTCAAGAGTTTCAAATGCAAAACGATATTCACTCTCTACAGGCTGCTGCAAGACAACGGGAACAAGCTGAATCAGGCTATCGAGGCCGTGCAGACTCCGGATCTAGGATGCAGGGTAGTTATGTTAAGGGACATGGAAAGAATGGTTCTGGAGGAAATGAGATTCTTGAGAATGTTTTTGGCATCTACCCAGAGAAGAAGAGTATGGGAACCGGTGTCAGTGTAGCCGATGTCGTCGCCAGCAAGTTATTCAAATGGGGATCGAAGAAAGAAGCCCCCAGCACCATCCCAACACCGAGTAGAGAGAAGGCATCTGTCCAGCGATCACAAAGGCATCCACACCATCCATCAATGTTTGTTGGCGGTGTTCCACAGCAAGTCGTTCGTCCTCCGTCGTCGCATCAGGACCGTGACCAGGACTATCATCCGTCGCAAAGAGGTATGCAGCTTGATTTCTATTACGTAAAAAAACTCGGCTAACTGTGGGTACCTGCAGATGACATGCTTCACTCACGGGCCTCCAACCTAGATCAGGTCAAGCTCGATGAGCTCATGGCTAGACAGAAGTTGCTTGAAGACAGGATCAACCAACTGAAGATGGAACGGGATCATCTCATGGAGGCTAACAACCAACCTCAACCTCAATACCATCCTCCATCTCAACCCCTCCCTTTGAAACCCCACCATGAGGCTGCCCAACCACCACGCCACCCATCTTATGTGCCCACGGTTCAACCGCTCCGCATTCCATCTAGCCCTCCGGCACGGGTTCCAGATCTTCGCCACAGCCACTCCATGTCCTCTGCTGTTCACGCTCGCCAGATGGCGGAACCCTTGACCCTTCCCATTCAATTCCCCCTTCCCCCCCAGCAACCGCAACCGCAACATTTACAACCGGTTAGCTCAACATCACCAGGCCGGGGACGAAGTTCACGAGCCTTCCCTCCTTCAAAACACATTCAGCCTCTCAAAACAACACCGATGGCTATCCCATCTGCTGTCCGCCAGGATCCATCTGCAACATCCGTCCACTATGTATCTCGTCCTTTGCCCCAACCACCCATCGACGCTACCCCACCTCCAGAATATGAGCCTCCAGACCAGCTATACAACCGTCAATACCGCGACATGAAGGTCAAGATTGCCTCTCCGACTTCCGGAATGGTAATTACGCAAGACGTTATTTTGGAGGAGCCTATTCCCCATCCAGATGACGAGAAGTACCCTGGATCACCGAGAGATGATGTTGATGCCGAGGATATACTGGGTTGGTTTGAGACTCTCAAGTTCGCAAGCACTGGTCCAAGAGGCCGAGGCCCAATGGCGCCACTCCCACGTCCTGAAGCTGGCGACATCAAGGTTGCCCCACGAGGCGGGAAGTCCCCTGCACCTGAGAGTGCAACTACTGGATATTTTGACGTCAAAGTCCCAATTCATACCCAGACACAACAGGGTTATGATATGAGCGGAGTCAGGAAAGACTGGAACGCAGGCAGAAAGAAGAGGAGCGAGGCTAAATTGAGGGACTATCGTGAAGATAACATGCGCCTTACTGCAGTTTAGAAAGCTGCAGAAGAGAGCCGCGCGCCTTCTGCCCTGGCAATTGGTACCCGCAATCGGGATAGCGGTTATGCTGGGGATACTGAAGGCTCAAAGATCGGTGATGACGATGAAACGGTTGATACTCGAGTTGAAGGGGACTCCACGGTCGTCTCCACCGAGACTGCTGCCACGTCGGTGCTGAACTGGGATGACCCTTCTTTCGAGGCATATTGTTACGAAGAGGATGACGATGACGATGATTGTGAGGATGATGAGGGAATATGTCACGAACGGTCCGGTCCGGCAGTCGACCAACTTTCTCCCCTGCCCAGTATAGAGCCCTTAAGACCTTGTCGAGTCAGGATCTTAAGACGTGCTATTGGGTCTTCGAATTTGAAACCTCAACCAACCTATCAGTTCGCTGCAGCCGAGCCCATGGATCCAAACGAAGAAGGCTTGCAGTGGTCTGTAAAGAGAGGCCGACGAAGGTAGTAATGTCTTCCTTCGTATGCGGTCTATTTCTTATGTACATGATTTTTATTTCTTATTTCTTTTGTAATTATACTTTTCCTTCGTGCACATGGTCTTCAACGGATTATTTCTTTGTCAGTGAAGAGGTACTTTACTATAATAGCCTCCCTTCCTTTACATATTCTTCAGGATTTCCTATGTCACGTTTAGCGACATGCCTACAGAGTAGCTGTGTGGCGTTCCTTACTTTCCTTGGTTGTATTTTTTCTTATCTGTCTCTGGCGACTCGGGTATGGGTTCGGTGTTCTCCTTAGCTTATGGCGTTTTCCCTTATCAAATACACTGCTGAATTCAAATGCAAGGTAGCTTTCTGGTGGCTACAAAGATTTCTATCTTTACCTTCCTTACTCTTTTCTCTGAATATATCAGTGTTCCCTTTCGAGTCGACATAGTACCAATATCCTTTCACCAAGCTAGGCTTGATCAGAGATAAAAGCATCCTCCTTTCACCGAACAAAAAACAACAAAGGTGAAACCCTGTAGACTAAGTGGCCTCATTAGTGGCAACGAAACTAGCGAACACAACTTGCGGCTCTAAATCCAACTGAAACATCCACATTCTAAACCATCTTTCTCTTTGTCCCGTAGATGTATACCGCTGTAAGCTTCAAATAGTCAATCACGAACGTCGTCCTTCATCCAATTAGAAGCAGGATCCGGGTCTTATGGCGCAACTGGTTAGCGCGTCCGGCTGTTAACCGGGAGGTTGTAAGTTCGAGCCTTACTAGGACCGATTCGTGCATTTTTTTTTTGCTTCTTGGAGCTTAATTTTTTTGGGCGGGGTTTGTGTTGCGAGAAGGATCGACAGTTGATCGATTCCGTCAGTTGGCTAACTGTTACACGGACATTGAGACTCGTGTGGGTTGTTAGTGACGTCTTGAGGCCTGGATTGGAATATGTTAGTCTTTCCGACAGCTGAGCTGCGAAGCTCCGTGGCCGCGCGGGAGCTACGAACTATGGGTAACCGCCATAACTATAGCACAAGTTGTGCTGAGTTTTGTTATTTTTAAAGGGTCGGGATCCACGATGCGACTTCAATCTGCTTAGTCCCAGGTCGAAATCAGCGTGTCCCCAGTTGCAGGGGAATATCGACAGTTGTCCATTATTTTTTTGAATCGCTAGATAGTGAAGGAGGAGGCTAGTCTCTAGCCTCTACCGGTCTCGACGCTCGCGACGACGGGGAGTATACTCTGTGCTATCGCTATGAATCCAACGCCGTCTATACCCTATATTCCACCCGAGGTTGTTCGGCTGGTTGCGAGACAGATAGTACGCCCACGGGTGCCCCAAACCCCATTGATAGCAAGTCAGCTGTTTCCAGACTCTGACACTATTTTATAGAACGACAAGAAAACTTTATCTCGTTTTTGTCGTACCTGTCGTACGTTCCAACAGTCTGCCCAGGAGTTACTTTACGAGACCCTTGAGATCGAGGTTGACCCTAAGGCTGGAATCGATCCTCGGAAATCCCACGCACTCCTCCACCGCAACCACAGTGGCCTGAGATGTGTCAGGAACTTTCTTGTCTCTGGATATTTAATGGACATAACCATTAAACTTCGGGACGATACGTCTTTGGAGGAAGCAGAGATCGTTGCAATACGGACTGGCAGACTCGTAGAACTCCAGAACGTTGTGATTCTCTGTATATTGCGCAATATACCCACGGATACAATACGTTCATTCGTGTAGGATCATCCTGACCGTGAGAGAGCACTGTTCTTGAAGCTTCTAACACGATCATATATAGTTGGAGGACATCCCTCGACCTTTCTCCAGATATATTCCAGCTACTTTGCGAAGATCAGAAACTTATAGACGGGCTTTTGGCCACAGTAACAGGGGAGGCCCTCAAATTCAGGGGTTTTCCGCCTCCGTGGGGTTTAAAGCATCTTCATCTACTTCACCAATACAACGGTGGAGATTGGATGGACCTATTGTTCTCAATGGTCCGAGCAGCGGCTCCAAAGCTTCAGACTCTATCCCTAACGATACCAAGTCTTAGACGCAAGGCCTTGCATCCGAGTGATATGTTTGGGGATGGACCGGACGCCATTTTATTCCCACAGTTGAGATACCTTTCACTTCAAAACTTTGATTCGACTTCCATGACCTCGCATCCTTTGTTTAAAAACGTCGGGAACGGCTCCACACTGCAGGTTCTCAAATTGATCAATTACAAAGGGGTATCTGATTTAACCAAGTTATTGGAAGCGGCGAAGTTTCAACTCAAGACCTTACATTTTGGGGCGAGACGTTATGAAAGTGGTATTGCGGGAATTTTGGGAGCTTTTGATTCTCTGGAGGAGTTATTCCTTACCCATGAGTGCAGAATGGATCAACTGGACGCACTTGAAGCGTACGACGTAGGTGAACCGGGCGACGATATTGCACGAGCTATCTGCGGCCATAAGGATCTTAAACGCCTCCTGTGGATTCCGGTTGGCATCGAGCACCGAGCTGAGTATTTATCCTTGGAAGCGAAAGATTTCTGCGCTGAAGTCCTGACTAGCTTGGAGGAGTTGTGTATTCTGGAATCAATGGTAAGTGATACTACGATCCTTACAAGCAAATAAACTACAACTCCATGACTTACAAGCTTGATTCCATTGGCTATATATATCGCCAACAGATGTTTTGTAGCCCCAGCCAGCGCAATCTGAAGATGATGTGGGTCGTGCCAGATGGTGATCCCGATGAAGGATGGCCTGCTGTGGAAAGACCGGATCTTGCAGAAAGAGTACTTTCCCCCTGTCCCTGGGTGGAGCACTTCATCCTTGGGCTACACTATTTGTGCTCTTGGGATAAACTTTATACAGTATCGAGGACGAGGTACGGTAGGAGGTCTGATGTCATTGAGGCGACGGAGTTACGGAGGGAATTGGGGGGTAAAGAATACTGGCTTGTTACGGTGTATGATACTCCTATTCCCTGGATATCGGGGTATGGAGTTCCTAGGGATTTGGAATGAGGTTTTTGTACTGGAGCAAAAGTTTTGGTGAACTTGCTTGCACAAGAGGTGTTTCTAGCACATACTCGATTGTACTATACAGGACAGGTTGGTCTTTCAGACGTATCAAGGTACAGAAGATATATAATTTTAGAATAACATTTAGTTAGTTCGCTTCTTTTGGATGTTGCCACTGTTGGTACCCTAACCATGCTTGATACCCGCTTACACCGAGAGTAAGAATCCCAAGGATAATAGCAATCACCACACCAGTCAGTGTTGCCATCATGACATGTCTTGAACTCTTCTTTCTGTCCAACCACTTCCCCATCGTAGTTTGAGGGCCTGGGTCTGAAACTTCTTCGTATAGCTCCAAAAGGCGGTTGCCGAAGTAGTGGTATTTTAAATCTACTTCTTCGGGGCCAAGGTAGAGTGTAGATGGAATCTTTTCGCATTCTGGGTCCCAGTAGGAGGCTGATACGAGAGAAGAGATGAGTGCTTTGGATTCGGCGTCTGCTAAAGGGAAGAGGATTCTTTGGATTGTATCCAGTGTCTCTAGTGCTAGTTGCCGGGGAATACAGCCCCTGATACCGGGTAGATAATAGTTAGATTCATATGTGGGTAGCCTAGCCTAGAAGCTAGATGACCGAATTTTAGGTTTCGGTTATGCGGAAACCTACAGTTTTAAATAATCTGCGACGAACAGTTGACTCCCGTGGTTCCTTGTTACTCGTAAATTCTCTTTTAGAAATCCACAATGATGGAAAACCTGGACGATACCGTCTCTCTTATCAAACTTCAGATGGCTGGAGAGATCGTCTGTTGGAACTAACTGAATTCGCGCAATCCTTTTGAGTTTCTTCGCTGACAATGCGTGTTTTATACTTGCGTCTATCGCACCAGAGTACGGATTCTGAGTATCAGGCGTCGGGAATACTGCAGTGAAAAATGCCCCGAGAGAAAGGTTAGACTGCCAAGGTAGTTGAATGCGACCTTGTTCAAGAAGTAGAATGGATTGATGCGACGGTACACAGCTGGTCATCGTGATGATATTTGCCGCAAGATTTAATGCCTTCTCTTGTTCAGGGATTGAAATGTTGATTCCATTTGGCTTTTCCGGGAAGGCTATTCTCATAAGCTCGCTTTTAGGAAGCTCCGGAACCTCCCTCATAAGTTGGATCAAATTGGACAAATCTTCGTGCGTGCTCAGGGCTGCAATAACACCCGCTGGTCTCCCACGGTCATAGGCGATAACCAGATTCCGGTAATATCTGAAAAAGAAGGGTAGCTTCTTGTGGGTATAAGCTGCGCATATCAGATTAGAGCAATTGATTTCGAATTTTAGTTTGCAGTCGTCGCAGTATCCCCATCCCCATATAGCCTGACCAATTGCCATTCGCTCGCCGTCTAACATGGAGCTCAAGGGGATCGATAACATTTTAAATTTTGATATATCGGTATCAAACTGTACGGATTTTAGATGTAGTGACTTCTAAAGAGGCTCCGTAGATATTTGGGAGGGGTTGAAAAGGTTAGTTCTAGCCTGGAATGATAATATTTTGGAGCTGAAGTAACTCGTGTGAAGGATCTAAGCTAGGCTAACAAGGCTGCGTGCTGATGTAAGAATCCAGATATCGTGCCCCCCTCCATATATAACCGCGAGAAGAGATGTAATATCCCTATGCCTGCAACACCCGAGCGCATAGAGAACTAGTCGGCAGTATCATGGAACTTACCTATATAAAGTTGACAAGGCGCGAAGGGTTGTTGTATGCATGTCTGGTGTTGATGCACGCAGATTTGTTGGAATACGAGGGGTTTACAAGGCCTGTCGATTTCGACTTGGCAAACACTGCATGAAGCTGCATTTCATAAGTTTGAGAGCTTTACCGATCGAGAGGAGCCCTGGAGAAGTTTGGGAAGGATTTATTCTGCAGGTCGATCGATATAATAAAATTTAAAGTTCATCGAGCAGAGCTTCGCCCATACCGAGTTCTGGCCGATTGAAAGAACGCCTTAAGTTTCACCGGCTATCCAGTGTATCATGGCAGCTGTTGAACCGTCTCACCATGGGTTCTTTCAAGCCTCTCCACAATCCCAAATCTCCGCATTATCTCACTCCCCCTCGACCAGGGACCTATGTATGGGTCAAGTCGGTGAAATGGGCGAAAAAAGTTTCCCAGCCATAGCTAGAAACCAGCAGAACCTCCCAGCTTGCGATACAGGCAGACATCTCTGGGGCGAGGAAGGGGTACAGAAGCTTTCGATAGCTGGTTCGAGCTCGCCTCAGTCTGGGCAAGATAGGGGGCAGGTTCAAACATCAGATATCCTTTCCAGTCGACCCTCAATATCGACTGCGGGAACGGCAACAGGAGTAGCTATTGGTCAACAAACTTCTGAAAATGAGATCACTTCCTCTCCGTCCCCGGTACCAAGCCAGTCAATTCCAAAGGCGCGGGCACCGCAACGATATCTTCCTTTATCAGAGGGAAGACGTCCGCTTCTTTCTGGGGGGGTTATATTTCCGCAGCTAGATTACAGAATCACATTCTTACAAAGGGAAAGGTTTAATGGTTTAGGTATTTTTGTCAATACCCCTCTCAACAGGTATCTTACAAAGAAAAAGATATGGCTACCTCCGGGATCCGTCAGCATCGACCTCCGCTTTGTAGGTATGACAGAGGATCAGGCCAAACCGACTATGGTAGTATATTGCCCACCGAAGATTCTCTCAAAAGTACGGAAGTTTTTCCGAAAGAAACATATCAAGTCAATGTATCAACCTGATATTATCACCGCAGAAGAGCCTTGGTTTGAGATCGACTTCGATCGAGAGGGTCCACAGACATGTGCCCTCACAGAGTTCCAACCGTATATACCGGGGCGTGTTCACGATGCTGGGGCAATTCCCTGGAAGTTAACTGGGATTCCTGTGACTTTCGACTCGGTTTTTGACCCTTCTCGCTTGGGGACTATTGGCGGAATTATCGAGGTCCGGACTAACGGGAAACCAACGTTGTACTATGGGATGACCGCTGGACATTTAATTTCCAACCTCAAGGATGAGTCGGGAACTGTGGAAACTGATCCCGAGTCTTCTGAAAGTGATGATAGTAGCGATTCTGAGGACGGGGGTAGCAATGATTCCGAAACGGAGGTCGAATCTGGGTCCGATCCTGAACCTAAACCTGGCTGGACCGAAAATTCCTATTGGGAAGCTGAAACCGGCAAATACACATTGCGGTTGAGGCAGTTCCTAGCGGAGAATGGACCGTGGACACCTCTCGGGAGGGCTTTCAGGTCTCCACTTACCTTTGACGAGAACCGTGGCACTCGAAACCTCGACTGGGGGCTAGTCTCCGAGGTAGGGAGGATGGTTTCGCAGGTTCCGGATTCTATCCGGCTCCGAGGTGATCGAAGTAAAAGTTTCACGTGGTCGACAGCGGAGTTCGTTCCCTCCGGTCGAAATCATCGGCCTGTATTTTTTTGGAGCGCCATCGATGGACGTTCTGGGGGCAATATTTTATTTGGAAGTTCGATGCTTAAGTTGGAACCTGGACTGAACTTCACCAGGACACATAGATTACAACCATCGAATGGGCGAAGTAAGAATCAAACTCAATGCAAAGAAATATGTATCCGACCTTCACATTAAGGTGGAATTTGCTGACGGAAAGGCAGAAATCAAAAGCGGAGACTCTGGGGCCTGGGTGATCGATAAATTCACAAGTGAGGTATACGGCCATATTGTAGCATCGAATGCTCTGGGCGAGGGTTATGTAGTCCCAATACAGGATACATTCGAGCAAATCAAGATAGTGCTTGACGCCTCTCAAGTCGAGGTTAGCCCTACTTATATACCTAATCATGACGCCCGTAGGTTAATTTACCCCTGGTTCCTGGCTATGTCGGACATATAGGCACTAAAATTCTAGTCTCTATAGAAATATCACAATTTACTCAGCTGGGTTCTTTGGTGAATTATCAACTCTCTGATGATGTTGAAGAGCCAGAGATGGATTCTTCCCAGGTCCCACAAGTTGGATGGAGTGAACCTAGGAATGTCTTTGGAGGAGAACCAGCTCACTTATCAACGCCCGCGAAGCGTCATCCTTATAACTACTACTATGATCCAGTTAGCGACGATTATGCCAATGACTCCACGATATATGGCTCAGGGCTTATGGAGTATACGGCGGACGGCACAGGTATAGATCTGGGAGTTTTCGAACGCCAGCTTCCTAGATATTTGGGACCGAGCGCGACATATGTAGGGTGGCAGCCAATTGCTGTAGATCCCGGGCCCTCAAGTCACTATATATACAAAGCGCACCGTCCACTAAATCCGGTAAGCTTGGGCCTTTCCCGAATTGATCAAGACTTCGGAGGGTGTACGCTAACGTTACTCTTTCGGTTTACCATCAGAGAGAACTTGAAAAAATGCGACGACATTCAGCGCATTTACTTGCAACTCCTCAGCTAAAAAAAGGAACCGAGCGGTTAAAAAGAGAGACAAAGTTGCTGGGGAGGATGTCGACGACATCGGAAAGCTCTGATATTGATCCTAAAATTGCGAAGCCAAACGCACACAGGAAGAAAAAAATACAAAGCATATTTAATGATGAGGAAGATACTATTTATGATTCTAGCTGGTCAGTAGGCTACATTTAGAAATCTTTGGCTCTATTTGTTCATAGTTTGTGTGTCATAAGGGATACTTCAGTACCCAATGTATTAAACTAGTATTTGTTACTCCTGTTGTAAGAAGTAATAGTAGGGCCCTCAAGGATTTTGAGCTGCATGTTAGAACTGGGTACGAAATAACAACTAGTAGTATCGTAATAGTTTTTGGATACAGAAATGGCCCATACTCCCTTAATTAAGGGGGCTACTATTTCTTGCGTGTGGCCTTCGTATCGTTCTGACGCTTCATATTCTTAAAATTCTTCAACAATAACTCCCTCTCTGTCTCGTTCCGTTGATGTTGAAGTTCCAGGTCTTCGAGTTGCTCATCAGTCGCAATGAAAGTTCCACAGTACAAGCAAAACTCATCCCAGGCTTTCTCAGTATCCTCTCCCCACATATAACCGATCTCCTTCATACCTTCCAGCTGAAGTCCAACACAGGTGAACCTATCGCACCAGAGCTTTCCATTATGCTGGGGAAGCTTCTCGTTATGTGGGACTTCGTACTTCTTCGTGGTTTCGCCGACATGAGCATCGAGGATCTTTACAGGGGCCTTATGCCCATCTTTTGCCGCTTTTTCAAGAGCAGAGCGGAGGTGGTCGTCAATGAAGTATTCGAAATCTTTACCACCTCCATATTCACCACCGAAGTGGATTTCGAGTGGTTTATCCGGTGCTTCAGCAAGCGTGAGATAGAGTGGATAGTCGTCAAGGAATCCGGTGATATGCTTCCCAATGAGACTGGCTGGATCGAGGGAATTGGTGATATGGCGGATATGCTCAGGACGAGGTTTTAGGCGAATACACATACTAGCAGCATATTAGCAAGGCACCAACAGAGAGTGAAAAAACTCATACTCGAAGGCCGGCAGATTTTAACAGCCAAAAATGCAACTTGGGGGATTCAATGGTGCTTGATTGGCTTGGTGTTGGATGATGAAGCTGGCATGGTACTGCACATGGTGTAAGTAGCCAACCTCCCTGCTGAAGAAACCTAGTCAGCGGTATGGCCCTTATTATAGATGTCATCGGGAGTGCAGCTTAACGTCTATTCTAAATGGCCCTAGGGTTAGGAGGCAGGATGGCTTTATTATGGGGATTCGATTTGATGATATCGGTGGGTTGGACGTTGATAGTTGGCGATGTAATGTGGTCGTGGAAATATGTTACAGAACCCCTAACTTGGAGGAAGCTACCTCAATGCCCTTTCAACCACCAACCACTATCACCATCATCTCTATCATCACCTCCAGTTGCCATTGGCCTCTGGAACCACCTCCATCATTTCGAGATGCCTCGAGCAAAGTCATCACCATCTGTGGCAACCCTTCCTACGAACCCAGAAAACGTCAAAGTCGTTCCCTTCACTGGTCAAGGCGAGGATCCTGCCTCTCTGGTTGGACTCATTCTCATCGGAGCTACACCAATACACCAATACCCTCTCATCCTCAGTTTCCGACAGCCTCGGAAAACCCCTCGGGATGTCGAAATCCACAGCGATGTTCTGGGCCGATTCTTCAACATCGAGGTCTGCGATCTACTCCGAGAGCATCTGTCGCAAGCAAGCGGAGTACGACCACTGAAAATCATCGCTGCGGAATTCGGATCTAAGAGGGTGGAATATTCTGCCCCTTATTCGCTGAAACGTCGACACTTGTTCAGAAAGAAACGAACCGATGAGTACAATCTTATCGGGTTGCAACTCCAGGGCATGGACAGGATGGGTTGGATCTGGGCGGAAGATTTGGATCGATCGTTCGAAGAAGGGCGGCTTAAGGCTTCTGTTTACATTCCAACGGAAACAGTGGCAACGGTTCATCGGCCTAGAAGACTGGCAAGGCTATCAATCGAGGACTTCAAGAAGCTTACGTTGCTGAAAAAGGTTTCTAACATACGGGGAGGAACTCAACTGGTTAAGCATATCTTGGAATCACGCGAGTCGGCAACTGAAGCGGATCTATCGCCCTCGGAAGTCGCAGAATTGCAGGAAATGGTCGAAGACTTGGAAGCTGGTAGGGGAGATGTGGTTCAAATGGCTATCGAGAGAAAGAAGGAAGAAGCGAAACGGGATATCATTGAAGACCTGAGCGATATTTCGGAACTGAGTGATCACGATTCTGCGTCTGTGGACGGGATGGATCTTGATCTCGATTTATAGTAGTCCTTCCTTAGCCTGTTTTCGTCGTTTACCCCTGTGGATAGTGTCTGTAGAAGCGTGTCAGAAGCTGCAGCTTGGTATGTTTCCAAACACAGAGCCCAGATATCGGAATTGAATACATACCTCTCCTTAATACCTGGTGCATATGTATGAATGATCAATCCCTCGAATGTAGGTAGTATTAGCTCAAGTGGATATCATATAGTAGATGGATTTGAGAGTTTCTATTCTGAAATAGTTCGTACAACTCCACGTCCCTCAGCTCAAAGCGTGTAGACACTCCTGCCTCTTTAGTTCCCCTCGCTTCCCTTGAGAAGTATATATTGCTACTAGTATTCTGTTCAGAGTTGAAGAAATCCAAACAGACGGCATCGTACGTTTGTACAACGAGTTCTCGAACTCCTTTGAAGTCTCTGGATATTAAGCTCTTGGTTCGGTATCCAGTACTTCCTGGCAAAAACCCCAGATCCCTAATTGCTACCCTGGTATCCCGTATCATATATTCATACTCCTGGCACCTTTTAAGATTGCTACAAACATTCTCTCGCTCCCGGCCGATCTGCATGATAAGATCGCAACCTTCTGGTTTTCGAAATTATGTCCACCGAGACTAGGCAAGCCAGCAGGGAGACCACCGGTTCGCACCTTCCAACACGTCACGGAACTGGTATGGCGAGCCTGCTCGTATCGTGTACTCACATAGTCAGCTGAAGCGGTGTTCTCAGTATCTGGATATGGATAGGCAGTTGATGCCTAATGCTACCGTCAGGTACTTTTTGTACGACAGGGAGACTCGATTGAAGGCTGGAAGACTCATTTGTGTCTAGTGTCACGAGGATTTCTATGAAAGTAAGTATTGCGGGCTCTATCCAAACCTCGAACTTGCATTACTAACAATGCTTATTTCTTAACCAGATTATGATTCGTTCAGAAGATCCAACGCCAGTGTCAAAGACCTGCCCAAGTTCGCCCAGAGCGTCAAGCATTCCGTCGATGAAAGGAACCATCATCAAAATATCAGCAAAATCGTCATCAGCAAAGCGGAAGCGAGGGCCGTCTTTGAACGAAATGTTGGGCCGTATGAGATCGCCTCTGTTGAGTCAGGGGGGTTTGCGTTCCATTTTGAACGTGGGATGAAGGGATGCGTTGAAGCAGGATATCATGCTGTCAGGATTCTGGGGCTCGCGTATGAGGCATCGTATGAAAGCTTTCATATCATTGTCCCGGTCGAAAAGTTCCGCCAGTTCTTTGAGGAGCTTTTTGATTTCAGAGACTACTCACCCCTTCAATATCCAGGCCAACAGCGAACAACCCGACTGTCTTGGAGCCGGGCTATTCGAGATTTGTAAAGATCTTTACGGGAAAACGGAAAACGTCGAAGGTGTTCTCAAGGGGAACCCATTGATCACCCTTAAACTGGCTATTTGCCTTCAGGCATTATTCGGTGGCAACGACAACCAACCCGATCCCCTCGCAGGAGTCTCTCACAAATCCTATCTAAAACGTTGGATGGCTGAATGGTTTGATGGCAGTACTTGGGGGGAGCATTTCAAAACTCACGGATATTAGACGGTGGAGTGCACTATGTGTTCACAGGATATTCCTGTCAGAGAACGTACATACGAGGAAAGATTGCCCCAGGAGTACTTCCCGGGAAGGTGGATTGTTGCACATTTCTTCGAACATCATCCTCACTTACTTTTGGGAAATAAAACGAAGGATGGTTCTGGATAAGACCACGCTGGTGTCGATTGCAAGGTCAGATACGCACTGTGCCACTAACATCATGATTTTGAACTTATAGGAAAATGTAGACGATCGGCGATAGGCTGATAGCTTTGTGCAGACGTGGAGGCTAGTTTACGAGGCCGGCGATAGGTAAGGTATTATATTGGGCTACAATGCATTAACTTTAGATCTAGTATTTGACCCGGTACTCATTTCGGGCTATATTAGTATTATATTATGATCAAATGAGCCATTGTAAGTATCGACTCGCGAGATCTAGGCGTTCATGTTTGATAGATGCTTCTTCCGCACATTTTCTTTTTGCACTACCATTCGGGCTCATCGATTAAATCACAATACAAACTCGTATCGATAGGCGAGCATATTATCCACGTTCGAAGCCGAGGGTCCTGCCTTGTTCTCCTAGTTCTAACAATGTTTCCTTCGTATTATCTGTAAGGGGATGCGTTTTTATAAATATGTGCATCCAAAACACACAATATGATATCTACTGCAGGTATGGGGCGTTAGAAACAATGTTATTATGCATAGGTCAGCAGCTTTTGCTGTGCCGATGGAATTTGAAACTAAAGGACGATTCTTCGAACCCAACAATCCTCGTTTTTACGAGCTATGCATGGGGGCGGGGTAACCCAAAGGCTGCATGCATGGCTAGCGAGCCACTCGAGTTCATCCCACAACCACAGATAAGCATGGGTCCGACCCTCTATCTCCGATTATTGTTCTACCAGAGTACGCCTGAAGAGAAGAAATTTCACTTACCGAAAGGATCGAAATCGAGACGATAGGCCAGGCCGTGCCGACATTATATTATTTTTGTATACGCTGCAGTGCGCTGGACTTAGGCCTCGTGTGTGCTATTTCAACACATGTTCAGGCACTGGGCATAAGCTTATGAGTTGTAGCGCCTATAGGCACAAGAGAGGCACAGCTAGTCAGGGCTGCCGCTCCGTAGATGCGGGCCTATTAATAGAATTATATCCACAACTGGCAACCCACAACTCAGTCCCGAATTCTATTAAATTCGGCCCGTCTCTCGCAAATATTCGAGATCACGTCTTATTTTACATTCTATACTTTTCTATTCAGAAATCCGGATTATCATGACCCCATCTCGAAAAACCATTCCCTGCACGCGAATACAGAATTTACAAACGTTGATACCTCTATTCTATTAATCAAGCAAACAAATTATTCGAATATATATTAAATCGCATTATACTCTTAGCTGGTAAGGCGGCGCTCGAAATATCAGCAGCTATGGCTTCGAGATATAAACATTTCCAACGAGATGTCGACTCCGGATCTGGATCCGAGGGTGAAAGTCAGGTATGAGGGTCACCAGTGCACCTAGCCATCTGCCGATTTCCAGGTTGACGGAATAACCCTCAAACCTCTGAGCGACTAGCTTCCAATTTTGAAGAGCAGTTACTAAGTTCAAACAATACTCTTACTGAGTTGTATATGTATAGATAACTATTATAGCCTCAGCTAACACCAGCACGACCTCATTCCTCAACAAAGATGGGAAGGTGAGAGCGGCCAAACACCCTCCTTGATTATAGTAGTGCACTAGTGACTCATATCGCTTTTCAATGGCCAGAATTCAAGTATGATCAGGACCAATGAGGTACCTTCGCCAGTTCATACTCGCTCCACTGGCGCAAAACCAACTGGACCGCCGATGCGGCGATTTATATTCCGGGCGATTGTGTCAGCTGTGCTACCGATTGCACTGGCAGTATACTACGTATTGACATATTTAAGATGGTTAAGATATCCTGAGAATAGCGGCGACGCCTGGCGCACGATGGGATACCTCGACAATGCCGAAATCGTTAGTTACTCTTGGTTCGTACTAGCCGCATTCGCTTTAAACCTAGGGACATATGCTTTAGCCGGATCTATTTCTTCGATGGTAATGACAGGAAGTTGGCAGCCACAAAATGCTAAAAGGTACGTCTTAAATATTATCTTTTGCTTCGTAGTGTTTTTGTATTCGGAACTAAATGATATATTAGGCTCCTCAAGGTCGCTGCGGACAGTTACGCGGATCCCGGCAGCTGGGCAGGAATTCCTACCGGTATCTTAAAGCGTAAAACGCTTGGGGCAGGGAACAATGGCCGACTTTGGAACTTCCTTGCTGTTATCAGCATTACTGGGTTCGCAGCTTGGCCCCTGACCGGTCTTACCATGCAAACCGGAGATGGTTATGCCCTAGATGCAAGCAGAGGATCAAAAGGAGGGAATGTGCTAGGTCGTAACTCTACCACATTTTTGTTCGGGGACCTGAATATGGGCCAAAGGTTAGCTGATATATGCCCCATTTCATAATTCTAAGACGATCTTCCTAATATCCTTCAATAACGTAGAATGCGAAGACCAGCTTTGGTTCTCCAGAATACCTGGGACCGACTGAGAGGGGGCCGGGAAATAGGGCTACCATGGGGCCAGCTATATGGGAGCGCCAGCTCGCGGCAGCGGTTCAACTCGACAGGCAAAAATCAGATGCCCCTTGACGGTTCCGACCCTATTTTCTTACCAGTGCAGGCTGAAGCTCCATTCACTGCAGAGCAAACGTTCGGGCTACTGCTTCGATACAACTGCTCCATCGTAAGATCGACCTCCGAATTTCAAATTCTCAATCAACGAAAAACGATGAACGTTAGCGAAGATAACCATGCATTCGCATATCCCGTCGGCGACCCTTCTACTGGTTCTTCTATATTGGTTCTTCAAAAATCAAATAACATTTCTGACCTTGGATGGAACCTCAAGCCTGCTATGGAAGTTGGGGTCAACATTCCATTCCTTGACCTTGCCCTTGCTCCACCGACTTTGGTACAGCTGTCGCCAGGCAGCTACACCAACACCTCAGGGTATAACGCCCGCGGAATCAACAATCCACTTATGTTTGAAGTGGCGTTGTGGCAAAGTATTCATGACTTCTATACTGCAAGGGACGATATCGTTTATCGAGACGTCGATAGCGAGTATGAGCTGAAGGACCTCAGGGGGATATATCCCGACCGCACTTCCCCGCTCGTGTACGACTATCCTAAAAATCAAACGAGGCGTGTTTGGCCACCTGGAAAAGCAATCGGGTGCCGTTGTTTCGCTGCTTCGGACGTAGGATATGCAAATGTTGACGGTACGGCAGCCACGTTTTCGAATTTTACGGTAGTTAGCGAGGTAGAGAAGGACTGGGGAGCATCTGCCCGCTGGGTAAAAACCTTTGAGAGAGGTTTTCTTCATATCCTTACGGCGACGACCTGGCTAGACTATTTCCTCGATGTCACAGATCCGTCGTTCGATGCAAGGCGGTTCGACCCTACGAATGACGGGGGCAATCATGACTGGTATATTACTTTGTGGACTTCTCTTGGATTACTCTGGGAGTATACGGAGAATTACACATACTACAAGGTATCAACCACCGTCCTCCAGGTAGAACAACTTCGAGAAATATTGGTCAAATTATTTTCAGCATACGCCTTCGAGCTGATGTATGATGGGAGATTAAGTTCGGACGCGGGTACAGCCGCTGCGAGTTGGTACGATCCGAATATTATAGTCGCCCGCAAAGCGAAAGTTCTGAACCGCGGGGTCGTTCCACCAGAAGTTGTTCTAGCTATGCTTGCCGTGTGGGCACTCGGGATCTCTATCCCGGCAATTTTATATCAATTTAGGCGAAGATGGGTGGGCAAATTGGACGTCTTCAGCATGTTTGTGCTCGGTGTTTCTAGACCGGAGGGAGTGCGTCCGGGTGATCTCCAAGGGCAGGGTAAAAAGCCGTTGGAGAATTTACCGGGGAGGATTGGTAATGTCGCAGGAGGGCAAAGCGGTACTGTTGGGCTTGTTCGAGGGTCTGCATCTGGTACTCAACCATGAATGTCTTTATAATCTGATTAGCCAATTGCCTGGGCGCGCGCACGCGGGCGTCGCGAACTATAGGTGGTGCAAAATTCTCATAATAATTTTTTAGGAAATACTTAGCTAGATATAATGCATGTATATAATAGTGTAGCCGTTCGAAATTTGATTCTAAACTCGATATTGCTCCGCCGGGCTGGCATGAAAGCCTTTCAGGTCGTATCTCTAACGTCGGTTCGGGTTGAGGTTCGGGCCGCGTAGTGGATTTCTCTGCAACTCAAGGCAGCGGGCTGCAGCACTGGTTTACGAGACAATTGTAACTCCATGATTAAACATATTCCGTGCTCTCATTGTAACTTTTAAAAGCTTTGTAAGACCACGCGGACATATCATCGGGATCTGATCTAAGAGCTAGAAATCTTGTCGCGAGATAATAGCTAGAAATCCGATAAGTCGCACATGGGCAACACGAGCAACGTCAAAAATACCACATGCAAAATACCACACTTGAAGATTCCTTGGTTCACATCACGGATTAAAAACAACGTGGAGAGAATCATATGGGAATTCTGATGAACTGTGAAGGTCTTTAAGCCGTAATGATTGCAAGATATCAAATTTACTGTCCCGAAATTTAGTACGTACTAGAATCCTGGTCTCGTTGTATAATTCCGAGAATTCCAAAGAGTGGGCAATTTGGGCATATAGACTACTCTGCGTTGCGATGCAAGGTTGGGCTACCCATAGACCAGAATATTTATGACGGTGCCTTCAGTAAGGAATATTTCTCTACTAAGATTTTTTTTCGTCTACCTTTCTTGTATTGCAACGGCCGATTTTTCTTTTCACGTTCTTCCTCATCATACTGACCAATTGTTCGCAAATCATATCACGATCGTCTTGTCATGTTCCTACACCCATAACCGTCAGCTCGTTAGAATCTGCTGACGATTCTATTATTATCATCATCATTCATAAAATTACCTTACCGAACAACCGCATGAAATGGAAGATTACTATAATATTCTCGGACTAGTTCCTACAGCCTCATTCGAGGAGATCAAGAAGGCGTATAAATCGAGGACCCTAATAACCCACCCCGATAAAAACAATAACACCAAAGCGGCGACGGAGCTTTTTCAAAAGGTTGGTTCGGAGCCCGCAGCGTTTACGCAGATGGTAGGTGCTTATTTAAGCAATGGGTCTAACTGGTATTTTATGTAGGTCCAAGCCGCATTCGAGTGCCTCTCCGATCCGTTGCAACGGAAGGCTTACGACCAAACCCGTTCGAATTGTTCCTCTCCATCATCTGAGAGTGCCTCCAAAGCCTCCGGTAGCTCATCGGCGACCTCAACAGAATGGGAGGCGCCAGCAGACCTGGCAGAGCAAGAAGCCAGGCTGTACGAACAATGGAAGCAGCATATGCTGCACAGAGATACCATCGACGCACTGAAGCAATCGCTAAAGTGCATGAAAACTAGTATTGAAAATCTCAAGCAAAGCCTCGAGAAGGAGATTGAAAGATTCAAAAAATACCAAAAAGACAAAAAACCTCATTACGAATCAGTACGGAATATTAACGTAATGAGGATCAGTCTTGCAAGGCTTCAAGAGGAAGCCGTTGCCCTAGAGGCCAAAACTAACGAATGGGACCGTGAGGAGGTCCGCATTCTTTATGAAATGGTGAAGCTGGGTGCTAAGAAGCGGGCAAGAAGGGAGGCGGAAAAGAGGGGGAAGGAGGAGGAGGAGCAAAAGTGTAGGGAAAGGGAATACGCGGAAGAAAGGAGGAGGGAGGAGGAACAGGAACGACAGGAAAAGGAATACACGGCAGCCGAAGAAGACCGACGTAAGAAAGAGGCAGCCGACAGATGGCGCCGATGCCAGGAGGAGGCGGAGAAATACCGCCAAACCCAACAAGAAAAAATGGAGGCCCTCCGCAAGGAACGTTTGGAGGAGCAACAGCAAAGACTGCGAGCCCACCAGCAGCAAGGCGACCAGCGACAAGGCGATCAACATCAACAAGCCCAACCAAAGGCGCCTCAGACTAAGCAGGACCCAAAGCCTGCCGCTCGATGCCGGCACAATGCCTACTAGGACAAGGTCCAGATACCGCTAGAGGCGTGCAACAAGTGCCGCCGTAAATTTAGGGGATACATATATAAGTGCCCAAAGTGTCAGATCGGGGCGTGCGCCTCTTGCCGAGACCAACTGAAGAGGAATAATTGAATCGAGAGAAGCCTGTAAATAGAAAACCGAATTCACTACCGATTATGCTGGCTTTACATTGACGACTGATGTGTCGAGGGACATAGTAGGTACGACGACTAATTAAAGAGAGAAAGAGATTTTTTTTAATTCCACCTTGGATTAGTCGAACATTATAGAAGCGCCACACCGACGACGTGGGGAACAAGCTCAAGTGTAAATTTTGAGCATACTAGGCCTATAGGTGGACTCCCGCCAGCTTAGCTGTAAGGGTAAACATGAATAATATTCTAATCCGCGCCGTTTGCTTCCACTTCTGGGTTGTATGATTATTTGATTCAATCGTAGTATCTAGACTAATCCTAGAGCTAGAGTACAAGCGGAGTGGCCAGGCACCCCTCGTCGCCCAATCTGAATTGGCTATGCTTCTAAATCCTATATATACAAAGACAAAAGAAATTCGTTTCATAGGGGTTGTAGTTATGTGTACCAGAAAACGTATCCCGCTTTAGTCATAGGAATACGGATCAGTAGCAATGCAAAAAGGTGGGCAGGATAGTACCCATAAAAGAACCAACGCAAACGAGGCATCTGCACATCTACCCTTGATAGAATGAATAGTATTGGAAAGGCAGCCAGCGCCCAATCATTACCATTCACCCAGTGTAGACTGCCGCACGATCCCAGTGCCATAAGAAGTCCCACTAATCTGCCCGATCTGAAGTAGATCCACGCACCGACCCCAAGGCCCACGGCTGGCCACCAAAACTCAACTAGCCCACCTCCCATGAAGAATGCGGTGAGGGCAGTCAGTGCTGCTGGAACTCGGACCTTGCTGGTACGAGATTGCTCAATGAGTCCCGCAACGGTTGTGATGACCAGAAGTGTGAAGAATATGTTGAGAGGGTACCAATCGTCGAGTAGGCCGCCCACTCCCAGTTTCATATATGGAATCGATGATATAACCCCACACAAGCCTAGCCTACGCGCTGTCCGAAGATAGGCACCATTCGAGTTGGAGCTCGGGCGAGCGAGGTTGTAAGCCAGAACGAGAACGAATAGCGGCATAGCTATCCGACCGATCTCGAACAAGAAAGGTAATGATTCATCAAAGAGATATTTGTTGACGTGGTCGGCAGTCATAATAACCATAGCAATCCATTTCGTTAGTTCCAGAGCTCCATCGGATATTCTGAAATGCTCGCGACGCTCTCGTGCCAAGGGTGGTATAGTTTCTAGCTTCTCCACCTGCCGTAAACGCTTAGAAGAAAGGCTTCGCCATATATGAATAGCACCGTAGCGACGAACAATGGTACTCGAGGGGTCCATAGCTAGTCTTAGTAGGTTGAATTCGGTTCCCGGTGAGCAATCAGTGCTCGTGGTTTGAATAGTCGAGGACATGGGGAGATATGAAGGAATAGGATCGAGTGATATAGTGCTCGAACGTTCAGCCCGCTTTTATTGGTGGTTTAACAACAAAGATCTATAGAGTGGGTACGATCGAGGGTCTGCATGCAACTATCGGAACAGTGTAAAATATATAGATAACTTGACTGAGGAAAGGGGGGGAAGCTGGTGGATTTGTAGGTTAACGTTATTTAGGTTTTTCTGTATTTCTCCTGTCAGTGAGCAGACGGTGGTCCATGCACTCATGAGTGACTTGGCGAACAGATGAATCTATATCTCAACCAGGTAACCCTGCTGCACTAAGCTGAAAAACGAAAAGGGTCAACAGATACCGTGCTGATTCGTTGGCGAGCCGGCCGGTACCAGTTGCAGGGTCTACGTATATATGGCGTTCCTTAAATCAATCATAAGAGACAAAAAAAGGGATTCGGGAGGTGTGAAACATAAATACCCGAGCTATAGTGTCAGTGCCATTGTGCGACGTCGATATCTTAACTGAAAAGAGCAGGCCAGCATGGAATACGCCTGTTCTAACGATCTTGGCTACCTGGGTTAATCGATTGAGGGATCGTTTGATTGGAGATATCCTCAACTTGCAACAGCGATAACGTGCTGAGGGAATTACCTTCTTCTTCCTCTCGGATAATCTTTTTTTTCTTCCCTGGGTGAAAGAGCTTGAAGCTGGGATTTGGAAGGAAACGAAAATTTCGAGGCAGCCCCCTTCTCGGTTTCTATTCCGAACCATAATCTCGAGCCTGGAATATTCTCCTAACCCAGGCTGAATTTGCTGGGCGTGTGCAAGGGTCTGAGTTCGTTTCAGTTAGCTGCCCCAGTCACTTGTGTGTCTCGAACTTTGCCTGCCCGCCAATCGCCCCAACTTGCGGCTCGTCCCACCGCTAGAATGCACCAACCGTTGAGACGTTCTGGAAGGTCTCGATCCTGGCCCACAAACTCTCGGCAGTCGGTAAGTTCCGATTATTCATCCTGCTGAACTGTTGACAAGAATCGATGGCGCGCTTCAGGCGCCACGGTTAGAATTTCCGGATATAGTCCGGGTAAATACGTTATTCGTTTTCTGTTAAGTGATGGCTTGAAAAAGAGACTCCCAAGAGTGGGCCAAGGGCCTCCCACAGGTCCAAGCAATAGCTTATATTACGAGATTGTGGAGGAAAGACGGTCCAAACTTAACTTTCACCTGGTCAGTCATGTCCAAGCGTGGTCTGTGCTTGGAGATGACCTTCCTCAAGTTGGGTACCGATCTAGACCAAAATCCAACAATGTCACAAGCCACTGCACTGGCCCCTCTTTAGTGTGGCGGTTCCCCACAGTAGCTATCGTCGAGCAATTTATACCGAGCCGTCAGTTCATTAGCTAAGTTGACAAGACACCAAGAAATCAACTGACCTCAAATGCACTGTGATACATACTAGTATCGTAGCCATGCTTGGGCCGTTGTTTCTGTCCCTAACCTGTTGGTGCATCACTTACTTAAATAGGGGTTGGTGAATTGAATAGTGTCGAGACTGAATTGGATTAATATGCCGAGCATGCGGGGTAGACGTGATGTCTGGCTACGAGGTGGATGCCGTGGTCAGCCCAAGTTTCCCTCGTTGCGCAGATAGGCGGCCTAACCGTAAAGCTGAAAGTGGACGTTTTGAAAATTGAACCTTCAGAAACATCTTTCTCTTCCCCAATCCTAGCTTCGAATTCCGACCAGAATCTTCCTAGACTGGAAATCCAATTGCGAGCTGCTACCCGGACTGCCAATTCAATCCCAATTCACCTTCTCACCATATCGTCCCATATCCAACTCATCAAGAATCAGCTTGAAGATGGCTGCCAGTACTCTAAGTCCCCCTGCAGAGCTGATAGACAACGTCGCGTCTAATCTAGTCGCGACTGAGTTAGCTTCTCTCACCTACATATGCCATTCCCTTCAAGGGTCTCAGATAACCAGTCTATCTAGTACAAAAAGCTCGCGGGGCTGAATAATCAATCAGTTCATGCTCATCCTGCCTAAAAGTTACGGTTTGTGTGCCAGGTGGAGGGGCGCCATGCCAAAGGACCAAACGGGCTACCGGGGCGGTCAATTGCGAGGAGTGCTTTGAAGAGAGATTCGTAGGTAAGCTTCAAGATAATATCTCCTGAGTATGTATCATAATGAACACTAACGAAGTATTGTAACCAAACAGCCTGCGCAGCCATGGATCTGTGCTGCCCGTAGGCTCAAATCCCGGGGCAAATGATACAATTGCCTGTCCACGATTTAGAGGGCAGCGGCTATCGTGCCCAGGACTGCCCCGCCATCTTGAAAACAGATGCGCGGAGGCTCCTGGAGGAGTACGTGAAGAAAGGGCCTGACCCACAAGCCCAGATTTCGGCACCTGGAATCAAGAGTAGGATCCGTTATCTTGCTAGTCGTGGGCTTCATCATACTGCAAGGGAGCCTATAAAAGACGAGAGGACATTTTGTTGGTTTTAAACGATAAGAAGTTCCTATGGAATATGGCCGGTGCCACCCTAGGGGGTATCTTTGGCCCTCCATACAAAGTTGATCACATTTTTTATCAAATAAAGTGCCCCGAATATGTAAAGGAGCGGATGATGGAGCGGTATAGCAATGCTTGCCACAGTCGTCGTAGAAGGGGCCGATACGACAACGTAGCGCTCTATTGGCGCCGCCAGAGGGATCCGGATAGGGATCATATGTACGAGGCGAAGCTCACAAATGAGAACTTCGGAGAGCAGTGGGTCCTTAGCCCCATCTTTCAGGAACATAACAGATGTCTTGCTGAAGGGGAGACGCCATTTCGATACCAACAGCATCGAGGGCGGTTGTTCCAGTTTTGGACCTAATCCGAAACCATTGGCTCTGAGGAAATATATGATATAATTAATACCAATTTTAATCTTTATACCGACGCAGCAGCTGATCTATCTGATTTGCTATCTATGCATTTACATTCGATTTTTATGCACTCGGAACACAAGGCAGCTTTGTTAACATACTACAGCTGGCGGCGGGCTCGAGAGCTGCAAGCGTCATCACTACACTTTCCCTCTGGACCAGCTTGGGATATTACAATATCACAATATCACTAATACTAGGCATTCGAATACCGCACTCCCTTCTAACTAGTTCGTTTGGCACAGCCGAACCGTGACCCGGATCAGAAATGACCGGTCTACTGGATCTACCTGCAGAAATACATGATCATATAGCGGACTACCTTTACGCAATCGATATTGCCACGCTCTCCCTCACATGTCGCAGGCTCTGGGAATGCCTAGGACCCCAAAATAAGTTTCTTTGGTCCAAGAAACTCCAAAAAAACTGCGGTCGCGAAGTCAAGCGCCCAAAAGGACTGCTTCCGGGCTGCCGAGATCATCGCCTGAAACGCTTCGATTTGGCACACTTCGATGAAAAGAAAAATTACTGGACTCGAGTCGTTCGAATACTCTCTGGATACTCGAGCAGTGGCTGCTCGAACTGCTTGGTAATCAAACGATATGTGAAAGTTGTGCAGAACCCAAACCAGCTTCCAACGGTGAAATTAAATCACCCCCTTCAATATGGTGTTTTCCGCCCGGTTCCTATTTATCACAACATTCCACCGGGTTCAACAATACCCCTTCCTGCATCACGTCGATTGCGATCCTGTTCCAAATGTCTTCAAGATGTATTCTTCAGTGAGTTACATGAATACGGTCCCACGTCTGTGAGATGGTCCGCACTAATTATGGTCATGTCACCTTTTTAATTAGAATATTGGGATTTCAGAGAACATTTCCCGGAAATAAACGTCCCCGTTCATTCCGAGGTCTTTCATCCAATAGAGGATCGGGGGAGGGAGCATGTTATTCGGAAATCAGTAGCAAGAAGGTTGATTGAGCAACAAACAGGCCAGCCAGCCAACACTGCGGCGGAATGGACCCACCGGATTCATGCTCGTCTGGTTTCGAAAGGAGCCGGTATTACAGCTTATGCTGTGCAGGCTATTCAGTTAGCTCTGGATCTTTACAAGCAAAACTTCACACGATTCCATTGAGTAATTCCGGAGGTAAACCTGGCTTCAGTTCTCGAATCTTCCCTAGGCTATGGCCTCAGCCTTAGCTTCTCCCAAAGGAAGAGGTTCTTGGCAGATCAGAACTCTGACCTCCGGATATCTAATGACCCTCATGTTTGTGAGTGCGCTGGAGTGTTTCTGGCTAATCTATACCATCATCTCTACCGTCGTGACGGCCGTGACGGACCAGCCTTCCAAAGCTCTGCCCGGGAGATGGCATCTGAAGCTCTTATAATACTACTGCAGGCTGATGATACCCAACCTTTCCGACCAGAGTTCCTCCATGAGGATGATCAAACGCACCTAAGGCACTGGATTTGGGACTGGTATCGAAAATTTTACTCACCCTGGGATCGCGGGAGAGTTTTTAAGCTACCAACTGGCGATATTAGAGTTCTGAAGCTCTATAGCAGTTTACATTGGTCAGTACGGGAACGTGTCTTGAGAATGCCGCTAGTTTTTTGTTACTGGTGTAAAAGAATGGATCAGAAAAATAAATTTCAGTGGTCAGAAGGGACACTGAGCAGTTTGGATGACCCTAAAGAGTGGTACCCAGCTCATCTCATCCAATGCCATCCGGATAAGTTAGGAACGCGGTCGCGGTATCTCGATGACCAGAATCATCAGAAGTTGGAAAGTGAGCCGGATCAAGATGTTCCCGTATTCCCCGCGTTTGATCCATGGGTCAAGGGCCTGTCTTAATCTTATATCATAGGATTATTGGGTTTATGGTAATATCAGGGAGGACTTATCGAGTCAAGGGTTTTATTCGCTTTTCGCGTTGATGCGTCTGAAATACAACAAAGTACTTCCGGTGCACGGGGCGGGTTTCTATGTAACGTTATGCTTGTCTCTTTGTATAAGTCCTGACACAGAAGCCCTTTTCATACATGCATGTATATGAGAAGTCCAACAGCTCCCTCGAGATGTCTGCTCTACTTGCGCTACCCACCGAAATTCTCTCCTATATCTGTCTATTCTTGCCACTCCCCCGCGACACGAAGTCCTTGGCGTCCACTTGTCGCGTGCTTCGTGACAAACTCACTATCCCCAGCAATTACCTCTGGTTCAGATTCCTGATGACTTTGCCGACCCTACGTCACCAAACCCGTTCATTCTACAAACCGTTTATCGATAACCCGCCACCAGTATGCCCTGCATCCGGGAAATTCGACTTTCGGGTTAACTACTACGCCCAAGCATTATCGATCCTCCGAGGAAGAATCTACGCATGCTTTGATTGCTTTAATTTGAATAAACGGTCGTTGAGGAAGGTTTATATCGGGAATATATATTACCGAACGTACTGTGACTCATGCTATCAACGGTACTTTTGGTGTAAGTGGCTTCAGGATTTGATATTTGGATATTACTGGCAGCCACTAATTTCAGTGTATTATATACAGTGATCGAAGACTTTCGTGCCAATTGGCAAGAGATCCAAGTTCCACCCTCGCTGGTTGCTACCGGGTCCGGGGCTCGGCTCGGTGCGATCCACTATAACGATGCTATCTTTTTGATAAAAGACCAATTACCTCCCCGTGCTCGCGGTGTTAACGGTCGGTTTATTTCAAGATGGAACCACCATGTACGGATGCGGAAGGAAAGGTATCCCAGTGTTAATGAGAGTGTTTGGAAGGAAATCGATCAGCGTATGATAACTGGTACTGTGATGGATGGTATTATCAAGACGATAGTGTGGATCTATGCGAATACCGAGACGTTTAAAACCTTCTGGCCGTTAGGGGATAAAGAACAATTGAGAGGATATTTAGAGAGAGGAGCACTGGACTTCTTGAATACGCTTTCGTCTTCTACACTTCGTCTTGCAAGGTTACATCGTAATGGAACCATCGATCCCGGAGGACTCTTGTGGAGGCTCACCGAGGTAGTTTTGAAAGCTGATTCCGAGCATGTTGGGGAGAACAGTTGGGGGAGTGTTGAGGGTGGGAGGAAGGGGTATCTTGAGAGGGTTTGTGAGGAGTATATGATGGAATTGTTTGGGATGGAGGCGGGAGGGAAACAGAAGATGTGTAAACTTTTGAATGACTGGGTTGGGTGGTATACATGTGAGAGAGTGGGTACGGGGAAGAACGAGTACAAGTACAGTCCTTACTTCTGTCAATTTTGTAAGGAGGAGAGACCTGGAGAGAAAGTGGATTGGGATGGGAGTTATGCTAGTTCGAGGACGTTGCATCCGCTGGCGCATATGTCGGGACTTGTGACACATATTTTTACGAGGCATAACGATAGGTTTGAGGAACGCTGGGTGACGGGTGGCGGGGTTGTCGAGCCGATGGGGGAGAAGTGGGAGCCGGTTTGGAAGAACTTAAGGGCGCTGGATACATCTCTGGGTCCTCATGATGAGACCTCTTCTGCTTCCGATGAGACGACGTATCTTAGTCTAACGTTTTTGCATATTTGAACTTAAGACTGGGGTTATAGGGAGCATAGAGTAGCTTCGAATCTTATATAGTATATTTTGAGGATATATATTATTCATTAATGCATTAAAAACTAAACCCGTCGTGATATAATATCTATTGACATGAAAGAATAATGAGAAAAAAAGGCCCGTGGTAGGAAAGGAATGTTAACTCCAGAACATGCCCTAGAAAAATTCTGATATGCCCTAGTACATTCTACTTAAATAGGAACGTCGTAACCGTAACATGGCCCGATACCACGAGCTTGGTTGCTAGGTGTCCAAGAAGCAGGACCGATAACACCCTCACCAGTAAGTCTTCCCAGTGGACATTGTTCCGTAATACCGGTGTTGACCTGGGTGTAGGAGCTGATGATCTGGCATCGCCAACCCTGTGAACCCGAATTGTAAGTATAGAATTGGGCGCAATTCGGAGACCTATAGCAAAGCTCGCAGCATTGGCTGAAGGTGTCTTCGTTACCGTTTCCGTTGGGGATGGGAGTGGTGGCAAATGGGTAGGAGTACGACCGCTTGGGTTGGATGGAGGTGTAGAGCTTGGGGCGGCTATTGAGGGCAGTGCACTGTGGACGGTAGGCGGATGAAATAGTGGAAGTAAAGGTTGGGGTTGCGATTGTGATGGTGGTGGTAGTGCTTGCACCGAAAGTGAGAGTGGTGGTAACTGGAACATAGGAAGTCACGCTAATGGTAGTGGTAGTGGAGATCTAAGGCGAAATATTAGTTTATTTCGTTTCGAATCCAACTCTCTATAATCTTGACAAGGGGATAGCTTACTGTAAGAGTGACGTGGGCAGGGAGGGTGTAAGTCTTGGTGGTCGAAGTTTCGACAGTCTTCGGGTCGTAAACCGTCTGAGTGGCTGTGACCGAAGGAGTTGGAATGTCCAGGCACTGGCAGGCGCTAGAGATGGCTGGCCCCGAAAAGCCAAGCAGGTATGTCGGGGTTGGTAAGGCACGCTTTTCAATTCCATCGCGCTTAGCGCCTCTGCGTGTGTACCATGCAGTCGTAGTCGTAGTCACCCTTGCAGGCGTGACTGTCGAGGTCAAGGTGTTAGTTGTAGTTATTGAGGATGTGGCAACCACCGTTGGAACGGTAGCTACGGTAGTAGTGACAGTGAATCGCAGTATGCTAGTACGATGTTAGTATTTCCCGCGGCTGTACATTGAAGCGGGGAAATGGGCTTACTTAGTGGCAACTGTCTCGGTGGTCGTCTCAAATGCGTCGACAGTCTTAGTCAGGGTAGTGTAGGTTTCAACAGTCTGTGTCGCGGGGATAGTAATTGTCGGGATAGCGAGATATTCGCTGCAGAAGGGAGTAGCAGTTGGAGCATCGGCAATGAGAAAATCGGCCAAACGAGATATGCCACCAGATGCGCAGTATCCTGGTGCTCGCTTTTGGTGGAGAAGAGGGGAAGCAGTGGCTAGAGTCGCCAATTGGGCTAGGCCCAAGATAAGAGCCGATACACCGACCATTTTGAAGGAGTGAAGATTAAGATTATATAAAATAGATTATGAACGAAAGTTAGAACTCTTCAATGCAATGCAAAACCTCGTTGGTATAAGTAAAGAAGCGAGAGTCAGTGATATCGATTGCTCGATACGAAGCTGATGGGGAGCGAAGGGGTAAATAAAATCACAAGCCAGTGAACCTCACTGTTATATATACAATCATGCAACCTAAGCAGCGCTGGGCGAAATGCCTAACGGTTAACCGAGTCATGCTAGTCAACGCGCACCGTTGGGCCGAAGAATTACGAATTGTTACTCCGTATTTTCGACCCTGACATTAACATATTCAGGGCTGCGGACCCCTCCACACCAGGCTGCATCTCCGCTGCATCCATCATGCACAAGCAATTATCCAGCAACCATTGAGGATGTGACCAGTAGCAGGGAGCCAACACGCTAGCTTGTTGTATTTCCAGAAATGCGGCTGAGCGACAGGGGTCTCCACCTCTAACCGAGCCCCGATTGGGTTAGTTCCATCTCTCAGGAACCCAATCAGGTAGTTTTGCGCGACTCCCCGACCACCATTCCCCTTTTGGAGGCATTCTGCGAGGAACCAAATCTGCCTTCGTCTGCATGTCGACGTCAATTATTGTCCTCAACTGCCAGAAAGCTTTATCCGAAAGTGCTACTAACATGGGATTCCATGCATTCTCACCCTGCAAGCGACTTAATCAGTCTTAGGCTCGATTAGTTTGTTGTTCACTTGAAATAGAAGTATTAGACCCACTTTAGGACCCTTCTTGTGGAGGCTGTTGTGCTGAGCGGTCTGGGGTTCGCTTAGAAAATACGGCCTCAACTTTGAAGTGGCGCTCTATCGAGTGTTTAATTGGACACAGGCAACGTTGGAATCCGCGAGGGAATTTTCTAGTCGCCGGAACGTGCGCTGTTGGGCTGCAGCCTGGATAGGGGAGAACGATCTAATCACTGTCTCTAACCGAGCTGAACTCCTTCTGACCAGAATGTCATGTCATTTCGCACTTTCGCTATGCAGGTTGATATTTTGGAATCATAGCCCTACGCGATATTGGGATGCTGTTAATTTTGATAGAGTTATCGAGAGGGGTCTGGGCATTTGTTTCCGCCTTTCCATATCCGCCTTTCCATATCCACCAATGTTTGTATTTTAGCGAAGTACCTCAGCCGCACCCTTTCAACGGCCGCGATTACAGCGGTGAGGTAAGTATATATCAACGTGGATATCTTATTCGATTTGTTTCTGTCGCACCGCGCCGATTGCAGCCTTCCTTGCACACTTTTCAAAGTCGTTCGCTTTTGAATACTTCCCTTTACATTTATAATTTTTTTTTAAAGTAGTATCTAATACAATAATATATTTCAATCATGTCGTTAAAGACTCTTATCCTCCTCGTCGCTTTTGCCGTGTCTTCCCAAGCCCTCCCTACAGACAATCGCGATAGCGACTACAGTGGTCCTCTCGTTGGCCGAAGCGATGGCTGCAACGCCGATAATGCCCTCCGGAATCTTCGCGACAAACGTTACAGCAGCGCTGCTAGTATATTCTGTTCCGAATGGCTACAGTCTACTATCACAAACACCCTCCTTGTCACTGCGACAGCATCGGCAACCGCGACGGAAACACCTGAGCCAGTCACAGTCACAATCCCTGAGACCGTCACCATTACCAATACTGAAACGAGTTACACCACTGAATATCCTACCGCAGTGAACACCTTCGTTAAGAGAGGAGAGATTCCATATCCAACTTGGTTGTCTGCCAGCTACCCAGCCACGAGAGTCAGCAGCGCTTGCTCGTGCTTCATTGCTACTCCATCCCCGGCAGCGACTACCACTTTGACCACCACGGTCGCCACTCAGACTAACACTGCCACCGTAAGTTGAAATTAACGTACTCTGCGGATTTATACCACAGATGGACTAATGAATTCATGTAGACAACTCTCGAACCCCTCACTGATACCGCCACCACCTTCATTACGGCCACCGCTTCGGCCACAACCATCATCACAGAGACTGGCCCCGAGGTTCATTGTGGTGTCGTCGGCTGCGGAGATGGCACAGGCTTTTTCGATCAGTCTGGTCAGACAAATGTGGCGGGGTGCAAGGCCTTCTGCGAATCCAGCCAGGGCTGCTTGTCTTTCCAATTCGGAGCCAATATATGCAATATCTTCGAGGTCGAGATCGCGGACACTTACGCGATTGGAACTTCTACGGAGCCCGACTGCCAGGCCTTTAAATTCTACGATGTTGAATGTGTTCTGTAGATTAATTAGGCATTGCTAGTGAGGGTTTTGCGTGTTACACTAGGGTTTTATATTTACTTTCACAAGATACATGGAGTATAAAAGGGGTTTTCATGACATATGTCTTGGCCGTAGAAATTTTTTCTTGGAGGATTTATTTAATATTCTTGTGGGTATATTGATAGAGCTGGATACGGATTCACGAGATTGTAACGTAATTAATGGTATTAGATACTTATATTAATTCTCAGATACCCCGGGATGGGTGTGCGTGATGAATATGTGGTCAATGCATTAATGCGGTTGCGTGTGGAAGCCAATCTTGTATAAGGCGCAAACTCACGGCGTTCAGCCCTACTAGGCGTTTCCAGGACACACAAGTTGGGGTGCGGCTTGCCACTCGCGAACCAATCTGCCACCTCTTATTCGTTAGGTTTTACGATATCGACCTGACAGCTCCTGAACGCCGGATTGTATACTCCTTCAGCTGGATTTTTCTTCGGTTTACCCATTACCTATATCCTACGCCCATTTTTATCTATTGGGCCTCGTAAAAATATTTATGCAGGTTATTTTCGAATCATGGCTGTCAGATATTGGATGGTATGCAAGTCCCTGGAACGTGTTGGCAGAGGCAAAGCATAAGCGTGTTAAATTAACATGTTTATGCATGGTAAAGCCCAGCCTCGGGCCCGGGCGCTTGCGGCGGGACGTCAGAGACAAAGCTTTTCAAGTGTCGCGAGAACATAGTCTATGGGTGAACCTTACCTTTTGACTTTATCTCATATCTTCGAATGGTCGCCAAAGTCCAATCTCGGGAAGTGCCACTCCGAGGCTGTAGACGTCTTGTGCCATGGTAGCGCGGGTCGAAAGCTCCCTTTCCTGTAATCATCGGTTTGGATGTCTGTAGATTTTAAACTGCCATTGATCTTCGATTTCTGCCATCGAAGGATTCGTATCAGCTGTGTCGGCCCTGACCGACTCAAAATTGACTATATATGGGTGGCCTAGATTGTATGGGAATGTCTCTGTAGGGTCGAGGCCGGATTTTCTCAACATGAGAATGTTGTTTGATCGGATGGACCTGTGGGTCCCTACTGCGTGGGTAAAGTATATTGCGGAAGCTAATTTAATCGTCGGGATAGGCTGATACGTTTATCTAGTGCGTGCATTGCCAAGTCCCAACCAACTCACATTTGACGAAAACCCTCGATATCATTCGATCTGCCCAGTCACCAAATGCGGAACCTCCCGACACTCTTTCAGAATTCAATCAACTTGAAATATTTGGATTAGCTAGATATGCCTGTCATGGTGGTCTAACGGGGGTATTGAAGAAACCGATACAACGCTAACTAGAAATCTTAAGTTAGAGAGAGTCACAGTGTAACCTTACCGCAGCTAGCACATCAAGATTAGGTACAAACCCGGCATGTCTCTTCAAGCCAGGGTTTGTTCGTCATATCTGCGCGTGGGACCAATGTAACGGTCGGCTATCTTGCCAATATCCGCTAAAGGGCAGTTAGCGTTAATGTCGAGTATTACTTGAAGGGGATCATAGACTACGAAGGTAATATTGAAGATCTCGGTGGAGCAACTCAAATCCCAGTGCCCGATACGGCAATTCAGACCGGGAGGAGTATCTTGAAGCATGGATTTGAAGGAGATAGGACGAGCTGTATGTTTTGGTGTCAGTGATGCTAATGGATACACAGCGCCGCATTATGCTGTTCTTTCTCAAAATACTGAACCGGTCAGAAGGTGTCTTGAGTATCGGCCCGGTTTGCTGATGGAGATAAAGGATGCGGGGCAGACGCCAATTCAACTTGGTAAATAAAATGGTATTTCGGCCGAAATCCTGGCCTTGCTGCAATAGGAGTTATAGTTCCTCCTATTCAATTTAGCAAGAATTGTCACTCTAACTAACATCTTACAACTTTCTTCGTCCTTACGAATATCTCTTCTTCGATCGTCATTTTTTTGGGAATTGATGCCAAGTGACCCGCGCCGTTATCTTTCACCATGTGACGAGCCCGCTACTTGTGCACTCCTCGATGCTTATTAAAGATACTGGGAATAAAAAGTCAACATTTGTAGCCAGAAGGCACTAATGCATACTAAGCTTTTCCTCCCTCCAACGAACCGCCTCGAATCCCACACCATCTACACAAACCGTTTGCCCGCCTCGATCAATCAAACCAATCCTGATTCGTCAGGTCGCACAAAAATTCCCTCACCAGCCCCTTCGATCAAACCTTAAATCTTTGCGTTGTCCCCGCTAAAAATACAACAAGGTGGAAAAGGGTGTGAAGGATCACGAGGCTACTTTTTCCAATCGTTTGTGCAACGGTTTGGTAGATTTTGGGACTATCAACGGTACAAGAATAGTATACTAGTTATACAACGCTACCGATCTTTTCCTTCTTTCTTACGATTTCCCAACGTCCATGTGCGGATAGTCCTTGGCATATCCAACCTTTAATTTTCTTCGTCATCCTCCGAATACCGCGAATGTTATACCGATATACCAACATCTAGCTATATCTTTCAACGGATAGCTGCTACATGATAACACGATATTCGACATGTCCGCCCCCCCGAGACCAATAGAAACGCCAACGGTACTTCACAGATACACCGTTGGCGAATACATCTCGCTTGTTCCAAACAAACACCAACAGTCCCTTGCGACTATTACTCTAGAAACCCCTCTGCCGCCCTTTCTACGACTCCCCTACGAACTGCACGAAAAAATCGCCCTCTGCCTGGATAATGCCTCTGACACACTTTCACTCGCCAACTCTTGCTATCAACTCCGCTCAATATTACTAGGCAGTAATTACATCTGGTATCGCCTCTTAAACCTCGCTGGGAGTATTGACTCCGAATACGATATCTACCATCCACAAAGAAAATATTATGATAGAGTAATGAGGATACGGCAGGGGAAGAGGTTGAGATGTCAGATATGTTTGGGAAAAGATGGAGTCAGGACTGTGGATTGTTCGAGGAAGTCACAAGGTAGCGGGAAGTATAATTGTTATCCTACCATGGGGAGTAGGATTTATGGAAGACATGCGTATGGTGTTGGAGAAAGGATTGAGGAGGTTAAGAAGGTGGTTTTCTTTGGAGTTTATTGTGGGAAGTGCTTGGAAGAAAGGTTCTATGGTATGTATAATGTTCCTCGGGGTATTTTGGTGCGGGGTAAAACAGCTAATGATAATATAGATATTGCATCCTTCGAAGCGATGCAGGATAAATTCTGGGATGGGATCGTTAACCCCCCATTAGTCCGTCTCCCACGCTGGCTTGTCTGTAAAGCCCTCTCAGCGCAATATACTCAAAAGCGCACATTCTTTTCAATCTATGGAGCCCGAAACGGGGTCTTCGGCACAGACCAGAATCCCGTAATTGCAATACCGAGATCAGACGCTAGAGCCTTGATGGACGCGACGACAGACGACGAAGCAACCGACGAGGTCATGAAAATGATTGAAATCCGCAATGAAAGACTCGCAGAAATGGGAAAGTGGACGAAGATGCAGGAGAAGGAGTTTGTGCTGGATTATATGGTTGAAGCTTATGAGGATTTTTACGAGAGTGTGCATAATGATACACCCGTCAAGATATTTGAAGAGTGGTGGAGGAGAGAAGTCTTTCAACTATCAACCGATGCCAAAGGTGAAGAGTATGAATACGGAAGGAGTTCGAAGGATCCGGTTAGGCAATTACTGCTTCGATCGTATGGGAGGAGGTCGAGCGATCTGGAGATTAGCCGGTGGGCGGATATGTTACATGATGTTGGACCGGGGTTTAAGACGGTTATGAAGGAGGTGAGTGACCATTCTTCTCAACGGTATCATCATTTGGAACTAACTGAAGCTAATGATAATTTAGAATATGAGGCCTAACGCCCAAATATGCTCGTTCAGTTGGACGTTGCAATTTTAGGCCTGGCATAGCGATACATCTATACAACCAACTTGCTGTTTACTTTTCTTCATAAAGCGATTTATTGGGATGTTCGGGATACAATTAACGACGGATTGGGGATACGCTGGCGTACTGCAATCTTGTCGAATTCAACTTAATTGATATACTACCTGTATTATCACAGACTCTTTAATACTTTAATTTTTAGTCACCATTATATAATATTACGCAATCGAATCAATCAAAGTTATAGAACGTCGGTTTGAGAACTCAAACCCGCGGGCGCCGCGGGCGTCTTCGTAGACGAAATCTCGCCGCCTAAGAGTTCGAAGCCTCGGCATGTTCCAAAAATAGACATCTCGACGTCGCGTCGAACCATCAAATGTGTTGTGTGTTGAAGGCGAAAGAGCCTAAGAGTCACCTCAAAGCTTAAGCTTAGGTGATTTAAAAGCATCGACGGAGTCGCGCTTGTTTCTCCCTTTGAATCTTCTTCATCTCCATCAAACCTCTCATCATGACGACCTCCTCTCCTTTCCCAGACGACTCTTCGACCGAAGAAGCTGCCGAAGCTGAAGTTGAATCCGAACCCGCCCTTACAAACCTCCCGCAAGAAATCCTCCTCCACATCGCTAAACAGCTGCCGACTGTGCTGGACGTCTTTGTACTTCGCCAAGCCTGTCGGTCCCTTTATAACCGCCTCGGCCCGTCAAGCGGTACTTTATACTACCACTTTCTAAACAACTGTAACGGCCCTCACCGACGACGGTTTTTACGTTATCAAAAACATAAAGATTATTTCACTTTGACGAAAGAAATTTTATCGGGAAAAGTTGATGGATGTGGAATTTGCCTTAGAGAGGTCAAGTTTCACACCGCCGTCAATGCTTACAAGGGTGGAATATTTTATAAGAGAGTTTGTAAGAGCTGTGGAAGGGCTAATTTCAAGGGTATCCATATATCCCCAAATTCTCTAATTCTACAACTTTTTATTCTAGGGGAGGAGTTAGTAGCTAATATGAATGGTTAGAATTATGGCGCCTAGAAGACGAATACCCGGGTCTAAAAATCCATCCAAACGATAAAATCACCTGGTCAGGCGGAAACTCCCCCTTCGATGATCCAGGTTATACAACAGGAAGATGGCTGAGCGGTTCCAACCAATACACATCCTGCATCCGAACCGTCGACCTCTTATCTATCATCGCCGAACAATTACCCCCTCCACCGCCACCACCCCTCCCTTCACTAATCGCAGACTCACCTACCTCCACACCATCCACATCTCCAAAAAGAAACCTAGGAAAGGAAGCCTGGGAAGCTCGTTACGATAAACAAATCATCTTCGCCCACAAAAAGAAAGAATCCGCCGATATTGTCGTCAGGATTATGACCGAAGAGTACAAAAATAACTATTATGACCAATTATACTGGTTACAGAGCCCCGAGGGATTCAGCGAATATCTCTATAATTCTCTCCTATGGAATTTACGGCCCTGGCTTGCCCCGCACCACGGTGATAAGGCATTACCAAAATTTACATTGGGAGATAAAATGGAAGAATTGCTGGAAATATACAGCGAAAGCGAGGAGCTACTCCCCTCTTTACGACTAAAGAGTTTGGAATCAGCTTGTAAGGAAGTTTTAAAAAAGGAATTAAACAAAATCCCAAAGCCAGGGCAAAGAGTAGGGAGATCTGGCAAAGTATCCCCGTTGATAAGATATTGGTTGGAAGATTGGTTGAGAAGGAGGGGGTATAAGGGCATCCCGAAGAATGGGAAGAAGGATATGAGGAATACGGCGAGGTATTGTCCGTTTTGTTTACCGGCTGAGGCTCCTTTCAGGTTTAATTGTACCATGGCGCTGGCGGTGCATGTTTGGTGTAACCATCCGAAGAAGATGGAGGAGAAGTGGGAGTGGGTTGATGAGGTTTGAACACTGACCCTTTACGCCTACTCAGAATTTTTGATCCCGGAGAATCAGCAGAGTCAATCTCGTAACCCGGCAGCAAGTATCGCCGTTTTTAGATTGAGGTAACCCCCCGACACCTACTTATTTGTACTATTAGTTGTACCATTACCCCCCATCATGACTAGAAATAATACGCCCACAATATTAATTTTCATCCGAAAAAGTCCAATTCTTACTCCCAATGCCGCATAACATCAGGTCCTATCCCACCAACTTCATCAAAACTTGGATCATTCTCGATCGGTACTATCGGAACATCTGGCGGTTTCCTCCGTTGATAGATGCGATATCCGAGGAATCCTGCGATCGCGAGAACGGGTATAGTTACGCCTATTACTATACCAGCTATTGCTCCGCCGCTTAAACCGGAGTTTTTGGTAGCTACGGTGGTGGTAGTTGGACTGGGTATGGGGGTAGTCGTGGTGGTAGATGTCAGTGAGGTGGTATTTGACTCATAACTTTCGGAACTCGTACTAGTCGGCGTAGTTGAAATATACGACGTAGAACTCTTACTCTTAACCAACGAAGTCGTCAAAGTCTGAGAAATACCAGCCAAACGAGCGAAATCCTGAGTGGTAAACGTAGAGGGGAGCGGAAGAGTAGCAGCGGAACATATTGCCGCCCACACGTCACCCCAACCACTATAACCCGAACAGCTGGTAAGACAGATTATTGTCGCCTCGATGGACCGAAGATCAGAGCACAGGCAGTTTTGATCGGGACTGTCGAGGGTACAGTTGCTGGCGATGTGGGCGCAGAGGGGGATACAGTCTGCCGTTGCGGTTGGATGGGATGGGAATGTGGGGATTGTCAGTGAAGGGAGTGAGGTGGCTGATGGGGCTGAACCGCCTGCGCCGGCGTTAAGGTTGGGAAGTCCTTGGGATGTGGTTAGGGAGGGGAGGAGGGAGGATATCGTTGCGATAAGTGGTATTGTTGAGAACTTCATTGCTGCTTCATCTGGCGATATGCACTCAACTTCGATGAATCATTTGCGTGCGGGGTTTACAAAGTATACATATATGACAAAATATATTGCAAATCCATAGGGCTGCCATATATATATGATTCATGTTCAGCCCTGCAATTGCTATCGCAAGCTTTAGCTGCGAAGCTTATTTCGTTTATATCGCGCCTGCGAAGCTTCAGGAATGTGAAGGGTGCACCGTCGTCTCAAATTATCAGGCTAGCTCGCGGGATGTTCCGAGAATATATATGAGACGCTTTCGCGCGTGGTACTAGTACTTTGGCATACGATCCGAATGGGCCTAGCTATAGATTTATAGATTCAAAATAAAAGTTAACTTGGCTTTATAATTTATCATTGCCAAAGTCCTTACTTGGAACCGGAGCAGATATGATATATATCCCTTCGAGCTAAAGTGTCAGAACTTTGAACCTCTAAAAACTTAAAAAAGGAGTTCTGCATCCTAAACATCGCAGCTTTATTTCTCGTAGGACCATCTAACCACTCAGTATCCCTCAAGATTGAACTATACCCTAAGATTCAATCTATTTAATCGGAATTGGACCCATAGCCACATTAAACCCGCCTACGAGGGATCATAGGGACATAGGGTTGTGCCAACGTGTTATTTTGAACTCAACACAAAACAAACTTGACCAAAATATAAGATTTTATTATTCTAACAACTGGAGTCGAGGCAATATTTACAAAGGGATTTGCGCAAGATACGAAGACCGTATTTGCGCTACATCGCTAAGTTTTATTGTCTACACAGGCGATTGTTTAAAAGGAACCAAGCGTCTCCGAAATCTTTACATGGTTATACAATAATATCCACTCCAGCTTTTCCACGTTCCCCTGAGACTCCCACTAACCGCTGCACGGCTACCTTTATTTATTCGTGGGCAGTATTAATGCATCTACCATCAACGGTTCCGCTCTTAGAATAATACCAGCATCCGGATCTTGTGGCGCAGTAGGTGGTATCCCCTTGCCAACCAACGCACTAGGTTAAAGGACGTAATTGGTGTAGAGTCAGTATCATGATCAGGGGTAGCAGCTTAAGGGTTGATGAGGTGATCTTACTGGTGGTCCTAGACTGGTGGTACTAGTTGGCGCTGGTGTCACCGTGACGAAGGTGGTCTTTGTGGTAATCTTTGTACGAGTTTTGGTTGGTTTCGCGGCCGCGGAGGCCAGGAGGAGGGAACAAACAAAGATGGATTTTGCCAACATTTTCAGGATTGGATGTAAAGTAGACTGCGATGTAATGATATAGTTTAGACGTGAAGCTGAAATTTAACTTTCAGGATGTATGTTTTGTTCGTATCGAAACTGGTTGGTTGGAGCTTTTTTGGGTGGCCGATGGACTGTTATTCGAAAATTATCGAACGAATATCGCGCGCTGTATTTATACCTTTCCGAATAATCGATATGGCGAGGACAGCCATTGAGTTGCAGTATATGCAAGATTCTTAACAATACAACATTAGCTTAGAAAATGGTATCCAGCACTCGGAGGCATGACACCGTCCGTCTAGGCTAATATCTGGATGCTCGTAATCAAACTCCAGGTCATGAATACGTTTCCATTAGTTTGACGATTACTTAAGTGATTGATGGTAGATATCATCTAGGTTCATGGATCTCGCTTTAGAAATACGAAGAACGAGAGTCATGTCAATCGAAAATTATCTATTAAATATTTCAACAACGTGCCCATGAACATACCGCACGATTCATGGCGTTGCATGTATTTTAACAGAATACGTGCAACCCATGTTGGACTTCCCGGCTATAACGTTATACATATAGCCCATTCACTGACTCGAGTCGTTCAAATACGGTTTATCCGGCCAACTGCCGAGATGCATGGATGTAACTCTGCAAAAGCTTAATCCTGGTTGGCGTTACCAATTCGAAAAGATATAACTCAATTGGATTATCATCCGGATAAAAGTACAAGAGCAAGTCAGCGTATCGGGACTCCTATTTCAGAAGACGTTGCCTTTTTCGTCTAGATTTCCAATTTAATCTTCCTGAAATATGCGCACTTAATATAGATAGCCTATTATAGCGGCCCGGTTCGATCGGGACCCGCTTACCATTGATTTCAACCATAGCCTAGCAGTCTTCTTCTACCTGTTGGTATCGATACGTACCCCACATTCTGGAGACCCAGATCACTCAAAGCACCCATTCGCTATCCAGGCGGATACTCGGTAGTACCCACAAATCTCAAACGACCGAGTTGGCGATAGTATATCGCTGATAAGGCTATAGCCACTAAACGGAAAAGCCAGTAGTTGACGATACAGGACAAATAGCCGACATTATAGACTGTTGCGTGAATATGATGATTGTGTCGAACACCAGACTTTCGAGGTACTGGCAATCGAGGCGGGTGACATGGTTAAGTAATGTCTGTTTTTGGGACAGCCAATTTTCAACGCCTATGACCTGGAATACGACCTGTTGGATTTTTTGCAGGTCAACGCGGTTTCTAGTCTTGAATTTCGTGGATAGTGACGATCCATAGGGTTCTTGGGCACGACAATTACGATATATGAGGATTTCTGGGAGCAAAGATTTCGATAACCTTCGGAAACTATAGTCTAGTCCCCTCTTAGTACACTTGTATTGAATATATCGAAATGCTTTTTTTCTCTTTCCTTTCTAAACTACTTTCCACGGTAACGACTGGGACAAAAACTATGTATGTTGTATCCCCCTCAAAAAATATTCCAAGAATCAACAGTTTCTTTCTTAAGCATCTTTCACACGAACTCGCCTAGCCAAAGGAGAAGAAAGCGAAACGTCTATGCGCAAATCTTCTAACAAGATGAAAGGAAATTGCAATACCAAAGAAGAGAAGAACAGGGTACAACAAGAACACGCTGAAGAATTTGAGCACGAGTCCAAGGACTGAACTGCGCTCCTGGACAAATGTGTTCCCGAGTTGCTCGCCCCGTTCGGTTGGGTTTATATCATTTCGAGCGGCTTCGGCAAATTGGAAGAAAATGGAGATTAGGAAGCCGATGATTATTGATCGGAGTTCGGGGAAGGAGTAAAGTAAAAGCAGGGCAAGAGCGAAGAACCAGAAACTAAATATCTTGACGAGGTCAGGTTAGTTTTCTCGGTCACGAGTCAAGTTAGTTGTTCTCGGGAAGCAAGTTGTTTAGAATTAAGGGGAAGGTTTGGGTTTGTCAGATCCGTTAGCTAGAGCTTCCGGTGGAATCTGAACGTAGAGTCTAGTTTTAGGAGAAGCTCTTCAAGGGTTTGGAGTGTTTGGTGGAGTTGCCGGAGGGTTTGGATTCGGTCTTGGTTGAGTTGGTGGTGGGCGGGGTCTTCCTGGCATTTTTGGAGGTGGATTTTGAAAGGGTCTAAGGGATCTGTGGGATCTAGATGTTGGTTTTGTGAAGTTGATGGAAGTGATCTTTGGGGATCTGGGATGTGGTTGTATGTGATGATTTTGGTAAGAAGGTAGGTGAAGGGTTGGAGATGGTGGTTAAATAGTATTTTACGGATGGTGGGGACGGGGGCTTGTGGTTTTGAGACTTCTATTTTAGTACGGGTTACGGTGACTACGAATACATATTCAAGGCACCGCGGATAGTATATATTCTCGAGTTTGCAGATTACGTTGCATCGATTGGTGTCTGCTGAGACAAGTTAATTTACGGCTTCTATAGGATACAAGTTCGGCTGAACGTAATTCGAACTTGCGAATCCAAAGATTTGTCCGGCGCCATTGTATTTGAATGGTCTACTTAAGCATGAGGTTCCGTTTCGCAAAATTGGCGAGAGAATATATGACCTTGAGATTTCGTATCGCGGGGAATATGTTTTATAAATCGGTCTCGCGGTTTGCCCGCCCTTTCGATTCATATGTATGTATTGGCATATACATACTACGGTAAGGCCTTGAGCTCGAGATTTACGCATGCGAACTACGATCTTATAGCTATATAGACGTACTCTAAATAGTATCTCCATTGTAAAAGTATACTAGTGCTGCCAATCGGCACCCTCCCATGAAACTCGCGCCATTGAACCCGCAGAAGCGAAATAATATCCCAATCTGGAAACTAAATACAAGAAAGGAATAAAAATCCCAAACATATTTCCCATTCCCTCAAAAACGCCGATAATAATGCAATTTTATGTTTCTTCTTTTTTATCTATCAATCTCCGTTCAAGCCTGGGCCCCGTTCTCTTCACCGGGAGTAGCCCCACTTTCGCTGCTTTCGGGTGAGATGGAGAGGTTCTTGACGGCGTTGATGGTTGATTCTTGAGTTTCCTCTGCTGCCGCTGGGTCTGCTGCTACTTCTGGTTCTGTTAACTCTACCATTGTGCCTGGTTCTGCTGCGCCCGACCCTTCTGTTGTCTCTGCTACCTCCACTTCATCCACATCCACATCTGCATCCGCGTCAAACAGAAACCTAACATCCCCCACCGACTCCTCATTATACCCCGAAAAATCACTCTCCTCCACCTTCCCCTTCTTATACTTCGCCACCAACTTTTTAATATCAAGCTTCTCCGTATTCACCTTCTTTACAGTCTTCAAATCGGGAACTTCCGGCCAGTCATCTTTAATCTGATCCGGGTGTTCAGAAATCATATGACAAACCATAAGTACCGGTGAATACGTCTCCGTCACATCATCCCCATTTTCAGATTTACCCACACATATCCCACATCTCTTTTTTGGTTTATCCTCAACGCAGTATCTGACTTTCCCCCCCGTTGGTTCCTTTGATATATCGCGTCCCATTTCTTCCATTCGTGACAACCAGTACCGTTTACTGATGTATGCCAAAAACCTCGTTGTCGGAACTGGCATTTTAAACGATCCTGACTCGTTGGCGTTGGGGACTCCGAAGAACATTAACAGGAATTTTTCGCAGGAGTTTAGTCGTTGTTTATCCCTCTCTTCCTCCTCTTCAACCGTTTCCTTTGTTGATAGGTATTTTCTCGCAACCCCAAATACCGCATCTACAAGTTCGTTCTGTATTGTCGTTGCGGCCGTCATGTTGAATTTCTTGATATATAAACACTCTTTGATATTCTTCCCCAGTTCCTTGGGTGTGAATAGTATGTGGAGATGTTTATAACCTTTTGTATATAATTCTATTATCGTTTTCATAAGATAGGGTTTCGCTTCTCGGATATCGGGTTCGGCGTGTTGGTCGATGTTGAAGGGACTGTAGTTTCCGTGGGGGCATTGTTCTTTTATTGCAGCTGCTATGGCGGTACGGGAGACGAATAGGCCGGGTTTTAGATGGCCGCAGGGATGTTGGCGGATTTCGGTGAAGAGGGTTGGAGGGACTTCTGGGATCGGGGTTAACAGTTTGACGATTGCGACGGCTAGAAATAAGTTAGTATTGATTTAGTAAGAGGGGTGGAGGGGGGTAGCGTACATTCGTACACTTCCTTAGTGCACTCCCAGCACCAAGTTCCACGGTAAACCTTCGCGACATAGATATCCACCAATTGGGTCCACTTCTCATCATTCTTTGCCGGGGTAGTGCTCGTATACATTGAATCTTCATAAAGTAAACATCTTTGGCACCCGGCCTTTGGAGTACGGTTACACATTATATCCAGACATTTTTGGTAGTAGTTTTCTTCCTGTAGGAACGGTGGTGGGGCGAAGTGGGGGATTTCTTGGGTTCGGCGCCGGTGTAGGATTTTGTGCCACATGAGACGGTTTGTGGGACCTAATGAGGCGTAGAGGCGGCGGCAGGTCCAGGAGAGGTGCATTATTACAGAAGGGAGGGGGAGGTAGTTTGCGATCAATGTGTGGATTTCGGCGGGGAGACGTTGGATTGGTGCTGGTTCCTGGTGATATATGTTAGTGCTTGCGGATTGAGTATTATGAACGGTGGGACATACTGAATCTTCATCGAAGGGAAGCATGGTATCTAGGCCTTGCATTGTCGGTTCTCGGGTGATTGTTCGTCTTGTAGCTTCCTCGATCTTGGGCGGGATTGTGAATTGGAAATCGAACGGGCCGGTAAGTGAAGTCATCTTGGGCTGATTATCCGGAAGAGAATGTGCTGCAACTTCGAGCTTCATCGTGATATCGATGTCGTAGATTCGATTCCAATTGAAGATTTAAGAAAGAAGAGTTCGTTCAGAACGCGAGAAGAAGGATCCAAATAAATAATAACGACATGCAAGTAAGGTCAAGGCGCCCGGTTTACGTTAGCTCATTCGACCCCAAGTTCGCGAAGCAGACATTTGTGACTAAGTTCGGTTTGCATCGCGGGACCCTCCCAGCTTGGCCTGACTTGTGATCCCGGAATCCCTGTTCGTTATCGACTCAGCCCACTCTTTCTTTCTCGCTGACTCTTCCAAAGTGCCTTGCAGCCTCGGATATGAAATATGACTAAGCACCCAACTCTAAGAGCCTCCGCCTTGTCATTCTGCCCTGGTCTGGTTCCTGTGACTGCGCGATGTTAATTTAAAAAGATTTGGAATTAGCGTGAGTGGAAATGGAAATGAAATGAACGGAGTTTCGCGACGTTGCGCGTACTCACTTGGCCTCTCTCGATCGCCATCGAAACTGGTCACGTGTCAGCTGTCATCCTATTTTGGGATTGTCCAACAACCACAACACATTATCGTCATCGCAACACATTTATTTGTGCAACATCGGTCTTGTAGGAGGAATGATCGGAAAGGCGTGGGGAGACAAGGGCGAATGGAGAAACTCTTCTTAGTATGGGTGGATCGAATGATTTCTTCATGGGTCAGCAGCTAGAGCACTTGAATATAAACAAGAAAAAAATGAAGATATCAACGCTACCGCCTCGCCAGGTAGTACACAGAGCCGTATCTCTCAGAGGAACATTGGTACCTTTCCATCCACCAATTAGTGCAAGTGCTCTATTAAAATGCAGGGGTAGACTTACAAAAACATAATCGGGAGTAGTAGAATCGATTGGAGACCATCATAACCAACTCCACCAGTACAGCAGACAAAATATCCCAACCTGATAGCCCTTCCTTCAAACAGTAATACTCCTCCTCAGCTTAAGAAGACGAACTCCTTCATCATAATCATCATCATTCTCAGACTCAGTATCTTCCTCCTCATTCATAACCCTCCTAAGCCCATCCCCAAGCCCTTCATCCCAATCCCCATTCAAACAATCATAACACTGAGGAACACAAACATATCCACTCTCCTCCCTCCTTCCCATGAACCCCAAAACCATCCTAGGAACCCTTCGAAGCGCCAACCAAAGTCTCCAAAACCCCACAAACCCAAAATGTTCCATCCCTCCTTTCCCCCAAAGCGGTCTTTCTTCATGCCATTGAAAATCCAAAAAATCTGAAAAATAATGGTAAAAGTATCGGTTGATAACGCTGTATGCGATCATTACTCCAAACGTGAATAGAATCTGGTTGTAAAATGCCCAGTCTTTCATTTCAGTATGAAGCATGCAGTCCGTGATGAACCAGATTGTGGCGCAGATGGTGGAGGATAGGTGGATCATATCCAACTCGCGGATTTCATCGTCGCTTTCGTAGGGGGCTGAATAGTACGCGTTACGGGTTTCGCGGAGACGAGGGAGGATGATGGTATCGAGTGGGTAAAATGGTCCGTCCGTGGCTGTTGGGAGGCGGATGAAACGGCCGTCGCCCTTGCGGCGTTCTGAAGATGGGATTTCGTAGATTCGATGTGCTCCCTCCATTGTGGTAGATGGTTCTGGAAGTACCGTTAGATTTATTTTCTAGCAATAGCTCTTCTGAAGGATACTCTGCTTACATGCTTGAGAGCTTGCTATTGGTTCAGACAAAGTGAAGGAACGTTAACATCGTTAGAATGATGATGAACTAAGGATGGTGTAGATGCTAGGTGGTAGCTTCCTGAAGCGTGGGCGGGGCTACAGCAGCCTGGGTGGCCATATACAACACCAACTCGGGACACAAAGTATGGAAGTACTTATGATATCATATTACTTATTGCTGAGGTTCAGGAATTAAAAATAGATTGATTTCATTGCTCACCATTATACTACACTACTAAGGAGAGTAATCTACATGATGCAAGCAGACATAGAAGCTCTTCGTAGCTCTGGCCTTTTCAGCCGGAGTCATTCGAATTGAAGAGAGCATAATTGGAGAAGGGGGAACAATGGGGGCGGGGAGGTAGAACCAATAGTAAAAAAGTAGGGTAAAGTGACAGTCAGGTAATAGGCTAGTAGAGGGAGGTCGCCGGGGAGAAAAACAAAGAATAACAGTAGAGAGGCAGTCAGTGAGCGAAGGCTTCACAGTTCTTTGGTGAAACTTTCGTCCTGGGTAGAAGAGATATTCCCATCAACGTTCTCGCTGGCTTCCGTACGGAGCGTGGTAGAACATTTCTCCGGCTCTCGACCAAGGATAGAATCCTCCTGACCACGTTGTGAGTTTTCATGGTAAGAGTTAAACTTTTCGCTGCCAACAGGAGTCCCAAAGACACCATCACCCAGATCCGTGAAATCGGGAGCACGGGAAGCCTCAAGGTCCTCAGAATGTTGGATTATCCTAACCCCACTGTCGGGTTGAATCGAAACCAACTCCTTTATATGAAGCTCGCGATAGATCCGACATAATTGCTCCTGCAGGTCAACCACAAAATCCCGCCTGTGTTTTTCGTAAGGTTGTCCGATCCTGCAAGTCTGGTAAAGGTCGCACATCGTATGCCAGAAAGCATTAAAGACATTACGCGAGTTTAACGCGTCGATCTGATCACCTAGGAAGGCGTCTTTCTTTCTGCTGGCGAGTAATAGTTTGAACTTGTCAGAGATTACAGTAGCGGTTTGGTGGCCGTGGGTGACCTTGAGGTCGACACTCGCAGCGGGCATCTTTGAAACGACGAGAACGATTGTATCCACCGCTTCTTGAATATACTGGACCATGGCGTTAGCAAAGCCACCGTCGATGAGTAGAAGCCCCTCATCATCATATCTCTTCCGCGCTAATTGGACTCGTGTATCAACCGTATTAAGCGTAATGATTGGTATTTGAAAATTTCCCGTTTCATCAAAGAACGACCTGTCGTATTTGAATCCCGGCTGGAAGTGAATTCCCTTAGGTGGCGTGGAAGGCGGTACCTTGCGTGGAGACATAGTTGCAAATTCGTACTTTTGTTCGACAACGTGTTCAACGACTCTGACTTTGCCATCGATCCCAATGGTAAAATCTTCGAGTCTTTTGTGGTTTCTCTCAGCCGCCTCTCCCTTAACTTCACAAATGTTGGCTGATTTTGCAAGTGCAGGTGAGTAGTAATTGATCATGTGTACAACACTGTCTTCAACTTTGAAATCTAGCTCTTCCATATGTCGCCATTCATCGAATACGCTCTGCCAAAATGATCTTCGAACCTCCATGCCATCTCGAACGGCTTGACGGAGGCCACGCAACCTCAGGGTTTCGTCGTGAATGAAAAAAAACCTGAAAAGGCACTCACGGATAGTATAGAGTATATCAAGCGCATGGTCGTCCATTAGCCTGCATCGAAGCTTGAATTCATGGCTGGCAATCTCCAGATACTTGAGTAAGTCCAAAACTTCAGGGCTATCAACCCCCAACTCCCTGCCTTCCTCTGCACTCAGCATGTTGATTCCCGAAAGAAGCCTCTCTTTCCATGAATATGCGGCGTCAAGTACTTCATCTTGGAGGGGAGTGTGGGGATCTTGTCCCCAATACTTAACCATATCCATTACCTCGTCCACCAATCCCTTTGCTTTTTCGTTGGATTCTTGATATTCAACTGGGGTGCCAATTTCAGGGTCTGCATCGGCAGCGGAGAATAGCTCTCCGAATCCAAAGTCCACTTCCACGGTAAATTTTAACTCAGTAAATGGCCGCATTTTTATTTTCTCCTCCTCTTTCGTGTCGGCTTCTTTATCCGGCTGGGGTGCCTCAGACGTAGACTGTTCTAGTTTTGTAGCCTCTAGCTGCTGTGTGAGCGCTTGCAATTTTGATTTGCTGTTCTCTGGCCCCCTTGTCTGCTTTTGAGAGGCATGACGGAGGAAGATATTCTCTTCCAAGGTTTGTTGATGCCGCAGAGAGATCTGTGATCCAGTTCCACTTTTGTTTGATTCTACATCTGTCTTGCCTTGCTACGGCGCGACGGGAGGTGTAGATCCAACAGGAACGAAGCTTGTCGGTGGAGGTGTGAAAGTAAATATAGCGTCTACCGCTTCATGTTCGGTTCTGGGAACGGGAGTAGAAATACGCGGTCCAGGAAGCGGGGTAGAGATACGAGATGGTGCCTTCTTGGGCTTCTCCAATCGAGGAACTGCCGCTGGTACGAGGTGAACTTCTGCGCGACTACTGTTCCTTGGGCCGGGAATCCTGCAAGGTGTCGTTGCTCGTCCTCCCAAACGGGAGTGAGGTCGTAGACTGATATCAGGTGTCTTCGATTCCGGTCTCTCAGCAGCAGCGACCTTCTTCTTCGTGTAGACCAAGTAATCATCGACTTCTTTTCTCGGAAGAAGAAGTGCCGGATCACCCTTTCTACGCCAATTATCATCTTGTCTACTCAGAGGTCGTTCTGGTCTGTTTGGACCCCGGTCTAGCCTGCTTGGAGGTCTGTTCTGTCTACTCGGTGGCCGGCTCTGTCTGGTTGGTGGTCGATTGAATCCCTGGCGGGATCGAGGGCCCTTGTTCTTGTCTGGGGACCGTGGTTCGAACTCTGGCATCACAGCTCCCTCGCCTCCCTCGCCTCTGGCATGTGGAGGCTTGTAGGGTTTGGGAGTTGGAGGAACGTTGCGTGTCTTTTCTTCTTTTGGGCCGTCCATTGTGGTAGTCTAGAGAGGAATTGGGAGGGTGATATTGGTGGTTTGGTGTGAGGGAATCGAGTTCTGTCTCTATATTCACTTAGCATTGAAATATATTGTGCATCACCACTGTACTTACAACCTGTTGCTTATCGAAAGGTAGTAACAAATAAGAGAGGTCGTTCAAGGCAATTCTGCCACGGTGAAATCACAAAGCTCTACGAAATGGTTATGTTGGTTCAGCTCAATTACAAGCTCGAGTATTCCTGGGCCGCGATATACATCCCAACTTACCAGGCTTCTCCTTCCAGTTCCCGTCGGGAGGAAGGAAAGATTTGAGACTCAATCGACAGATATCTGATTGTAGGTTCGTGATAAAGTGGTTCAGAGGGTTGGTGGAGGTAATTGACGTACGGTCGTTCAGTATGGGGGTGTTTGGTGTCTCAGACGCGGTGAGGTTGGAGATAGAGAGCCGTTGCTAGAAATAATAACCTCCTCGGTGCCAGGTATATGCTGTGTATCGGTATCATCATTGCTGCGGGATTTGTGCTGGTGGTTCCGTGTACGAGACATAGGTTTTGCGGCTGCGATGGTGCGGCTTTAATGGTTGATGTCGAGGTGGAGGTTTGGAGGCTGTTAGGTGTGTGAGCTTTGGACGTGGCTTGAATAGGACTCGGCATTATATGACACCCATACCTCTTTCCACAACCCCGTTCACGCTGCTATTCATGCTTCAAAGGCTACATACTTCAATAGTGGTCCTATAATGGGACCTCTGCCTTCATCAATTGTCCAGGATGGACCTTGCATTCAACATTTTGTTTTTTGGGATCCAGTTAAACTATTACATTCGCCAAAACACAGCCACCGTTTATTGAGATATGGTTAAACGACAGCTTCTTCGAATATTCACATGAATATATCCTCCGAAATTGCCGCTAATGAATTTAAAATGGAGAAATAAGTTGGTATATGCACGGGTCAGTCTATTTCGCAAAGATTTCTTTTATGTCACCCAGTCCCGAATGCCCAGCCACGGCTGGCGCCTGAAACCACCTAGCCGCTATAAGTCAACAGCTTCCAATACGTTTCCACACAGATTCTAACTACTATTCTGTAAACCTCGGAGCGAAATGCGACCAAGTTAGCAAATAATGCCATATTCAGTGCTATATTTTCTCTTTCCCAGCCGTTCTGAACTATAGTAATGCTTGAAAAATCTGGCTTTGTACCTGGACTCTATATGTGCGTTTTTTTTATGTTATTTTACAAAAGCAAATGGACAAGAACGAATATTTGGGGTTTCTTGGTCTTTGAAGATATTCTTGAACCCCCTAATCAACAGTTTGATATTTTTGAATCATCATCTCGTAGAATTTGCCGGGCGAGATGTCTTATATCCGATAGGTAGGCTTGGAAGGCAGTTATGCTTTCGCCTCCCCGCGGGTCCGTAGGTCATTCCTTTCTTTGCAGGACGGTATTAGTTACCCCACTGCACTATCCCTTCGGCAGTAATCGTTGGCGTGGGTGAGCAAGTCGTAAGACTGCAAGTTGGTATCGGGTATGGAATGGTGGTTGGAGGGGTCTGCCCAATGCAGTAACTGGCACACGCTTTCTGTGTGTTTTTGCAACAATCTATTTCGTGGATATTAATAAATTTGAATCTTGATAGACTTTAGCATATAGCTCCCTACCCAAGTATGGCGAACATGTCGAGGTTGTAGAGCAGGTGCTCCATTTCGTTGTACATTCACAAACGGGGAACCTAGTGCTGATTGAGGATATCGTAGTGCCAGAACAGGGGTTATAAGGAAGACAGGTTGTGAGTACTCTGTCCGTGCAGTTGGGGAAACAGCCTATGAAATCCAAATCCAGGTAGGTTAGTGTAAGTCCTTAGAAATGGTATTGGATTGTGAGACGAACGTGAAGTTATGCATGTCAACGTAGATGTGCAGTTCCGGGAGGTAGTGGTAGTGGTAGTGGTGGTCGGGGGAGGAGTTGTAGTCGGCCTATTGCTGTCGGGTATACATTGTGCGTAGTAAGGGTTATAGGTAGTGCACGTTATTGGAGTATCGATATAACTATAGGAAGGGCTACATATTGTAGGCCCGGCCCAAGCAATACCGCCACACTATATCATAACCGCAAAGTTAATAAATATTAAGAGTAGCTATAGCATACTGAAGATTCGATCGTACCTGGCCCCAGAGGGTTTGTGAAGGGGCTGGGGTTATTTGAGCTGACGCTGCTCCGAGTATAACCCCAGTGACAACTCCGAACTTCACTGCCATTGCTTGCGGAGATATTTGTTGGAAGTTATATATACTTTGGACGTTCGAGATCTAGATATTGTATACTGGTCAAACCTTGGCCCCGATCCTGGGACTTTATTGGTATTGAGCTGGAATTTATAACCCAAATTATTTCATGTGGAAGGCATCTGGAACTATGGTTTATTGATCAGGCCATCAAGGCCCGCTTAATATTGACATTGGATCGGATTGTGGGCCTGTGTAACCCGTGTCGGCTAATTACATCCAAGCAAGGACGGGGGTTCGAGGCTCCACCATTCGTCTAGCGGATCCTATATCGCCCGCTCCGGTTTAAGATGCCCCGATCGCGGCTGCATGATATGATCATATGATACCTCTATCTTAGGCATTAAAATTCCCGAGAAATTAAGTTACATAAGGGAAACTAGGATGTACCAACGATAGAGAAAGATTCGATAAATTTGGAGCCCATGTGGCTTCCAAGCATAACTGGGGTGTACAAATTCGTTTTCTAGGTTGCTGGCAGAATAAAGCGAGATGCGGGAACCCTAGCCCTTTGATTGCTTCCAATTCTTTCTGTAGATTATACGGTAGTTTCCGCGTCATTAATGCGTTTGGCGGATAGAGCATTCGAAGTTTTGTCGGCATATGAGCCTATTAAAATAGATTTTCGAGCCCAGTCCACGTTCATAAAGTTAACTCTAACATTCAGCAATCGATTAATCCTCATAAATATCATGAAATCGCCAGGGGTATCCATGGACCACATTAATCACTACTAGATCAGAATATCGATACAAGCTATTAAAAATTGACCTGAGACGATACTCAGATCACGAACTACCATACTGTCTTCGCAGCCTCCTGAAGGTCATCAACATAAAGCACCGACACCCCAGCATCGATCAAAGCCTTCCACGCCGAATTCCTCGCTCCAACAGGCCAATTAGGAGAACCCCAGAAGTTAGACCCCAACCCCCTAGCCTTAGCATTATCCACCAATTCTTTAAGCCTCGCAGCCTGTTCAGCGTTTACATCTCCCCAGTTATACTCAAACGGCACGCCGACCGCGGAATTGAAGTTCGCCTGAGCAAAGATACTGGTTGTGTTATCGTAAACAGGAGAGCCGTCTGGATGTCTCTGTTCATCCGGAGTATTAACCTTTTCGATGGGAGCGAGGACGAAATGGTAGCGTGGGAGTGTTTGGTTTGCGATGACGTTTTCGTAGATGGCGGTTCCGCCGACGGTTACTGTTATGGCCCTTTCGATCCTTTCTTCTCCGTTCCATTCGGTTAGGAAGCCTCCTTCGCGAAGCTCGGTCAGTTCCTCGAGAAGGAGGGGTAGGACTTTTTCGGCGGAGTTTTTGAAGTCGACGGCGAGATAGAACGTTTGTGGGCACCACATGTCGAACAGGCCGCTACCTGATGTTAGAAAATTGTTTACATTAACTAGCAAAAGCATTTGGCGTACCATTTGGTGTTCTTGGAGAACTCTGTGTCTGGATTCATTTTGCGAAGAGTGTCCAAAATCGGATCGATATAAAGGCTCCGAAGCGTTCGTGCCTTCGTCAAAGATATCTCATCGTGTCCGACCTATTCACTATTAGACACTAACCCCACTTGTAAGGGTAGTAGCGATACTTACCAATAGTTGACCGTCCTTAGCCCACACATCAGCCTCCACTGAGATAGCGCCAACCGAAAGAGCTGGTAAGAACAATTGTTAGTACGTGCGATTCACCAAAGCCGTCCGTATCTTACCCACCCTCATAAAACGGTACCCGACGCAAATAATCATTGTGGGAATGGAGCGATTTCTAAATGTCCGATTGTTAGCATCGCGGAACGCCTAAAGGAGCGGAATTCGGTACCCACTATCATGATACCTCTGGTAAAGGAGTTAGGATAGTGGTGCAGTTTGGGATTCTGTTCCGCCCATCCGTCCACGAGGTGATGGATCGAAGACGGGTCAGCCCATTGCGCGGATACGATGCCTACGGCAACCAATTGAACGAGCAAGGTCGTAAAGCTGTACAAATTATAGGTTAAAGACTGCTTCGTATCAGATACAGTGTATAATACTTACGCCATTTTGTAATACTAGTTCTAATACTCTGAACTATGCTGCTAGGGTTATAGGCGTAGGTACCTAGGTACTCAAGAAGTCAGAGATCCATAGCGACTTTATATAGCTATTATGTATCTTTCGAGGGTTAAATAAAAGCAATAGTGTGTCTCGGGACGAGCGGCTCGCCCGCTCCGCAGACGGGAAGTTTAGAAGTAGATTGAGCGAATCTTGTCTATACCTTCAGGGAACATTCTTTCTGGTTTCCTGATATAGTTTAGTCTCGAAGCCCGGATCCCAAACTAGTAACCATAAGATCCACCGAGGAATCTCGCAATACAAATGTCATAATTAAAATATATTGGCGATGATGTAGCTTCTAAATTAGGGACTATGATTCAAGTAGAGCCCGTTTCACAGGGATTCTGCGGGCTAAAGAGGCTAGAGCCTTCCGGATAACGGTTGTTGGGTCTGGCGGGGCGTAGGCGAGGGAGCTTATTGTCTCACGACTATACATGATTGGAATCTTCGTTTAATATAATAGTACGATGTAATATCAGGCCCACAAGCGCACCTGTCGCAGGTTAGCAAATTGCAATATGTCGACGCGAGCCTCGCTTTGTCGATGGGCGAGGAGATGCACGCCCGGCCAGTCAACACATTTACCTTGTTGTATTTTGTCAGTCATCGATCAGAATTCAAGTATCCCGCTTTCTATTGAGACTTTATCCTGGGAAGTGTCCAAAGGCTTCGCGATGTTGGAATCATAATCTTAAAAGTGGATAAACCTTGGCCCTGTCCGATAGTAGATCTCGAAAATGGTTCTTGAGAAATTACCTTGCTGGCGTGAATGAATTTATGCGGAGGAAGAGCATGATATCATATGTGCGTACGGTGGCCTCAGCATAACGTCTATCTTTCTACCTGGACAAGTATGCATTTTTTCAGTCTATAAAAACCCATGGTTCTAGTAGTTCTTCTTCTTTCACCTCTTCCAAGATTCTTCACACCCTCAGTCTTTATCTTCGTCTTCAATCCCTCCATCTCGCTACACCAAAGTCCAACAATCAATCAACATGGACAAATTCGGCCTCTCTGAAGGAGAAATGATGCTCCAAGCCTGCAAAAAGGCACTAGGAACACCAGACCCAACCGAAACCCCCATCATCGATCGCCCCAAAGACCCAGCTCTCGTTCGTCTCTACGGCGTAAACTACGACGTCGGCATCGTATACGTCAAAATCTCCGCCACAGCTCTCGCCTGGGAGGTCATTGGACGCAATCGCCTATGGTCGGATAGACTCAATCAGTGGTTCACCCCACTCAACGAACGAGATCCGAAGTATGGAAAGCTTGTGAGGGATGTATTGCCCGTTACTATGGACGTTTTCCTGAAGCTGCATGAACGTTTTGGGGTCCAGCCGTATACTGGACCTCTTGAGTTTGATACCGAAGAGCCTTATGACCCACGCTGTGTTGAGGCAAAAGAGTTGGATGATGATATTCATACAAAACTTGAGGCATCGAGAGACAAGAAACTTGCAATCGAAGCAGCTGAAAGAAACGCGAGAGGCAATGGAACCAAAGCTTTCGGGGTTGAGGAGTATATCCATAAGACTATCGAATTTCCGGAAAAAGGAAGAGGTACGACGAGTTATCCCGACGATAGCGATGACGACGATAGCGAGGACGACTTTAACGCCAACTACGACGACGGCACATCCAGTGATACTGACGACGACTATAACCCCGACATTCCAGGGGCGAAGCTGAGGAAGCCTGGCGTCTATGCAACCCGTATCCCCTATGGAAAACACAACCCAGAGCAGAGCCTCGAGGAAAGCTATACAGAGTCCTTCGAGAGCTTGGTTAAGAAGATGACGGAAGATGTTCGTCGCGAGCTAGCGAAGATAGACTGGAAAGTTGACAACCCACTCCGAATCTCCGACCGAAAGACCGCGGGTCGCTGGAATATTGCGGTCCATGACTTTCATGCTGAGAGGTTGAGGATCTGGAACGAGCGGGTCAAACCGGATATCTTTACCAGCCGTCCTGTTGCCATCACTATGGATGTCGCTTCCAAGTTCGACCTTTATGACCCTCGCCTTTGGGTCCTTGAGGATGATGCTCCAGATGCAGCCAAAGGAACCTTCGAGTTTGCGCAAATCGGACAGAATTCTCTTCAGTACATGTTGGACATTGTTCGTATTCAATGGAATAACCTTGATAGACTCGATGAAGATTTCGACCTTAATGCTTCGCCTGACGAGGATACCGATAGTGAAGACGAAAGCGGTAACGCAAAGGAACGTCCACGCAACACCATTCCTCACACCTTCGAAGGACTGAGACCACACCGCCAATCTATTATCTCTCTCGGAATAAATTTGTTCCTCGAAGACCTCAACATCAATGATTTGGAACCTGACCTCCGAGAACTCGCAGAATACGCCATCTACCGATACATCGATTCCACCCCGGCGGATGATATCGATATGCGCGAATCTTTGCTTGTTTTATGGGAACTCACAAAGGTCATCACCTACTTTACCGGAGAACGGCCAGGTCGAACCGAAGAGTGCACTTGCTAGGCTCGAGAGCAACTCAAAGAACGGATGACATATCATCAAATCGACCCTTTCTACATCGCGTTGATGGCTGAGAAGTGTATGAAGGACCACGAAGTTATCAAATTCATCATTGATAGGACCACCGCTTTTCTCTGCCCGAGAAAGTATTCTCCTGACCCTCCTCGCCAAATTGATGATATTCATGTTCAATATGTCGCGTATGGCGGGTATGGCACCAAAAATGCTAGATTCGAGGCTACCAAAAGTGTGGCTATTCCGTCATGGCTATACCTCAAACATGAAATACTTCCTGACATGGCTCGTCGAGTCCGTGAATGCTATCAACGCAATGACGACTGCCATGGTACTATGAAAGATCATATCGACTTGATAATGAAAACGATTTGGGGCACCAAAAGCATCGTTCCAGGCCACGAAGATGAGGAGAACATCTACGTTCGGTTTCGCGAAGTTCTTGTTAACTATATTAAACGAGACAGCCCGTACAAGCTGCCAGTTTTTGAAAAAGAACTGGGGCAACTCATGCTAGCCCACGACTTGAGAGTTATGGACGAGCGCTGCGAATGGCGCCAAAATAACGCAAACACTATTGTTAAAAGTATGATTGGCGATGGAGGTATCTCCTACGTTCGCAACCAGGCTTCCAAGCTACTTAACCCTGAAAAGAAGACCAGATCTCGAAAGACGAATCCCGATGAACTCTTGTATAAACTGGGGTGGGAGAAAAACATGTGCAAATGGAGTTCCCACACCGTTAAGACGAATTCGGCTCTGGAAATGGAATTTTTGAAGTGGAAGTTGGATGGGTTTGAGAAGGAGAATGAAGGCGAACAGGCTCCAGCTGTAGCCACGGAGACAAAGGCGGTGGTTAAATGGGATCCGAGTGCTATGTCTTATAGCGAATTTGTCAAACTCTGATACGGCATAGACTTGGGTGTAAAGCCTGCAGAGGAAAATGCTGAGAAGAAAAATGACCAGAAGGGAAAATCTGTTGCGAAACGGATTGGTGTTGGGATTCTCAGGTTCATGAAGATTAAGAAGTAGTGGGGACCTATCACAGTAGACGAACGCGGACGCTAGAGCCTCGTCTTCTCTTGGCCATGCAACATGTATTGATAGTATTCTCGATCGTACGATAACTGTTTTGTGGTATACCTGATGCTAAGGTAAGCCACGATCACTGCCTCCGGTAGATGATAACGTAAGCCTCGCGGTGGACTGGATCCTCCCGCGCAGGCCCCTTTATATTTGGCGAATAGCGAGCCTTGTCAGAAAGCATTGTCGTCGAGAAACCGACCACTTGCGCATCTGCTCTTTTGTACTCTTTCTTAGCTCTTTGTATATCGAAGTACAAATACCCCTATCAGATACAAGCATTTGGCGACATGGATCTAGGGCCTTGGGCGGGCCTAGCGAGCAGCCCTGTGCTCCTGATGAGTCTTTGTCATGACCCATCACATTGTCGGCGTGTGCCATTCCGCTTAGCAAGTGGGACTAAGGAAGCGAGCCTCAGAAGCTAGAAGGATCCCCTCACGAGCTCACGTTAATTCAGGCCTGAGACGTGTATATAATGGGATCCTTCCAGATCTTTTGAGGGCCTTCGAGGTTAAACATTGCACCTACCTTTGCGACTTCCTAGCTAGATCACCACCAGCTACCCCTTCGATCCACTTGCTCCGACGGAGAACGGAACGTATTGACCTCATCGCGACCGGGATTGAACCGAATTCCCGAACCGAAGCCCCGTACTTGGCACGGGACCCCTGTCTGTTGCATTTTGAAAGCCCAACACAAAATCTCGCTTCGCAAACCCGCCACCAAGCATCTAGCGTTGACCATCCTCTCTTCCATTGAATCGCCTAATCTCATCTGTCGAAGGCTGATCCGGCATCGACTCCGCTCAGTTACCCCCAAGATGCCCGTTACCGATATATTGCTGCTTATTACAACGAAGTTGTACACGATCGTCTACTTCGGTGCAATTGCGGTTTTGGCCTTTGCCGCCTTCCTCTTCGCTTTTATCGTCGTGTTCCTTTACACACCTGGAGACTTTACCCATCCGTACTACGAAGATGGATATGGATTCGGAAACTATCACTCTTCTAACAGGAAGTATCGACCACCGCCGCCGAGGTACATCATGCCACCAATGCCACGTTACCGACGGCCAAGAGGTCGAGGCTTAAGATTCGTGCCGCCACCGATACCGCTCTAGAGCTCTGGTGGGCCCTATCTTGGGCGTTATCTGGTGTCTATGAAGAATTGGTTATGACGAACAGTGGAAGGTACTGGGTGCTGTGTTTCTTACATTTTGTATTTATTCTTCTAAGCGGAGGGTTTGAAGCTGCTTGGCTATTTTCTTATCCATGGTGGTACAGTGGTATGTATGCGAAATTACACACGTATCATTTTCTTCCTTTTAGGGATTCTTCTAATTCTCTGTCAAATCTAGCCTATCTTGAAGGAGCTTTCCATCTTTTCTTTGCGCGATCAACCTATCCGATCTCAAATTCTCACCTACTCTGCGGATAGCTAGAGTTTCTACCATCGTGGGAAGCTTATGAACCGTCTTGATGCTTAATCCTACGGGCTATACTAGGTGGCTGTTTACGAGACCAAGGTGGCCTGGCCTTATCGTTGTTATCCTAACCTTTCTTTATTGGGGTGTATGGCGTTTTTGGCGTTCTTTTCTCTAATTCTGGATATACCGTGAACTGGCGTTCCTGACTTCCTCTTTACTATTCTTGTAAATATTTGATGTCAATTCGATAACTTCTGCTGCACTTGCAGCATATCTTTCAGTTCCATGGCCTGCCTTTGTATTCAATAAGGTGGACGAGACTGCGGGTGGACTCGTGTCTTAGCCTTGAACTTGAATGGTGTTGGGCTTAATGAGAGCTATAGGGCCGAGCCTGGTCTCGTAAACCAGCCTCCACGAAGTGGCAACGCCGAGCCTGGTGATTCTCGACGCTAGCAGCGGTACTTTAGAAAAAAAAAAAGGAATCGTGGTAGTAGCCTCATCTAGACCACATATATCATAATTGGCCCTTCCTCCACGCCCAAAGCTACCATCCGATTCCGCATCCCTAATAACGGCTCTTCATCCTTCCAACGTATCCTAAGAACACTATTCACATACCCAGGTACGCCCTCCCATCATTCGTCGCCTTTGGACCCTTTTCCTAGGCGCTAACTAAGTATAGACATCCAAAAGATGCCGTACCTAAGCTACGTAGAAGGCGGCTCCTTCTCCACTTTCGGAATCAAATGGCTCGACTACGATATCTGCCAAGTCAGCAACCCATTTTATTGGACCCGATGGTTTTGCAAGTGCCTCGTCCTATTATCCTTATTGGCAGTCATAATATTTGTTGCTGTCTTCATTCTCGGTTTGATTTCGGATATCGTGGAGTGGTGCTTGTTCAGGATGGGGTATGTCTATGGATGGTTTCTCAGTAAATGAAATGGATTCGCTAACTGATGAATAGCCTGATCACCTATGATGAAGAAGATGATAGTGACGATGAATGGTCTTGGGAGCAATCTACGTGGGACCCCTTCCAAGATCCGGACGTGATGGAACGTGTTGCTGCGATGGGTTTTGGTTATGACAATCAGTCGGTCGAAGGAAAGCAGAAAAGTGCTTAGTCGAGGTAATTCATGGATATGGGGGTTCCACTGAAGTTACTTCGCTGAATCAACTAACAATATCTAGGCACATTAATCACCTTGTGACGAGCCATTCAGCTTCACATCTGGCTTTTGAGACACGACCACCCATATCCTCTTTCCCCATGTCGGCGAACAAGGAGTTCTCTCCGATCGGCCAAAGCACTTTGAAATTCATGGGGTGGTTCAAAATTCGGAGCTGCAAGAGATTATATCGTTGCTAAAACTATACATTAATATTACATCTACCCGTCCCAACACCCGTCCACTCCCAATCTACACCTTCATAATAAACCTTCAACAACATCTCCAAATGATTCATAGCGTTCGTTACATCATTCTCTCTTTCTAAAAGCGGTATTTCATTGTCTAAAAACTTTAGAGACGCTCTATACAGTTTCATACTTGCCGCGTGAAGTTCTCTTCGTATGGGATCACTACTTGGATCGTCTGCGGGTAATGAGGCTACGAATCCATGTTGTCTCTTTAGGTTTTTACTGAATTTATTGAGGTATTTGTGGAAGGCTTCTTGGGTTTCTGGGATTTGGGTGGCTCGGGTACGGATGTCACCTACGATCTTTTGGAGGGCTTGGAAGCTGGTGGAGGGTCTTTTGGGCATTGGATTGATCTATGGTAGATCAAGGCTTCTGATCGATCTGGGTGGTTGGTCTCCTAGGTCGATGCGGCATAAATCGACAGGTTACAAGGACGAGGTGTATCTGAATTACTCGAGGAATTTCCTACATCTGAAAGTGCAATATATTGTTTCGGAGGAGGGTTCCTATATCACTCGAACGAATTGCCTGCCTCACCTATTTACAACCGCTTCACTGAGGTGTTTGCGACTCTTAGGTAGCTTAGAACAGATCGCCCGGCCCAAGAGTTATAGAGCCCAAACACTGCCGTTTGCAGGATATTTCAAACTAGGTATATATATACATATGGGTATCTATCACGGCATCCTCTGACATTACGTATATATATCGGTGAAATGTTTAACAAAGTGCCACAACAACTAGGCAACCTCTCCCACAGGATCATACCTCGCAGGACCCCTGCACTCCTCATACCCATAATACCGTCTCAAGATCTTCAACAAAGCCTCTTTAACCCTCTTCTTCTCCGCAGGATCAGAACTCATATCTCTAAACGCCAGTGAAGCCTCAATAATCCTCGGTTCCCAGCATCCCATCCCTTCACCCATATACTGGGATTCCTTCGCTAACTCTGCTTTTAGAAGGCCTATTAGTTGATCTTGGGTTAGGTTCTTTATTATAGCGTGGGTGACGGCCCAGAGGATACCGTTGTAGGCGCGGCTGGTACTGTAACGGGCTCGGTTGAAGATGCGGGGTGGGCTTTTCGGTTTTGGGGGGGAAGGGTTGGCGAGGGGGTATTTTACCTGTGGTGTTTGAGGGGGGTTAGTTACTTCAGGCATATTGTGATTCTAGGATATCTAGTCTAGTGCATGATATGATAGTAATGAACACCAATTACTATCTTCGTGGAGGACTTTGGGAACTTCGGTTGATTTTGAAATACCATGAATTCGGGGTCATCTTACCCTTTGCCTTTTCCATACTGGTATACCAGGCATATCCACTCCAAACTTCAGGTCGGTATTCTGATGAGGCAATGTGACACTAGTTGGACGAGATTACTTCTTGCCTCATGCTTGAGTTCGTCGGCTACCGATGGTCACTATGCAAGTTCTTATATATTTATGCATTTCATTTGGCATTTTGCCTCTGTAGAGACAAGTAATAGCGGGACCCGTTTCATTTTATGTATATGTGGCTATGTAACTTATTTTTCATTTTCCGCACTCAGAACAAGGTTCGAAAAAGGAAGTCCCATCATTTATGCTAAGAGTTTACGTAATACAGGGCGAAAGTCTCGTCTCGAAATCCTTAACTTCTTTGGAAACTTGGTCTGGTTGACAGGATACTACAGAATTTATGCATGCGGAAATGCGAACCTTTGATATGCATGTATGATTAGAGAGGTACCCACTATAGCTATACTGAATCCACGCAGACTCTATATCCACCACCAACTCACTGGGTATAAAAACGCTTCAAGCGATGCCGTAAGAACTAAGCTGAGGTATCCCATGCCTCTTACCCCGTTTTGCATTCTCATAGATCTCGGTAGCCATCTCAATAACCTCAAACACTCTTTGGTATGTAGCCTTTTCGCCATTTCCGCCCAGACTCTGATATAGGAATTCGTGGAGGTATAGTTGGAAATCGAGGGTTGACAGCTGGTTCGGGCCGCAACTGTGTCGTTCGATGTAATCTATAATGTTGTTGTAAGCTTTGAAATAGAATGCTAGTTCTTTTTCGTGAGGGTTTAAGATTTGCTGTGGGATTAGTTTGGTTTGGTGTAGTCGTCTGTGTAGCTGCGGAGTCGTGCGCGTCGGTTCTAGGATTGGGCCTTGATGTGGATTTTGGACATTTGGGCCGCCTGTTTTGATGGTGGGGTTCCTGTTCTTGAAAGGTGGGACATTGTGAGGTTTTTGTGAGGGGAAGTGGTTTAAACGGTATGGTGGGATCTAGTCTAGATGGCGAGATCTACCGGAAACTCCGTGACTATGTTTAAGATTGGATATTGACATTTAAAACATGGCTTAGCGGCGTAGACGATATTTAAATTCTCGATAATGGTTTGAGATGCTATGCTCGAGATCTGTTATGTGAGTATTTGCATCCCTTCAATAATATCCCGATTAGACAATTTATTCCCTGATTGAATGAGGATCCCGAACCAGTATACCAGTAGCTACGTAGCACTTCTACCACTCAGCTCTCAGACAAATTAGAAGTATGATCCCGGCCTAGGAAAACCGTTTCCTAACTTGTAGATTCACCACTAATTCCTACGTATTCAAGACCCAATGTTAGTGCCGATACTGAACTCTCACATCAAAAAACCGATACAAATAATCCATCAAAAGAGTACACTGCGGCACCGAAGGTTTCTCTCCCCTTTTCACACTTTCATAGATTTCCGACGAAATCCCCATTATTCCTGGCCATACGCCTCTCGCTTGATCGTTAGTTTCCATGCCACCGAAGTAGAGAAATCCGTAGATATGGCGGTGGAGTTGGGAGGTGCTGGGTTTGGTGTGACTTCGGCCGCTGTGTTCGATGTAGTCGAGGATTTTGTTGTAGGTGTTTAGGGTGAGATACGGGTGGTCGGCGGCTTTGTTTTCCCAGGTTTCTGTGCGGTTTAGTCTAGACATTTTGGAGATCGGGGTGTGTCTAAAATGTTTTTAGTGTTCGGATCTTTTGATGATATAGATAGTTAGCGATGACAGAAGTATCTCTTTGAGAGCAAGTTATTGTGAAATTTGGTCCTGAATTGAAGGTGCATCCTGAGATAGAACATCTTGGATCCGATCTTGTAGCCAGATATGTATACACGGCGACGCCATGATCTAAGCTCGAAGGTGTGCTTCTAATTTCGTAACCTCGAACCGACGCCTAAGTTCTCCACCCAGCTATATCATGTTCACGAAACGGAAAAGAGCACCACAGCTTTACTCGGCGGCGTATCTGAACACACAGACACAATATCGAATACCCGAAGCAAATTTCAAAGAAAACTCAGGAAGGACCCTAGAGGACTAAGTCTAGGAGAAGTCGAGTGGATATACTATTTCGTAGGTCTAGTACTGGGCTGGAGGCTCGCCTCGTCCTAAAGACTGGGTTAGAGTCTTTATATTGCACTGTGATTTCTAGAACATTAAGGAGAGTACGGTATTGAAATTGATATCTGATAACTTCATGAATTGATATATAAAATTAGATCTGTTACAGATCTCGTTCTAACGACCTCCTCCCCTACTCTTTCTCTAAATTTGTGGATGTACATTTCTTCATCTCCATGTACTCTATTATTCTCGTTCTGGATTTATCTATCTATAGAACGACCACAAGAAGTTACGCAGCTTCTGAAGAGCACTTGGCGGTGGTGGAGGTTCTTGAGACTTTTTCCTAATATTCTCTGCGAGAATATACACACGTTCTTGCGCATGGGCCATTCCGGGAACTACGTGGTTTTTGTACTCGGCCACGACTTCCTCTTTGACGGCTCGAAGGAAACGGGCTCTGTCGGGAGCTCCTTCGCGAAAACGGTTAGCAAGGTCGACGATCTTGTTGTATACTTGGTCGGCGATTGCATGAGGACCTCTAGAGCCGGAGCTGGACATTTTGGTTGGATTGGTTGGATGAAATATTTTTTGGTTCTATGGGGACTAGCTGCGCTTGTGAGATTTGATTCCCGGACTGTGAGGTTGTGGTAGTTTGTTGTAGTGAAAGTAGGGAGTAAAACATGACCAGGAACTCCAGAATTGCTGGCTTTATATGAGTACTATTTACTCTCTTGAAGCATAGTAGCGAACTCGTGGAGATGAGAATGAGATTTAAATGTACGACTTCCCCGCCGCTAGGACTTGAATTCGAAGGGTTGAATCCATAATCGAGAGCGATGACTGCATATAGTACCAAAACAGCATACTGACCTCTTTCTAACATTTAGTATCGCCTTATGGAATGACCACTCCTGGCTTCGAGACTATAGTGTAATAATTATAGTACATGTCAAGGGATATCCATTCTAAAGGCAGTATGGTGTTAGGTGTAATGAAAAAGGAGGTAGAGTTCGATTGTATGCTACAGAGATCGTGTAGTGCTATAGTGAAGTATCAGGTTGAAGATGATGAAGACTAGCTAAGTAGATACTTGGTACATACTGAAGTACTCAAGTACTTCCTTAGGTAGACAGGCTAGTCTGTATGTATGACTGTAAGTAGTGGTGGTCAGTCGCCGGGCGCGTATGAGTGCCCGTCTACAATTCCGGTGCAGCATAAACGTCAACTTAAAACCTCACCACCACAACCCTCACCGCCACTTCCAACTCGGATCAACGACCGCGCGCCCGCCCGTCTGACGTCCCCATTAAGATTCCGAATCTATTTAATCCCTCTGTCTTCTCCTCCTTCTCCTTCCTTCCTTCCTCTCTTCTTCAGGATGTTCCATTACGACGACGAGAAAGGCCTGTACGAAACAGCATATTCCAACCCTTGTACCACTGGCAATTGCACTTCAACCGTCGCGATTGCTGTTATCCATCTTCTTTATCCTCACGAGTTCCGAAGTAAGTTCTTCTGTTCTTCTAATATTCCACTAAATTTCGGACGTCTTCTCCTCCGGCTCCAGGGGATGATAGACTCGTTTCAATACGGTGATATGCAAACTAACAGTCATTCAAAATCACCTAAGATAAGCTTATCTACGTGGGTCTCTACATCTGGTGGTGCTTTTTCCTGACGGTATACTGCTATCTGGAAGTCCGATATACCTGGAGGTTCACTGTCAACGCCATTGTTCGTGCAATTATAGCTTCTATCAGGAGAAATATTCCAAAGGCTAGAGAATGGATCAAAAAGACCGTTCAGCGGGGCCACTACGTCCCACCAACCCAGTTCAGACCTACCTCTCCTCGACCACCACAGGTCATACGCAAATGGAGAGCACCTGTCAATTACAACCAGATGCATCGCGTCCGGGGTTTGAGACGGCGTCGGGTGGTCCGTCACAATTCGTTCGAATGGTTCGAGTAGATCCCGGCTCTAGGGACGGCCATAGCAAGGCAATCACTGAGCAAGAAGCTTCTGCTGCTTCTCACTCCCGAGGTACCATGGCTGCCCCGACTAGGAAGACCCCCGCTGGTTCCCAGAGGGTCAAGTACGGAGACGACGATAGCGATAGTGACATGGAATTTCCCGCCCTTAAATACACCGGTGAGATATTCTTCTACCTTTAACCGTCATCACTGGCTAACGATTCGATGAAAAGCCTTTTCACCACCAGATTTTTCCAATCCCAATGAAATCTTAATCGACCTTGAAGAGACCATGCCAAATGAGCTCTACTACAAGGGACACACGGCTAGCTCGTCCACCCAGCCAGCAAACAACAAAATACTTCCACAACCCAAAGCTGCTACAAAGCTCCAGTTCCCTAAAGAATATGCCTATTACTCTGACGGCTACACTAGATCTGCAGCTTCTTCTCCAGATAGCAGTAGCTACGGCTCTGGCTCCGCTATTGATAACTTGCGAGCCCACAAGAAAGATCCTCTTCCAGGAGAGGACTCTTCTGAGCAACTTAAGATCGAAGACCTCATCCCAATTGCCCCTCCTATCAACCCGAAGGTCCAAGAGATCCTGAACGGACTCGACACCTTCGACGTCTACAACTTCATGTGGCAGCTTACCACAGACCTTTCTCTTACCGATCCAGAGAAAAGGTCTCAGGTTACCGTCTCTCCAGCTCTTTCTGACCCAAAGATTGTTGAGATTATCTCCGAACTGTTGGAAGCTGTCACGCTTGAAGATGTTCTCGACGGTTGGAGCTACGTCTGGGAGTTAGTCGTAGCTCCGCGTCTTACTGAAGAAGAAGCGACTGAGTTCCACAATATCAAAAACGCATATTTCTCCGGCCAAGAAGTTACGGAGAACACGGAGGGCAATGGCAAAGGTATTCTACCCGACGATGAATTCTCTGACGAGGAGAACCTTCTGTACTACGACGACCCTGACTTCGAATGGCCATTGAAAACAATCCCCGCCTTCGAAAAGGTCAGGGCAGAGACTAAGGAGCGTAAGAAGGCTGAAAAGGCAGCTGATAAAGCTGAAAAGCAAGCCGAGAATGCGACGAAGCTTAAGGAAATTCACGAAATGCTCGACGCAAGCCTTCCCGCAGGACCATTTCCATATGTACCTCAACCTAACGATGTCTGGTTCACATTGGATCCCTCGGACGATGAGAACGAGCTTCCTAAGCCCATCTTTGCCAACTATGCGAACCTTCCTGATCCACACGGTGAATTGAGGGCTGCTTCTCGTTCTCGTCGCCGTCGTGGGAGTGTTCCATTGGAGCCGTGCACTACTTTGCCAACCAAAGCACCAAACACCAACCCCGAACCACATTGGGAGAAACCTTCACAGGGCGCTGGTGAAGACAAATTTAAGGCGGAAGTCCAAGCTTTTCTTAAGAATAAGGAGCGAGAGAAGAAGAGGCAGAAGGTCAAAAAGGTCGAGACCGATGATGCAATGGATATTGATTCCAGATACGAGGCCGAGACCGACTTCGATGCCCGAGTTGCAAAGCCTGTCCATCAAGGTACGGTCTTCCCACCAACCTATCCTCCAATGTATGCCTGAACCGTAACTAATAGGATCGCTATAGGACTCGCGGAGAATTCAACCATCCGCACTGGCACTGTTTACGACAAGCTCGACATGTCCAAGTTCTCTTTCTGAAACGAAATATCCGGTAAATTGATCAAGTGGTATCTTACTTAGCCATAGTCTCAATACAGATGCTACGATTAATAGTCATAGGGCGAGTCGAAGCTTACGAAACTATTTTGTTCAGGAATCGCTGGCTACCGAGATGAGTATATTACACCTCCTCGCCCCGCTCTCCTAAATCAGTTATCTAACTATCCTGGTATCTAACCCAACGTCCCAAAGATTCCCGGATAAAATCAAGATCAAAGATATACATTCACCACGAAGGTTTCGAAATTTAAAACTACCAACTTACCCATTCCATCCGAATCCACCCAAAAGCCGCATTAAACAACAAATATCTCACAAAAACAAGAAAGAAAAATGGGCGCCTCCCTCTCCATCCTCTCTGCAAACCACCCGGACAAATGTCTCGAAATTATGGAAGAATCACTCAACCATCTAAAAGACCTCATCGTCGCCGCCAGCTACCGGGCTAAATACCCCAACCCCAACCGCCCCACTCCTCCAACATACATGAACAAATACCTCCCCCACGGCATAGAAGAAGAAACTTTAACAATTGAAGAGTTGAAAGAAAGAGTTGAAGGGACGATTAGAGCTTGGAAAGTGTTTGAAGAGGGGGTTGGGTATTTGTTTAGATTGGAGGGGGTGGAGTGGAAGTTGAGGGAGATTGTGGAGGAGACGGTTAAGGGGGCTAGGGAGGAGTTGTTTGGGGAGCCGTTGGTTAGTGAGGAGGTGGATGTGGTAGGGAAGGGGAAGGGGAGGGCGGAATGAAGGGTGGAGAGCGGAGGGTGGTTATGGGAGATGGTAATGAGGAGTTAGGGAGTTATGTGGTCCATGCGGTTAGATGGAGGAAATAGATTACACTGCTCTACAGCTAGCTAGCCACTATTGATAGGCCCAGGTTACGGGGATAATTAATCTTCCCGGTAGAAAATATACTCTAACAAACGTTGGCTAGAAAGTTCTAGGTACCGGCGGAATACTCATGCTATACCAACTCGTAATACCGATCACAGATGACCTATCTTCCCCAAATGTCTTAGAATATACGAGCAAGAATCTTGGGAACCCGAGAGATGCGATACCTAATGTACCTGTTACGTACATGCTTGTTCCAGACATCGATGTGCGTCTTCAATGTATCTATATCTACCCCCGATTTTCCTTTACTTTCTATGTTCTTGAAACTAAATATTCCACCTATCCATAGATATTCTAGCTGGAGATTTTTTGACTTTTCTTCCACCACCATCGTTAACTAAAAAGGTACCCGGCCTATCAAGCAAAGGGCTCATCGAGATCAGTAAAGTACTACATCAATACCAAATAGTGGCCTTCCCAAACCCCCCATACTAATACTCGCCTACTAATCTTTTACCAGTCATAAAATACTATCTCAACCATGCCCTCATCCCCACCCCCCTCCGCAATCTCCCTCCTCCTCTCCCACTCCCCCCACCACCTCTCCAAGCACCTCCAAAACGACCTAACCACAATCCGAAAACGCATCCGCCTCGCCAAATCCCACAAAATCCCAAACTCCACAATCCTCTACACAATAGATAAACTAAAAACTATAGCAGACATCTACGCTGCCACAGCGATGGGGTTTGTAAACGCCGAGAGTGCAAGCGAGGTATATGCTATTAGCGCTGCGAGTTTGGAGAGGTTGATGGGGGTTAAAGTTGATTTGGAGAGGGTGGCTGAGATGACGGTTTTTGATGAAGATGGGGAAAAGAGGGGGGAGAGGAGTGAGCTTAGGAATACGAGGGAGGATGAACGGCGATTTCGCCGTTCAAGGGAAGAGGGGATGAAAGATACTACTACACCGGAAAGAGAAAGTGAGTGGCGAGAAAAGAGAACACCACCACGAAAGAGGAATATCACACCAGAAAGAAAAGTACAAGATAGGGTTCATAAACCAAAACCAAAGCAGGAACTCAAAACAAAGCACGGGACTCCTCGCACAAGGAGATCTCCGGAGCTAGAGAGAATAAATGAGCAAGACGAGGAAGGGGAAGAAGATCGCGGATTCGAATTCATGGGAATTCCAGATCTAGGAGGGAAGAGGAGAGAAAGGCGGCGTCAGCTGTTTAACAGATATACCTCTCCAGATCATGCAAGAGAGAAAATACCGCCGGCGAAAGAAGGGGTTAGAGCAGCTTCTTCTGCAGCCGTTGAGCCGCCGGCAAGGAGGCTTAGAAAGGAGGAAAGGAGGAAACGGTGAAGTAGCTATAGTAAACCTGTATTCATGTTTTCTAGATGTATTATCGAAGTGATATTCTAGATTATTTTTCCAAACCACATCCACGGATGATTATCGATGAAATGCATATATCACACTGCACACATAGCCACATACCTCGAAGAGTAAAAATATCTACGACACTAATACGAAAGCAAGAGAGAATTCAAGCCTACAATCTACGATGTTGAGACGGCACAGGTATAGTTTTTAACAGGTTTTCATTATCACCTCATCCCATCCGGTCCTTTGTTAAAGGTCCAAGATTAGGATCAAGCATAGAATAAAATGTAAAATATTCCCTCCAGAGTACATGTATCGTGAAAATACTCAGGAGAGAGAGAAGCATGATTAAGAAGTAACAACTCGGTGATCGTGGAAGAGGAAATCACTCGAGCAAAGAAAAGAAGAGAGAACCAGTACTTCGTTGAGAAGAACCGATGTAACTCTGTAGACGGTAACAGGGCAAGAGGGGTAAAGGGGTTTTGCCATAATACATGCAACTAGGTAATGCTTCCATCGTATCGTGAGTATGGAAACTTTTTCCCGGGATACACATGTATTGTACCGATGAAGAAAAAACAAGCATTTCATGATAAGAGCAAAAACATACAGTAAAAGAAATAAGCAAATCCAGCAGTTAGCCTTTCCCAGAAATCAATAGAAAGAATCAGAAAGAAAAGTTAGTGTCGTTAATATGAGGATAAAGAGGGTGTCGACAGTTATCTGCAACGGTAGCAAGGTCCACACTCCGAACCGGAGCTGGACTCATGCCCCGAAGTAGTTCTGCGGTGACGGTGACGGTGGCGATGGTACTCGTGGTGTTCGACGAAGACAGGTGGCTGGTCTTCACGTCGATTCCTGCGGTGGCGGGCCCTGTCGACGTCAGAGCGAAGTCGCTCGCGAGCCTCCCTGGCGCGGTCCTCAGCACGGCGGAGAGCATCGGCTGTAGCTTGAATGACTCTGCTGCCGCTACCCATCTTGACCTTGGTAGTAGTGCGCTCTTTGGTGATGGTCGTGGTCTTCATGAAGCGCTGGGTACCAGGTGGGAAGTAGACCTTGTCTTCCTTACGGGTCAAACCTTGCTCGTACCAGTCGACGGTCTCGGCAGGCATCGTATGGTCGTAGTTGCGAGGATCGTCTCTTTGGTCAAAACGAACCTTATGACCACTGTCGCGAGCGTGGCCGCTGTGATGCTGTCCCCAACGTCCGCTTGAACCAGCTTCAGAGACGGGCGGTTGGCTGCCACCCCAATTGCCGGAATCTCCAGTTCCTCGGCGTCCCCAACCTCCGCCTGAACCGGCGTCGGAGACTGGTGGCTGGCTACCACCCCAATTGCCGGAGTTTCCAGCTCTTTGACCGGATCCCCAGTCTCCACCACGAGTGAGATCCCTGAAATGGCTAGCAGGGGGAGGAGGTGTGGTGACACGGCCACTTCCGATCATCGGTGGCGTGTAGACGACTGGCGGTTGATCCAACCCGCGGGTTAGATCTCGAAAGTTGCCAGCTGGAGCTGGCGCAGCAGCGAGGACCTGCGGAACAGGGGGTTGCCAATTCCCCTGAAAGGTGGGTTGTGTGCCCCAGGGAGCTGGAGCAGGCGCATCTGGGACGATGCGGATGTTGACCCCACGGTCAACATCGGAGGATTGACCCAGCTGAAACTGGGTCGGGCCTTGGAGGTGGGTACCGGGGTACCAGGCCGAGGAGGTGGAGCCCTGTTGGCCCCAGCCGACGTTGACGGAGATGCCGTCCCGGTTGGCAGCGATGACAATCTGCTCCGGGTCGACGACGGCGTCGTCGACGTCCGCGTGGACGCTGAATCCACGGATTCCAGAGCGTCCGTTCATCTTGACGATGCCTTTCAGAGAAAAATTATGCTGTTAGCCTGGGTTCTATACCTATATTCTGATGATAGAGGGCATTTACCTTTTTTATCAGGGATCGTCAATAAGTTTGACCGAAGTCAAACTGAGGTCCAGGGAGGCGGGTGGCCTTTCCGGAAGCTATAAGATATGGAACAGGTGTTGGTTAAGTGAAATTTCAGATATCTCGCCCTGAAAAGGGTTGAACTTACCTGCAACGGTCGTTGAAAGCTTGTGGTATTCCCACCTGGGAATTCCTTCAAGCTCCTGGAGAGACTTTTCCGTTAGCTAGACGTTCCATGATATACTTATTTTTCTCCAAATGAAGCCAGGAAAAAAAAATTAAGAGAAAGATTTTACGAAGAATTGGGGAAACAGACTCAAGCCGTTGCAGCTATCCGGGCAGCCGACCCGTAAAGAGGATGGCCACCGAAGTGGCCACCTCCCTCCCTGGACCTCGAGCCGACCCCTACATAAGGGGTGGCCGTAACAAAGGTAACGAAAATAAAGAAAACAAGGAAAATAAGAAAGTCGCAACAGCCACCGTAAAGGTGAACGCGACGGAGGGAGGAGAGGAGGCCAGGGAAATATGTACGAGGATGGACTTAAGGAAAATAAAGAAAATAACGATGGAGAAGACGATGAAAACAATGATGAGAATTAGGTAGGAAGCTACCGAAGCTGGTGGAAAACACGATGGAGGTTGAGATGAAAGGAAGGAAAGAAGGAAAGAAAGGAAGAGGAAGAAGAAGACGAAGAAGGAGAGCTTAAATAACTTACAGAGAGGGAAGTTACGTTCGTGATGATTGTTCTGAAGCCGTCCGTCGACGCGTGCTTGGTGAAGCTTGAGAAGTCGTAAGCAAGAGCGTGGTGAACGTTCCAGAGAGTGAGCAGAGAATGTGGGAAGAGCGAGGTGAAGGAGGAATGCCGGGAAAGAAAGACGACGCCGAGGAGGACGGCCTTTTATAGTTTTTTCCTCGGCGGATTGCGTACAACACCCTCCCCCCTCCAGATCAACCAGGCTATGACATCATATCGCACAAATAATTCATTCAAAAATATTTATTTTGGATAAAAAAGAGATAAATAGTAGTTAATGACATCATAGCAATTAAATTAAAACGATTCTCAGACATTAATGGACACATTTTAAGGCTACAATGTGGCATTAATCAGGGATTGATGATAAGCTAGCATTAATCCTCTACTCTTCAATCGAGGATATAGCAGTAATCTCTGACTAGTTACACGTTTCCATATCAAATATCCAGCAATTGTACAGAGTATTCCCTCAATCCACCCTTCAGTTAGCCCTAATACGTCTCCACTGCTACTGTTAGTAAATACCACAGTAATGAATACAAAGGAGAGACCAGCAAGGGATCCGATATATATATATATAGTACTTACACCGCTCATTACCATCCACACTCCCCTCTGCCGGAAACCTCTCATGGACCTCAAACGCCATCACAATCTTCTCAATATCATACTTATCCCTCATAACCTCCTGCTCCTCAACCCACCTCATAGTCTCCCACATAACCCTATCAACCTCCGCGTGAACATTACACAGCAATTCAAACTTCACTTCCTTCTTCGCAGAGATCAAAAATACCCCCCACCCCTTCGGAAGTAGATCGTAGACTAATTTATGAATTGAACGACCACCGTCGCTGCCGTAGGGGAGTAAAGGACGTAAGGAGTCGGCGAGTTTGTAGAATGTGGACGTGATTGCTGGTTGGAAGTTTGGGTGGGTTAGGGTGTGGATACCACGGGTGGTGCTTTCGGTGCAGACTTTGCGGATGAAGTCCATGTTGGCTTGGTAGCTGGCGTTTGTGAAACGGAAATCGGAGATTTGTTCGTCGGTGATTTCGTTGGAGCGCGGGATGTATTTGGGGAGAAGGCCACCGCGGACGTAGGTTTGGATTGACATCTTGACCTCTTTAATCAGTCTATGTGTATCTCCATGTTAGTATGGTATTATATTAGTGGTCATAGGAACTGCTAGATGGATATCATACTTGATAGATGGGATCTTTGATGGAAGGTTTGATGGATTGGGATCAAGACTACGATGGAGGATAGAAGGGAGCTTCTCCTTTAGGGAAGCCTAGGGAATCTACCCAGGCAGCGTACCTGTTCACTTCTAAACGCTCTACTTCTCCGCTGTCGATAATAAATTCAAAGCTTCTATTGCGTCTTCATATATAGTATTAATAAGAATATACAGCTCCCTCTAACCGAAAGCTCTTCATAAAAGTGCATCTAATAACAAGCATCCTTCATAAAACCACGCTCTAATGTAACTATCAAGAGTGTCGAAAAAGAATATCACTTCTCCTGTTTATCTTCCTCCATTACCTTCCTCTTCTTATATCGTGAAGCACCGGTGCTCTCCGTATACAAATCCTCTTCCTCCTCCTCTTCAGCGTCAGGAATCGATATATCCTCAGTCATACCACCGTTCTCGGATTTCTTCTTGGCCGGAGCGATCGATGTCATGGTTATAGAAGACAGCAGATTCTTTATATCAACCTCCTTCGATCTGTTCGGGCCGGAGTCTTTGGTATCACCATTCTTCTGCACAGACGGAGGACCCGTATATCTTGGAAATGGTTCAGCCCTCGTAGATGTCATTCTCATTTCCCCCGGCATCCCCAAACCACCCTGACGAAGCTTCTCCTGCTCCACAATCCTCATCATCGATGGCGACGGTAGAGAACGTTTTCCAAAGATCGCGGCCCACTGTTTCCGGGCGACTGTTTTATCTACCTCGATTTCTGAAAGTAGGTCGGAAGGGTTTTTGTTGCTGTTGGTAGATTTTAGAATTCCGCCGGGGAGGGTGATGCCGTTGCGTGCGAAGTGGTCTCTAAGGCTGAGACCTCGCTTGTTACCGGATGTCTTAAATTCGTTGTCGAATAGCTGGTTCCTGAGACGGGAGATCTTCTCGCCAATCGGCCGTTTATCCAGCTTCTCTTGTTCCTTCGCTTTTTCAACCTCAGCCGGTTCCCACTCCATAGCCATCGGCGGCGGCAAAGCTGCAGCTTCTTTCAACCCACCACTTGATCCCGACTTATGCTGAGCATCCTCCAAAACCCCACTCAACCCCTCCAAATCACCAGACCTCTTCTCCCCTTTCTCCGGCGGTAAAAAGAACCCAGTAACAGGATCCCTCTTAATCCCCCCCACAAACCTCCTAACCTCCTCCACATTCCTCTCAACCTCCTTTTTCAACCCATCCATCCTCTCACACCCTTCAATCTCCTCCACCACCTCCACAATCCTCTGCGCAACATTAACCAACTGCCCGCGCGGAATATCCCCAAACATGCCTCCCTCCCTCTTTATAACAGATTCAATACGAAAATATTGAATAAACTCCGAAAGGTAGATCGCCACATCCCGGCGGATCAATACCTCTAGTGCAACCAGTAACTTTGTTCTACCGATCACAATGTTTTTATATGCTTCTTCCGGCGAGGTGGCGGCGTATAGCCATCCTACTATCCTTACGGGGATAATATCGTATACAAAACACCCTAACCCCGGAAATATCTTGAGGAAATACTTCAATTCCGCGCCGAGGGTTGTATTCTCCGCTTGGAGCTTTTTGTATATCCTTGGGTGGGAGATTGAGGGTGGTTTACCGAGGTCTTGAAGGTCTTGTGGGGTGGGGAGGGTGGATGTGCAGTAAGCTTGGATTGCAGTGGCGAATTGTTGGATGGTTTGGAGGGCGCAGGAGAGGGTTGTTATGTCGTGACGGAAGGGTTTGGGAGGGAGAAGGAGTTGGTAGGGTGCCACGGGGAGAAGGGGTGTGGGCGTTTTGGAGGACGGAGAAGACATTTTTGAGTTGGAGCTGAGATATGAAGTAAGTATGACTCTACTACACCTCGAATCTGAGGCATGATGCTTACTTTGATATCTTCTGATGGAGTTCCCAGAGACGATGAAGTTGGGATTGGAATCGGCAAGTAGATATCGACGTCGATAGAGCTGTAGACGGTCTATAATCAAGTTAGCTAACCTCCCTCACCACCAGCACCCACAATCTTAAGGATACCAACCTATCCACCCCTTTCGCATAATAATCGTCGTCGTCTGAAGGAATCACCAATATGAAGTCGTTAGATGTAATAACCGTGGCTTGACGATGGTTAAGCTTAGATCGTTAAGTAATGGTAAAGGTTTAACATGACGTTCAATTAAAGGGTACCAGATCAATGTCACGTTTTTTACATATCTTTGGCCCACGTGGGCCACATAGAGGTGCGCACAGGCTTGAGCCCTAATTGGGGGTGCACAGGACGTTGTCAGGACGTCGTGGGAACATCGTGGGCAACACATGGAGTGGGGAAATGCAACAGGGTCTTAACACAGCGCCATATATTGTTCCCGTAATATACGACGCTTCGGTAGCAAGGTGGTCATATATATAGTTAGTAGCAGTTTTGGAAAAGTGATATATGTGTTAGTGCTGCTGCTTTGGTGGCTTAACTATAATGAAGGCGGGCGAGGGCATAGGGAGATAACGAATAGAAAATTAACATATATACCGTATCTGTAAAGGTTTTCGTTCTGTAACTATTGAAGCCGGCCAAGTATACCGGTGCTGCAGAGCACTGGGATATAAATGGATATGGTGGTAAGTATGTATATTTCTTAAGTATTTCATAGAATTGAAGCTTTGGCGGCTATGGCCCCTGGACTAGACTATGTTGTCACCAAGTGTAGGTTGGACTACGAGACCAGTGGGTGGATGGATATATTTGAATCCAGCAGTTTACAAATATGATGTTTTGGGCCTTAGTAGAATCTACTATTCAAGCCTTGGAGCTTCTGTTATCCGGAACCTGGGTTCTAGAGGACCCGTGTAACATAAGATCAAACTCCTAGAAAATCCTGGCAAAAGAGCATGGGGATCTCAGCACGGAGAATAAGCTTATAAGCTTCCGGAGAATTCCAGATCGTCCAACTCCCTTCTATGCCCCCGATACGCCTATCGCCACAGCTGCCAACTCTTTAATCCTTCCCACCTAGATTTTTTTTTTTCCCCTCCACTTCATCTTCACCGTCCTCCACCTTACCTGCCCTTCTTGAAGTAACCTCATCATCGAACAGGCTCTCGCCACAGAATCCGATTTTCGCATAATCTACCTATCTATATCCCGATTATATACTTCATCTTTATCTATATAACGCGAAATCGTCCTAGAGACATTATCTATGCTTCAACAAGATCAACCCGGCAGAACGACCCACCATATGCAGCTGAAGAAACCAGTATCAAAGCATTCTGGATGAAATATCTAACCTTTCAAACGCGTTATGACCTTCCAAGGATATCTCTCTTTTCAGCGATGAAGGAAAAACTATATCACCCACCGAGGAGTGATTATATATCTTCCACTTCAGCAACGGATATGAATACTATATATATTCAGATATCTTCACGAGAAGATCTATGTTCTTGTCCACAAAAACTGTCAGCATGCACAGTTTGCCTTTTATGACTGAGGCTACATACTTCCTGACGCCCTACTTAAAATAGAAATGGGGGATTCCGAGGAATTGCCACCTTCTTTCGTGTGGACAGCCGCCAGAACCTTTAAGAATCAGTTATGGCATGCTATTTCTAGGAGGTACACTACTTCCGGGGATGCTATGGCAAGGAAGCGTCCGAATAATAAACGAAGCGTTCATGCATATATATACATATCTTTCGGCGACGAGAAACTGAATTATCTATGAAGGCAACGAAATGAATCTCTCAGCATAACCCAAGAAGAACTCATATGAGCCAAAACAATAGTATTAAAGAAATATCCCAGGTCGTGGATTTCTCCAGCATCAAGATGGTAAAACAGCGGTACGGAATAGGCAGATGACAGAGCGACGATATATATCAGCCTCAGGCACCACATAAACACTATCTGACCTCACTTAACGCGTCTTCACCATGAAATCAGAATGTCTGGCAGCAGATACATGCACCAAGGTTAACAACTCTGCTGCAAAGAGTGCATGTACAAGTCACAAACCAGGCGGCGGATAAAATTCTAAAATAAGAAGCCGCTACTAGTACTACTGATATCAACATCGCCCACTTGATGGAAATGGCAAATGATATATGGAGTTACCTCCTCCGATCGGACTCCTCGATCACTATGAGGGAATACCGAAGGCTTTGATTGGTAAATGAGGATAAAAAGTTTACAGTCACATACTCATGAGTATAAGATATACTATACCGCACTATACACCATCAATGTCCATGTTCCTTTCGACAAAAGCTTTCTTCGGACGAAGCAAACAGTTTATGAAAGTTCAATTTTAGCGGTTTACCGCAACCTTTGCTACAGAACGCGTTCATGCTTTCCCAGTGCCTTCAAAAAGCAAAGTGCGCTGGCCCTTCCGCACTGATCACACTTTCAGAAGGCATGAAAGAGTGCCTGGTGATTCGTAATTTAGAGCTGACCCTTGATCTTATAAACATGTTGATTTCACCCTCACCAACTTCTGGCATCCGCTCAGCCGCATTCGCGTTCACGAACTTGCTCAGGTTCGACCTTGGTCTGAAACAGCCAGCTAACCATGGTCCAAGAACTGCTAGGATCTTTTTCGGGTTGTTCATATGACCTACGGTATCTCCCTACTTCCTCTCCCATTTGGCACTAAAAGCATCACTGGGATGGTCTCCAAACGACAGACCGGACATGAACCCCACGAGAACACCTGAATATGAACTCTAATTCATGAGTAAAGGCAGACGGATAATGAATAAAATAACGCCACCATCGGTATATTGACGAGCGATATATATGGAATATCTTCTAAAATAGCGACTTGCAAATGTCGCTAAGAGTTACTTTCACGCCCATGATATTATAACCACCACCGACAAACTTTTCGAAGCATCCCACACATGATTTGATATTTCACCAGTCAAACTATATGTAGGCTTAGTGCCTAAGATCGATAAATGGCCTAGCAATAATACCGAACGCCCAACGCTCGAGTTCATGATTCCAAGGTACTAGCTATAACTCCTATATAACCACTTTCCAAGATGTCCTCGATGACTACAGTCTGGTTTATATATAAGGAGCTTGGAATCAAAGAATACACCCTAATAAGATGGTCGGCCTTGGGATCGACGCTGGAGTTGGTGGTGCGAGGGGGCATGTTTGCGTAGGAGGTTGTTTATAAGTTATTTGGAAGCGTTACATCTATGACATCTGAAAACCAGAGAAAGGAGTCGAACTGGTCCCGCAAACCAGCCTTAAGTCGAACCAGATGAAAAGCTCAGGACCACCCAGAGCGATACCAAAGACACCGCTATCTCGACCATGACCAGAAAACCCTATGTTCACAGATAGGAGCGCTTCCTTCACTGAACATGGTGGTACCCTGTCTAGTCAAAGCATCAGGCTAAATCATGGCTAGTCCGCCTTACAGCATACCGATATGTTGAAGCCACGACTCTACAAAAGGCATGCGACTTTTTCCCTGATGATGAATAGATTATACAAAGCATTGCTACCTCCACGACTATTCATGTTATCCCTCTATGCCTTCTCTCACCGGAAGTCATACCAAATATACTAGAGGCCCTTCTTTCTGGTATCGTCTGTTTTTGTCCCACAGATATGAATAGAGTGGCCTCAGCAATATATATGCTAGATACAACCTCCTAATAGGTTAAACTCTTTGTCTACCCTTAAACTATCCGACGCCCCATGCTTCCACTTCATCAGCCGGAGGACTCTTGCAAGCATTACTCTGGCAATATGACCAAGATCCGATCACGAGGAATTGGAGACTTCTTGATATGGTTTACTACCTATACATATTCAAGCCTACTATAAGATAGTCGACAAACTAATAACCTGCTACCACCTCCCCGACAACGCAATGTTAACCTCGATTTTAAGAGTTCCGTTTCTCAACCTAGCCGTCCATGATGGTCCACACTATTACAAGAAACTTCAAATTATGGGTATAGGGCTGACAAATATCTAGCTGGCTGCTGGCATATCCAACGCACGGATATGAAATACTAAAAACCACTGGCGCTGGTACTCTACGCTACTACATTTCCTGTTTCGAATCCCAATATGGAAAGACTCATGACGCACGTCTACCATAAGCATATGGCGACATGACGAAAGAACCACCGAGGTACCTCAACCAACACCACCAGGCCACAGGCGCAGCACCTTCTGATGAATCCACTAGATTGCGATGAAATCAGAAGCTACACCGTACCCAGCAATATGGTCTAGCGATACCAAGTCGGCCATATTTGCTATGACATGGCAGAAAGGGATGGAGCATGAAGGAATATTCCCAAACACCGCTAGAAATTATTATCATGTCTCTCGAATGAACCTGTTTACAAAAGGAGGCCTCGTTGAGGGAAGCGTCTGGCCCGTCGTATGTGACGGAACTTCAGGAGGCACCGAAACATACATGGTGATGCAGTAATAATCCGGGACTACAATCTGTGGCATCGAGATTCGAAATAACTACTCCCACAGCTATGATCGATACCAGATACTCAATTCATCGGTTATGATACCACAACGGACCATCTAGTCGTCAGGTACATCGCAGATGATTTACTATATCAGCAGACCTTTGAATACATGGCCCAGAAATCAAGCCAAAAAACAACGTCGATTCGCTGCTATCACTTTAACTACTTTAACACATGTATAGGGCCTCTAGAAGATACGAATATACCATCTCATGGGATCGCGAGATATTTATCGACTACGACGTCACCTCCCACACTTACTTTCGGCGGCATCATGAAATTCTTGGCGACGTCGAAACGGCTTCCTATAACCGGAGAGCGGTATATATAAATTCATCCCCGATGCTATAGCAATTCCTACCCGGCAAAGACAAATTAGACTACTTTTGCACTATATCGCCATGTCGAATGAGAATATAGATTCACTAAACTACCAAACTTCACGAATTCGGAAAACCCGAGTATGGGCATAATAGCACCACTGACTCTGGTATATTGCTATGATTCTCATATTAAGCCTACGGTGATATGAGAGGCAATCACGCAGTACCCGATGCGCCCGCTCGCCGAGAGGAGCAGGGGTTTCGGGGGCAATAGACCTTAGGGGCATCAAACCTACTTGCCGCAACTAACTGTCAGGGTTCAGATTCATATTTTCAAAATTACGAGGCAATGCTTATGAGGCGTATTTGAACTTAACTGAACCATGTACTCACTATCAATAAGATGTAACGTCAATCTCTGTACCCCTGGAGACCTGCGAGTCACATGTTATTCAATTACCAAGACAATTTCATGTGTACATACCTCGATTCGCTCTCGAGGTCATGTTAAACTTCGACCTAAAGCTTCACGGATACCGAATAGCTTGCTTCGCAGTACGTGGACTCAGAGTAATACCAAGAGTTAATATGGGTCGACGCACCCTTCTAATAATAACCTTCACAACAGAAGCAATGGAGAAGGCCCTATGAAGCAGTATATTATCGTAAAAGCGCTAGATAGGACATATAACTCTCACGAGTACCGATAAACGAATTGCCCCTGCTCTATGAAGTTGCGCCCTAATTACCGTATATTTAAGAGTACAGTATACTTCTGACACTTCACTACGACCCAAAGATGTTCCTTGCAACCATTTAACAAGTATTGAGAGAGTATTCATGGACTCATCATTATCATCGAGCTGCACGGAGTTGGGTTGGAGGAGATGTATGCATCATGGTGGCGACAACAATTGGAACCGTCTAACTATGGTCAAGCTCGAGATCTATAAACCTGGGCATGCACCTACGGACTCAACTTATTGTATAGAGACCCTTCTAAAACGGACGTCGAGTTAAAGAAATCGAACTTATACTAGCCTTCTGAGACAACGATGCACTAAAGACGACTTATGGAACGTTTGGAAGATGACACGGATATATTAATATCGGTTCAGCCCATTTACGAAATTCCCTTTCTGAGAGCAAAGTCAATTTTTAGATGATAACGAACGATCCAACCAAACACCAAACCCCTATGGTGCGCCTGAGAGCACGCAGATTATATTAGATCGCCCATCAACCAACCTCTATCGATCCCCTACTAATGTCTAACCGGACAGCTTCATTCGACTGACCCAGCGATGTCGAGCGAGTTTGAACTAGATTCTATGTTTCCCCTGGGATCGAAGCCTGCGCCGATACGTCCACCCAAACAATGGAGCCTGGGTCACAGGGGTATGTAGCTAGCTTGGTGGGAGGGGCCGATACTTACGTCAATAAATTTTCCATGGATCGAAATAGACATATCGTTTATATATGGGCAAAAGTACACAATAGGATGCTCGAGAGTTCGAGAGAAGCAACGCCAAGTATACACGGTGTTGGACAAATCTGGCCAAAGCGATATAGATTGTTCATTATTCTTGATGCTCAAACGACTAATTCCTAAATTTTTACGACCAGGGCGGCGAGTAAAATGATGATCATATGAATAGTTGAGAGATATGGTGATGCCCGGGCGCCCTATGAACTGACCGGTTTCAATGGGCGACGATGAACTCTAAATACCGGCAGCGCCCTCACCCTATTCGCTGGGGTAATATTTTAAAGTACAGCGTTTATACCTCATCCACAATATTTTCAGATACGAGAAGTTGTGCCGTTATGTGGCGCAACCAAGACCTCATCTGGCTATATATATTTCACCATCCGAGAGACTTGGCCATTGAGACGGCCTGCGACCAGATATTGAGAGCCCAGCCCCCAGTCGTATAAAACTTTATATTATATACTGTCTTGGTAACCTGGTTACTACAGGTATAAAAACCCGGCTCGAGTTATATCTTTAACCGTAACTAGAACCGAATCTTCCGACGCTACCATTATAATGGGATAATATCAATCATCCTGAGGACCTTCTCTACAACAGGCCAGATATTTGAGACGGATATATTTCTTTCTATACACATATATGCCGACCGAGCTTATAAAACCGCCGATGCAAAAGAGAAGCAAGAAAATTTAAGATATTTATCGGTATCCTTATCGAGCCTATGCCCTTGTCCCGGCCAAATAAAGACATTAGATATCATATGCGAACACTAGATATATATAGAGAACCAGCTCTATCGATACCCACCCGGAAGAGTCCATGTCTTCAACCTCTCAACTGAACCGGAATAAATAAATCAGATCCACTTCCAGATCTTGAGGCCCCAAAAAAGGATATCTTGTTACTGAGGACATTCGGGAAACAAGTGAAGAAATCGGAAACTACGATAGTGGCTACGTGGCCACACACTGCTGTGGGCTAAAGACAGCGATCTGGTGCCCGAATTAAAGCAAACGCTGCGGTCGTATGCACTACGGAATCAATCGCGCCTCTCCTGGACCCCAAAAAGGCATTCTACAACCTATGGTAAAGGCTATTCTATGGAATATGCAGTACTCTAGATGTGGGCGCGGTTGCTCGTAATTCCCAATACAAATCAGCGCTAAACATTTAAACATAAATCTAACTACTTATTATCTGTACATAACTAGCTTGTGAGAGAGACTTCTCGTTCATTTTCCCGTCCCTGAATGCCAACAGTTGGTGTAACCACAACCAACAATTCCGCATTCCAGGTTTTATAACAAAGTTTTATAGGAGAGTTGCGATGATCATATGAAACTGTAGCCTAAAAGGACTATGGAATGATCATATGACCCTTTGGCAAATAAGCTGTCAATTTCTATATGTATCTATAACAACGTAGGTGTCTCTTGGCGGGGTATGCTTTTGGGGGGGTTCGGGCAGTATTATCACTCTGAAAATGCTAGTATACTACTAGACTAGGGGTCAGTACTCGAATATATGGACAAGAGGAACCGCGAACATCTTGACCGTAAACAATTTGGAGTACGACCTAGCGAAAGAAAGAATGATTAGAGCCCATGGCACTGGCAATATGACGTAGATGTAGACAAAGATGATTGATTGAGAAGCTTAGGAAGGGTTGGTGCTCATGATTACGTCAGGTTGTAAAGATCCTAGCAAATATAAGTCAATAGATCTATAGAGGGTGTCTTAGTATGTATTCATGCTTCAGGTGAATGGTTAACAATAAATCGCCGCTATTGGTCGAAGGCAGTACGACACATCTCGAAGTAGCTAATAGTAAATATTAGTAAGGATGGTATATTATATGACCCGGACGCGTGTTCCGACAAGATAGAAACACCATTCGGTACCATGGTACACGACCAATACGAGAACATTCGAACTGGTATTCTACGAGATGAGAGAGATGTTTACTAAAATTTGGTGGGAACTGTAAGTCTATGATCGGGGAGTTATCGTTAAAACGACACAACGGCCAAAAGTTAGCTGGGGCCAAGATATGGGGTGAATATATGCGAGAGCGTCGTCCCTCCTAGAGATTGTTGTTTGGACATGACTACACTGTAGAATATCTAGAATCTCGGAGTTCGACAGTACATGCGTGAGCTTAGAATCGTGAATTCAAAACTCGGGAATATAAACTAGCTATTATATTTGCCCGGGATGCATCGATGGGAAAATATCTTCAATACGCACCCCCGTTCACGTCATAATCACGAGCGTATAATACCCGCACCATCGATTCTGGGAAATTCCGACACTTCTCGAAGGCTGAAGGCTTGACATGACGTTTGGATTGCCATAGGCCCGACAGACATGTACAAGTACGTTTTGATGCCCCGATTAGATAGGCTTGAGTTGTACAGATACTTAGATTTTCCTCAACCAAATGTTGCCTGTTATTTGGGTTGCACACCGGACCCAGAAGCGGGGCTTAAACCACTATATCCTACTACAAATCCTAAAGAAACCATTGTTATCCACTCAACTGCTTTTAGATTTTCCGGTCTCATTCTTTATACGATCAAATGGGTAAAAGAAAGAGAAAATCAAAAACTTCACCACTACCACTGGCTTCTCCACAAGGCCATCCAGGCCGAACAAAACCGAAGCTAGATGTAGATATAAGCGAACCAGAACTTTCGTCAGATTCTTGCCCCCCACAGGTTAAAGAAAAGCTGTGGAACAGGTTTTATGAGCCCCTGATCCTTTTAAATGCATACGGAAAGTCCCAAGGGGGCCATATTAAGTGCAATGTCGGGGTCTATCAAAACGATAACAAGGCATTGAAGCAAAAGTTCTTGGATGAGCTGGCGTACATATGCGATTACGAATCTGGTGGAGCTACTGTAACTGCAGTCGCTGTACAGGACGGCCCTCGACCAATATACTGGATAGCCGCGAATAAAAACACGAAGGCCAAAGTAACCCCTTTTCTGTCCAGCATCTTGAAAACACTTGGAAGGGTCTACCACGCGTCGAAAAAAGAGGGTTTAACAATCCAAACTGAAATTTCCGATGAGGTAGCAATGTTTTGCTCAAACAGGTTAAAGGTCTATAAAAATGACCTCAAGAGCGTGCTACCCAAGTGTATTAAGTTGTTAGAGAGGCAGAACACACTAGGTTGGTCGACGATATCCTCGGCAGGGCAGCGGCCTCCCAGCCTCATAGCTTACCAATATGGTAGATACTACCGATCTCCAAAAATGGCTACTCTCTCTCCGAGACTCAGCTGTGGACTTAAAAACTTTGAGTCGATTCTGCTACGAAGCGAGGCACTCGGAAATGGTTAAAGCAATTGCGCTTCGAGCAGAGGCATGCAGTATAAACCGAGATAGCGCCTCTCACACCGCTCAGTACGCTCGCATTCGACATTTGATCGGGCGGTTGGGGTCATATATTAAAGCTGCAGGTATTTTGGTGGACGCCGCTCGTCATTATCCTCAACTATTTACTGATTATTCCATCGAAACCGCGACTTGTCATCCGAACTTTACACCGCCAGCATATCGGTCCCGGTCGTCGATTAATGGTATCATCAACCGGATGGTTAACGACCCTTCACTCTGCAAATCCTACCAGAACGAACTCCATTTGCAAGACGAAAAATTCCACCTAGAGTTAGAGGAGCGCATCCGGAAAGAATACAAAGCCCCAAGTTTTAAACTGAAAACTCACGCCGAAATCATTCTTCTAGACCTATTCTACCGCAAGGGTTTTCAGTTCCTAGATGATCATCGATATATTGGTGTTAGTAAGCCGTCATGTTTCTTGTGCTATCGATATTTTCAGGCCCATCCCCTTGGAGCACAAACATCGGGTTGCAGCAACAATTTATATCTCCAATGGCAACCGCCTTACGTACAAGAAAATGTGCCCTCCCTCGTGAAGGCACAGGAAGATATCCTGAACACCATGATACAAGGGATTCGCAAATTCGTACTGGATACGGTGGCTCCCGGTTATCGAGGCCTGAAACCCCACCCCGATTCTACCACAGGGATTGATACATCACACGGGAATAGGACCCCATACACAACCCACGCTGACTACAAGTCTGAGGAACCTACGTTGCGAGATAGCCCCCTAGTAGAGATGCGAGAAAGCTACGCAAACACCTCAACGCATGAGCCCATCTTCTGTAACGCGACAGACGCTGCTAGTGAGCTTGCCGAACAATCTGATGGCGGCGTACCTCTCTCTCAATATTCTGAGGACTCTGATGACGGTGGCGTACCTCTTTTTTAATAAAACCTGGTCCATAGCTGCCTCAGAAGCTATACGACTAGTTGCAGCGTTTAAAATGTTCGTTCGCGATTGAGACTCTCTACTCCTACAAGTTGAATGTTAGCTAACTGGTTAAACGGGCTAGCTATAATAGATGTACAATAAAGCGAGAGACTGTAATGCCACTGGACATTGAAACACCCGATAATCAATGTTGTAGGCCTGAGAAACGAACCGTTGGTTTGACGTAACGCCAGCGTACAATCAATTGTATTTCGTTATGTAGCTACGATATGGCTACCGAGAGCTTCATAGGCATAAATGGCCAACCATCTTACTGTGAACTTCTGTTTAGTTTCGCCAGTAGAGTAGCATCTTCCCAAAAATCTATAAACACGATTTCAAGATTGTGGAAAGGGTTTAATATTAAAATATTAGAAAATAACATGGTCAAACATCTTCAAAGTCAGCTAAGGTCCTATCGTCCAACCGCTCCATACCAACAAAGCCCTAGGACCGCGCCCATAACAATCGCAAGTGCCGGTGCCACATTGAACCATGCACTCTCCGCGTAAGTAACAGCGGCGACAACGACCCACCATGGTTCTCGTGCGAGACTCTGCCCTTGATTCGCCTCAGCTGTAAGATAGCCTATTTCCCACAATCTATAGACGGCGGTAAATACCAGCCCCACCGCTGTAGCGTTAATTCCGCGGAGGATATCAATAACCACTTTCTTCTTACGAAGGATGCGCCAAAAACTTTGGATCGCTACAGCCAGTGTTATTCCTGGGAAGAAAATCCCAATGAAGCCCAAAAAGGCACCAAAAATTGTATGAAATTGAGACCGCTGCAATGCCAAAGAGCCAAGGTAAACCGCGAAGTTAAAGTTCGGACCCGGAAAGGCTTGGATGATAGCCAGTCCGATGAGGAAATCACGACTAGTTACCCAGCCGGGGTCCACCACGTAGGAGCGGAGAAGAGGGATGACGACAGGCCCACCACCAAAGATAATCGTTCCCGCCAGGTACATATTAGCGAAGAGATCAAGCGCAAGCGGGCGGACTTTCAAAGTTCCTCGGACGATAAGGGTTGTAATAAAAGAAGCTGTTGAAACGGATTAGTGATAACTAGAAAGACTGTGGGGATGGAGGCTTAATTACCAAAAAAGAGGATGACAATAGCTACACCAACTTTTCCTTTGATAATATGAAGTTTATCATTTGTTTCGGGTGGAGAGGGACGCGCCGCAAGACTATCATCCGACTGATGCCCAGGAGTATCAACATCGCTGGTATCATCTGAACGAGTGCCAACATTCCTTCTTTGAACCACATCGTTACCGCTAGACCTCTCTTCGAGGACCACCGCCTGAGTTGTTGTAGCACTTTCCAAAGCTACGTCGTTCTCCGGTTCACGTTTCTTACGCCGCATCTTCGCCTTTAATTTGCCAACCTTCTGGCTAAGCCAACCGTCCCAAACAGCTGTAGTGAAGCCACCGAGCACCATGAGAAGAGGGAAATACCACAAGGCATTATAGCAAAGACCCGCGCAAGCGCCCGCGATCACCAAAATACGTGTAAGCTTGTCAATGATTGCCTTTTCCGCGAGCTGTACAGCCGCCAACGCGATAATCCCGACTGTCGAAGCGTTCAAGCCCGAGAGGAGGGGGTACACCGGGCCAGGGAGCACATCGCTGATGTTCTGGACACCGACAGATAGAGCGTACATGCCGATCGCGCCAGGAAGACTGCAACTCGTTAGAAAATCGATTCCTCTAACTTTTATATTCAAAGGAGGCTCATAGAGGAGGTTAATTCAACTTACCTCCATGTCAGAAATACAAAGATTGCCGGGATAAAACCGGCGTGAAGCAAAACTAAGCAAAAAAGCATCTTTGTGCTTCCCGGACCAGGTAATGCCTGACATATCGCGAAGAGTTCTTGGTACTAATACGGCATATATCTGTGTCAGATAAGATTTTCAAATATTTGAGATTAGGCAATTCTTACCGTTTGTTCATCCACCCATTTTTGCTTCCCTCCTCGACCTTCGACGAATCTTTGGTGGAGAATTTGAAAGTGCACTGGGGGACCCCCAAATGCTGTGAAGCCAAGATCCCATGTGCGGAGGAAGACATCGACCAATCGGTTTGGTAGCGATTTATTATTGGCTTGAAAAGGCGTCGTCTGGCTGCGGGGGCGTCGCCTGAGGTCGCTAAGGGCGGAGAGTCCCCTGCGGAGGGTATCCGGTACGCTCATCTTCTATCTACGGAGTATTTCTATCCCTCCTTTAAATTTCTATCGCCATGAGCTTTCAATCGGGAGGGTTATGATTCAGTTCATGCCAACCACGCCAAGGAATCTCGTAATTTGTCTGTAGCGAATGGGGAACAGGCTGGATGTCATTGGCTTTGGGGTCGGCTAAACCTGCCGATAAGCAGCCGAGGTGTGCATGTTCCGTGAGACTGGATTGGTCGCTCTTCAAGGCACAAAGTTCACGTCCAGGCCTTCCAGAAAGAGCGACAATGGCCCAGACGAAAGGCTTCAAAACGAATTCTAATAGCCCGACTTCTTAGTGCCATGTGCGTACCGTGGCCACGGCGTCGAGAAAAGTAGCGGCCTGGGTCTGGAGCGCGCTGGAGCCGCGCATGAGCAATAGACGGGAGCCACAGGGCGCGGGTGTCACACGGTCCCAACAACGTGCAAGGAACTCCCAGCCCGGATGTATCGATAATGATTTCCAATGGGTGCAGAATCAATTAGCTCCACCTAAGGGTCGCAAATAAATATGGGAACAAGTTTTAACCGCGTGGTTATTCTGAAGATTATTTTTTTAACTTCGCGCTCTTATCTCTTCGGTATACACGTACATACGAGGCACCAATTCGTGTGCTGTTCGAGTTCTCTCTTCGCTTCATCTTTTATCGCAGACGGTAACTTAGGAAGTTGGAAGCTAGTGATAAACCAGCCCTCGGTGGCCTTGAGGAGCCTTTACACTTCAGGCGGTTTGCACTGAGGCGGAAGAAGCATTTTTGTGTACCAGCAACTCATTATACCAGTTTGTCCTGTGCCAGCATGCCACGATTCCTGCAGCAAAAGTATTCAGCCTTGTAGGAGCGGGGCTGTTTTCCAAACTTTCTATTGTTCCCAAGTCGAAGGATTAGACACGAGGCAAAGTTCCTCCACCACATACGCTCGAATTCAAACGTTTTGCTTCTCTGTCGACTGAAGGCGCTCTCAACTACAGGGACGGGCTATCTGTCCCATTCAATAATGAGTCTCAGAGTAGATCAAACAGAGTACACCATTGGTTGGATATGCGCCTTAGCATCGGAGTTTGCAGCAGCGATTGCTGTTCTAGACGAACGACACCTACCAGTACTGCACCGGTCGGCTGGAGACGATAACACTTATCAATTCGGCCGAGTCGGGAACCATAACATCGTTATTGCATGTCTTCCGTCCGGTGTCTATGGCGTCACATCTGCAGCTATCGTCGCTACCAAATTGCAACAGAGTTTTCAATCTATAAAGCTGGGTTTAATGGTTGGAATTGGTGGCGGGGCACCAGTTCTACCAGATAATGATATTAGACTAGGCGATATAGTTGTCAGCGAACCGGGGCCAGAACATAGCGGAGTTCTGCAATACGACTTCGGAAAAACAGTCAGAAATGGAAAATTTGTTCAGACAAAAGTGCTAAATAATCCCCCAAATATTTTCCTGAAAGCGATCACCATGGTTAAGGCGCAGTATTCGTCACAGACTATCAGCGACATCATAAATAACGCGCTGGAGAATGGATTGGTCCCTAAGGAGTTTACCCGTCCTGACAGTAATAGTGACCGGCTTTTTCAGGCCCATTACGACCATCCTTCCGAAACTGCATCCTGCGATGAATGCGATCACGGCATGGTCGCTCTCAGACAGGCTCGCACTCACGAGGGTCCTGATATCCATTATGGACTAATCGCATCCGGCAACCAAGTTATGAAACACGGTATGACTAGGGATATTCTCAGCAGGGAGAAGAAAGTTTTGTGTTTTGAAATGGAGGCTGCTGGTTTGGAAGAGCTTCCTTCATTGGTTATTCGGGGTATCTGCTACTACTCCGATAGCCATAAAAACAAGATATGGCAGCCCTATGCGGCCCTAGCTGCCGCCGCTTACGCAAAGGCACTCCTACTTCAAGTGCCGAAGGCGCCGAAGATACACGAAGCGTTAAGCCCAGGTGATTATACTCTTGTTGAAATTGCTCCTTATCGTAATTATTTACTAAATGCCGAGACAGATTTCCATGATTGTTTACGATCCTTACGTTCCAACGCCACCAATCCGGAAGAAGATAAAGAGAGGATCGAAAATTCGAAAGACAAGCTGATCGAGGACTCCTACGCATGGATTCTAGATAACGAGGATTTCAAACTGTGGTCTTCAAACAGCAAGCGAATCCTACGAATCACTGGGGACCCTGGAAAGGGCAAGACCATGATGATGATTGGTGTGGCAAACCATCTGACAAAGGACCTTGGACCGGACCTTGTAGGGTTCAAAAATTTTGCGTATTTCTTCTGTCAAGCTACGGATGATAGACTCAACAGTGCCGTTTCCATCCTCAAAGGCCTCCTCTACCTGTTGCTTGTGCGAAATCCTAATCTTTTCGCCCATCTGAAACCGCACTATGACAGATCGGGAGCTGCCCTTTTCGAAGGACCGAACGTCTATTTTGCCCTGCGAAAAATCCTTATCGATATCCTGAAAGATGCCAATGTCCCTCAATTCGTCCTCCTTGTTGATGCTCTTGACGAATGTAGGGACAATCTCGGCGATCTTTTACAATTTATCTCCAAAAGCGTATCCGAGTCGCCTAAAGTTAGGTGGCTTGTATCTAGCCGGAATAATCACCCCGAAATTGAACAGCACTTAAGAAACCAGGAGGTCCAGCTTAGGATAAGCCTCGAATACAACAAACTGCAGGTTACTAGTGCCGTCAATGCCTACATCGACGTTAAGATAGACGAGCTACAGCAATTGAAAAGTTTTAGGGTCGAGCTATTAGCACAGATTCGCGAGCAACTACAAAGCAAAGCCGAAGGTACCTTTCTGTGGGTAAATCTAGTCTGCAAGGAGCTTGAGAACCCACGGATCTTACCTTCAAAGGTACTTTCGATTCTCAAAAAGTTACCACCCGGACTTGGAGACTTTTACGCCGTCATGTTCAGTAATATCGAAACTTTTGTTGACCCCGACGATGCCCTACTGTGTCACCAAATTCTCTGGGCAGCAATGGTAGCACAAAGGCCACTACATCTACTGGAAATGGAAATGGTTGCTGAAATACCGGAAGATCGTCATGGCGAAGTGGAGGAGCTAGTGAAACGCTGTGGTTCGTTTCTTTCAATTCAGGGCGATATTGTCTACTTTATACATCAATCGGCGAGGGACTTCCTGGAAAGGGAGGCTGGTACCAGAGGAGTGGCCAACGAGAATAGAAGAATGGTCAAACGATGCCTAGATTATTTCTCAACCGAGCTCAAGGAGAACATTTGCAATTTTGAACGACCCGATGCCTGCAAGCAAGATCTTACGCCTGAGCAGCTTAACCGCATTACGACTCTCGCGTATTCCAGCTGTTACTGGGCAAACCACCTTGGACTTATCAGCAAAGATACCCCCAATTATTCAAAAGATTGTGGGGTGGACAGGTTTTTTACCAGTGGCTACCTACGATGGCTCGAATTACTGGGGTTTTTAGGCAAAGTCTCTGAGGGTATTCTGCAGGTAAAATTGTTACGAGCCATAGTTGATGTAAGAAACTTGCTTATCTTGTTTCCTAAATAATACTAATATGATGAACTAGGCAAGCGATAATCCCGAACTATCTAAAGTAGTTCGCGATGCTGAACGGTTCATTCTTCATAATCGCACAACCATCGAGGTCGCCCCTATACAAGTATACTCTTCTGCGCTCATTTTCACTCCGGAGCGGAGCTGGGTCAAACTAAATTATTGCCAGCAGATTCCAAAGTGGGTAAAGGCGAAATCGGTAGCTGGCGAAGACTGGGACCCTTGCTTACAGGTCCTTGAAGGTCATTCAGTTGCAGTGTGTGCGGTAGCATTCTCGTCTGATAGCGAATTGCTAGCATCTAGCTCGTATGACAGGACAGTACGACTATGGGACGCTACCACAGGAGCCTGCTTGTCCATTCTTAATCATCCGCATCATGTTCGGACAATAGTACTTTCATCAGATGGCCGAATAATTGCGTCCGGTTGTGAGGATGGAATAGTAAGATTATGGGATTCGGCTACAGGATCCTGTCAAAATATTCTTGAAGGCCACTCAAGCGCGATACGCGCAGTGGCATTCTCATCTGACAACCAACAGATAATATCTAGCGATAGGGAGGGAAAATTACGACTGTGGGATACGGCGACAGGAGCTAGCTTACGAGCTTGCGACGGCTGTTCCCGTTTTCCCTCGGTAGCAAGTTGGTTTGATAGCTACGCGGTAGCATTTTCACATGATATCCGGTGGGCAGTGTTTGGGGATCACTCCGGGACAATTCAACTACTGGATACGGCCACGGGGGCTCGTAAATGGGTTTGCGAAAACTCTGGTTCTGTTTGGGCAGTGGCGTTTTCTCCCAACGGCCAACTGGTGGCGTCTGGGGAAGGGATAGACGGATACTCTAATTATGGCCAATTCCGTGATATGGAAGTGCGGCTATGGGATGCCGCCACAGGACGCCGTAAACTGACTCTCACAGGTCATTCGGATCGGATCCGGACAATCACCTTTTCCGCCGACAGCCGACTTGTAATGTCCGGCTCAAATGATTGCGCAATTAAAATATGGGATATAGCTTCAGGATCTTGTCAATACACTCTTCAAGGGCCTTCATTCAGGATCAGAACAGTGGTATTCTCGCCTAATGGTAGGCTATTAGCGTCTGGTACTGATGACGGTGCAGTGCGATTGTGGGATGCAAATACAGAAGTGTATCAATATCAAACAAATTTTGAACGGCATTCGCCCAGCTTTTACGATGCGAAATTCTCACCCAACGGTCAAGTGGTAGTGTTTGGTTCAGACAAGAGAGCAGTGTTATGGGATGTGAATACAAGATCCTTGCGGCATGCTCTCGGTCGAAGCACCACCGATATCGATAGAAGGATATCTATGATCTCCACATTCTCACCTGACAGCCGGCTGTTCGCATTGCATTACCGTGATGGGATAATAGAAATATGGAACGCGATTACGGGGGTTTGCCAACATCGTCTTAAAGAGCATACATCTACTATTCACAGTGTTGCATTCTCTCCTAACGGCCGATTGCTAGCGTCCAGTTCTAAAGATAAGACGGTACGACTATGGGATACAGTCACAGGAGCCTGCCAGCACATTTTGGGGGACTTGCAAGAAATATTCGCGGTAGTGTTCTCACCTAATGACCAGTTAGTAGCATTAGCCTCGAGTGATGGAATGTTACGAATATGGGATGCAACTACTGGATCTTGTCAAAACCCTTTGGGCACTCATTTGAGTCGGGCCGAGATGGTTGCATTCTCACCTGACGGTCGACTAGTAGCATTTGGTGGCGAAAGGAAGGGATATACTAAAGGAACTATAGAAATATGGGATGTCGCTACGGGATTCTGCCAATGCACCCTCAACGATGACTTAGGTCAACTTTCTAGGATAGCATTCTCGCCTGATGGCCGAATTTTAGCATCAGTCTCATCAGGTCCCCCGGTGGGAGGCGAGCCCGGCTCCTGGGGTGGCGCGATACGAATATGGAGCGTAGAAACGGGGTTTTGTCTAAGCACTTACGAACATTCACTCAGATTTCAATTTTCGATGTTAATGTTCCCCGACAACCATTCCCTGATTACAAATTCAGGTATTTTTCGAATTACACCCCCAACTTCTGATCGATCGGCCAGCGATCTTAGTAATCATACTTGGGGTATAACCAATATGATATTTCTTTATGACGAATGCATATGGCTCACAGCTTATTCGCAAAACGTTCTCTATATCCCCCATGCTTACAGGACTATGGTAACCACTTTCACCAGCGGGAAATGCGCAATGGTCTATGAGTCAGGTAAAATGTATTTTGTCCACTTTGATCTGAACCTATTATCTAGTCTTCACTCCAAGTTAGCGTAGGCTCTAGTCAACCCCCTTAATATATTGTATATAATTATATAACACGAGCACTTATACTCGCTAGACTACAATGCGGTAGTAGCCTTTATTAAAGCCCAGTGCACCTGGGTTGTGGGAAAGTATTTTCGTTCAAATTATTCTCAACGCAGTCTTGCTGTCGTAGACGTACGGGATTGCGGTTGGCTAACGAGACCAGGCTGCCTCAATAACTTAGTCTCAAAAACGCAACAGTGAGTAACCTCAGCATAAGGCGTCTAAAATTCATATGCTGCGGCACCGGTGATAGCAATCGCTTTGGCTACATGGAAATACAACTTTAACGCTGCATAGTGAAGCTCGAAGTAGATCCCTATACCCGCACATGGCCAAGTGAACGTGTACAGAAATTGTAGGTCCACGAGTGTAAGCATGCGCGCGCGCACATGGTGTATTGGTGTTATTAAAAGTTTGGCTGAGGTTCCGCCTTGTGTCTTACCCAGGGATTTATTCCTATCGCTCGGGCGGCGAAAGCCAAAATGGGGACGTAATCCCCATAGTATCAAGCCCGCTACAGCGATAATCATAATAGCTCGACCTACAACGAAGGCTCTCGTCTGCGTAGTATTCTTGCCCGTCTGGTAATGCCCAGACAGGCAATAGAAAGTTCCACGGAGCCGATGCGTTTCCGTATCGTCTGCATTTGTTATCCTTATCTTCAGGGGTGCATCACCAATACTATTGTGTACTCACGCTAATTTAACAGTCGGAGGACGTGGCCCCGGGTGCCAATTTAGTAATACATGTCAATTATATAGTCAGTCAAATGACCAGGCAAAGACGCAAGCTCCATCCTTATATGTTCAACAATGATTTTGAACTATTAGCAAAGCTATTGGCTCACCATTGCTTTTGTGGCCCCTGCGACGCCAACGAGCTGCGAGAGGAGGGGGTTCGTGAATTGATCCACGCTTCAATCCGATTCGAAATGTCTAATGTACCAGAGTAAAACGTGAACATCATTAATACATTTTTCATCTCAATTTCGGAACGAGTTAAATATTTCCGCGAATGTGTGCTTCCTGAATAGGATGCCCTTTCCAGAACTGCTTGTCGCAGATCTAGACCAAATATCATGCCAGCAGAAAACGGTGAATTATGTCAGAAACTCACCTCCTCACTAATTAAATATGTATATAAGTGAATTATCATCTGGATCATGTCCAGGTGTGCTCAAGAAGTACGAAGCTCAGGTATTCGTTGACATATACCTTTCCCTTGCGCTAGCTCAACCCTCGCCACCCGTGATATTAATATATATTTGATACTTTCCAATTTCCTCCATATCTTCTAACTTGTCCAGACAACAAAACCGTACAGTATTTCGTTGTGCGGCTAGAAATAGCTTTATAAGACTTAAACTTAGGTTCCGGACAAAGGGTCCCCTCGCTTCAACTCCCACTGTATGCATGGCACCGTTACTTAATGATACTCTAAGATTGCCTAGTCAAGGGTATTTTGGCCAAAGCCGGGGGTTCGAAAGTTTGACTTGGGGCACACAAGGATCAAATGTCCAAGCTTGCAAGTCCTTGCTAACAGCTAGAACTAGCTCGCCCTGCCCTTTGACGCGACTAGGTCAGCTGCCATGTCAGCATGCACCAGAGCTTGGGTCTGGTAATAAAATCCTGCAACACATGCTGTGTTACACTGCATGCTGCAGGGATGGTACGCCCTACGATTCCCAAATCTTCTAGATGTATTCAGCAGCCATGGACATAGTTTTGATGACAAGAGGGAGGGCTAGTCGGGCCTGTTCTTCCTCAGAGATGCGGAGTTGTCTCTACAGTCCTTCTTATACCATCAAAGCCTTAAAGTCGTATTCAATTCTTTCGCCAAAATTGAATTAGTGTTGGATAATTTATAAGAGTGGACTGCAGCAGACAGCCATGAATCTCATTCCGCAGATATCCGCCACGATTAAATCATACTTGTGTAGGCCTTGGAGACCGACCGGGGGGGGCCGGAGTTGAGATTACGCCGTATACCGTACACGATAGCTTGTCATTGGAATCCTTTCTCGACATCGGAATATTAATTAGCGGGTAGATACCTGGCCATACGGAAACCGACAATGCAATGTTGTGTAGCATATTTTACCATTATATGGCTATCGGGCATAAGATCATTGTTGTCGGATAGCCTACAGGCCATTATAGTACAACGCATAGCGGAATGTGGAAGAGGAGGTTGAACCGGTTAATTGTGTCTAAGATTTCGTTCGGTATGCGACATACAGGCTCAGGCTCAGCCCTTCCTAACTGATGAAGAGTTTCAGTTCAATTGATCAATGACGCTGGCTCGATTGACAGGTTTAGGTTGGCGTGGATCTAGTTCCTCTAGTTACGTTCATGCTGAAAATGTAGTTCGTTTCGGATGATAGGTTATGTTACACTCTAACGAGACCTAGCTTACGATGGTCGATTGTGAAGCTACCGATACATACATGTATAACGGGTGATATAACATAATTACCGATCTCGTTGGTGGGAGGGCGCCGATGTGTTTACAATCATTATCAAAGGAACTGATCCGCGGGGTGTTATAATCATAACTCTAATAAATGCTCATGAATTTGCTAATTAGAACAAATACGCATAAATTTAGATTATTGCTAGCCTCTTCCATCATAAACCGCTAAAAAGTTCACGTGACTATCATCGTACGCATTCTAACTAATATTAATACCCGCTCCATTCTCGACCCCAGATGACCGAAGGTAACCCGCTTTCTCTCTATGGAACCGTCTGCGTAATCGTGAACGCGTCGAGATCGAACCTTTATGTGTCTTGGCAAGTGAAAGATACCGTAAATGGGAGGCCAGATGCAGCACTTAAGCCGAGAACATTACATCGATGGCTCCTATTTCCGTTCACCGAACCCAGCGTGACATCCATGCTATTGTAGCAGTTCCCCCTTTGAATGCAGATTTGGGCAGTACATGCACACCACCCCGGCCAACACTTTTGGATCAATGTAATTCTGTAGTCGCCCGCGACACACACGTCCATAACCCCGGTGAGGCCCACTGTCCAAGTAGGGAGGGGTCGGCCCAAAAAGCGTACCAACAATAACTACCGACTGGGCAGCCCCCCGGGTCCAGGAAATGCACGCCCCGGGAGTCGGGGCCGCCAGGTAAGAAGACCCAGGGGCTCGGTCCATCTGCAAAGCCGCTGTTTCGAATAGTGGCACAAGGGGCGTACGAGGTAATAGTAGAAGTTGTGGTAGTACTCGTCTCTGTTGTAGTAGTGGATGTTGTTCTAGTGAGGGTGAGTGTGGATGTCGATGTCGATGTAACCACTGTGGTTGTCGTGGAGGTATTGTCGACTTCGACAGTGCTGGTGACTGTGGCCGGCGGGTTGATAGTTTCATATATAGTAGTCACCGTAGTCTAAATTTCAAAGAATTGTCTTTAGTCAGCAAGTTGCTACTCATCGGAAGTTTTTCAAATTACACCGTGAGAACCTACCTCAGCCCCCAGAGTTGACTGAATAGGGGTAATGCCCCAGCAGGAGGAGGCACTGGAGTATCTAGGTACACCGGAGCATGCCGTAGCTTATGCAGGGATATCAGACAACGAGGAAGTTTGTAGCTCGTTTTGCAACCCCTGTGTGAAGATAGCCGGTGGTGGTCTCTGTGGTTGTGGTGAAAGTTGTTCCAACAGTTTCAGTGTTTGTGATCACTAAAACGGTCGAATCCGTGGCGTCAAACTCTTCGGTCGTTGTGGAATAAACGGTGAGAGTAGATGTCGTGACGGTAGTCGAAACTAAGGAAGTTTTCGTCTCGGTTGGGATGGTCTGGGTTACGGTGGAGGTTGAAGTTCTATTTTATTGAGCACACTCGTTAAATAAGCTCGTAGCTCAACGCGTTAAAGAATCCAAGATTATGCTTCGTACACGATATCAGGAGTAATAACCGTGAGCATAAATCGTGAGCAATCGGCTCTCCTACTCGAAGTATCGTGTCGTTCACCTGTAATCTGCCTGGCGCAATTATCGGCAAGACAGCCAGGCTTTCGCGTCGTTGTTGACACGAAAGAGGTGCAGTTGGCATATGCTACTGCAATGCATAGGAGTATTAGTGTAGAGACCCGATGAAACAACATCGCTAGCTTAGAATATGAAGGGCAATTGGTAAGACCAGGAACGGGGGCGCGTGGGCGAAATATTTAACAGTGGTGATACCATGGCTTTATATAAGGGAAGGTCCCTTACCTCCCGACCGCGCAAATTCGTACCCACAAACACCCCCGTTCAGCCCTATCCAAATTGAGGCCGACGTTCGAGACTCGATCGGATCGAGCCCTACGGAATAAGATTAAGTCGGACCCTGAATCTCGCTTACATGTCGACCGTGACTCGAGTGTCCAGCCGTTCCGGGAACGGAAGATATCACAAGCCGTCCCCTAATTAGTGTTGGTAACACAACTATTCCTAAATAGGCTTAGAATGATCATACCGACGAGTCAGAGGTGAGGAACAAACAGGGGCAGCTAGTATCCAGGATTCCGTTCTGTAGTTCTCGGTACTTGTCCCACTCGATATTGTTCCGGATTTCTATAGGGTTGTTCTCGAAGTCTATGTCTGAATAACTACGTGTGGATGTCCACGATGACGAAGAAATTTCCTGAGTGGTATCAACGGTCAGGTTACCGCCTGCTTACCGGTCTGTGGTATTTTGATTGGTTCGCTTGGCGCAGCCGATTCCAGGATGTCGCCAGGTATATTTCGTAGGGATATTAGCAAATAAGGTCATAAGGCTGCTGGGGTCGACGCGGTCGGTTTGGGTAAGATTTGTGAAAAGTGTCAATCAATTCTCGGAATTCCGGTTGCCAGTCTGGTTCATTATGTCCCCTTCCACTTGACTAGATATTGGAGTTTTCGATAGTGGCGGCGGGAGTCGAGAATTTCTTCGACTTCGTATCCGTCCTCGTCGTCGATGGTGACTGGCGGAAAGCGTTAACTTTGGCAATATGGAGGACCTTCCATTTTATTGGGCAGTCTTTGGCAGGGTCGGGTCGTTCTTATGTTGCACATGTATGTGACTTATTACCCTGTTTTCGAATTTGTGATAATTTGACAGGATATAGTTATGGCTAACTAGTGGAAAACTACGTAGAGTTAACTTGGGTGAATTAGTTAACTTCCAATTCATTTGCCAAGACCACTACTCGTTTGTATGGCGTTGAAACGAATGGGTGTCCGATTTGCCTAACTAATACCTCGTAGCCAGACGAGCACCTTTGTAGAAAATTCGATTTCTAAGGCCTTCATATTTGGTGCAAGTATTTCCTCCGGTGCCCCAAGAGCACTCCCGAAACCTCTCTGCCCACCCGATATCTCAACTCCAGAATACCACAACCACTGTAAAGCCATATCAAAGAGTTCAGTAAGCCCCAAGGAGGCGGGTCATTAGGATGTCGAATGCGAATAACAATGAGCAAAACAATAACCCGGCAGAAGGCGCTCAGCCGCCTCCGTACGATGAACACTTGCCATTCATCTGGTATAGGCGCTATGGCCAAATTCCCGGCGTCGGCGCCCACCCCGCACAAGATGCTCCAAATCAACGCCCACAACTCCGCATCCCGGACGAAGATCTCCCTCTCCGACTGATGTGGTATAAAAGTGCCCTTCCTTCTGTTGAAGCGATTGGCGATTGGCATACAGGCGTCGAAATGTTGCTTCAAATTATTGAAATATCCAAGAAAATCCAAAGAAACCAGTTCCCAGATGAATACAAATATCAACAACAGCTTGCCGCTTTCTACTACAACTCCGGAAATTGGGCTCCCGCCCTTGCGTCGTTAGAGAAAGCCAAGATTGCTAAAATGCCTCCTTCGCAGCGGATAAACGCCCATCATATGAAATCCATCTCATTATTGCACCTTCAAAGGCTCGGCGAAGCCGAAACCGCATGCCAGACAGCTCTCAAACTTGCCAAAGCTAGAGATCAAGCAGGCAACGAAGCAAACACCGCCAAGGAAGAACTCTGGGATAGCTATGCCATCCTTGCAACCATCATGGCTCTAAAACAGAGTTTTATGGATGCGGCCTTCTACAAATCGTTCATCCCTTACAAATACAACCTTCGTGCAGCTGCTGTTCTACCACCTTCAATCATCTTGATTTTCGGAAACCTCCATTACTCTAACGATGGAAAGGTTTTCCGCGACCCTAACGGAGAACTCTCCTTCTTCCGACCGGAGAGATACCGACCAAGACACTCGCTCACTTACTCGGTTATTATTCAATACGAAACTCATGGATGGCGTTGGAGCTTGATTTGTGGGTCATTGGTCGCGCTGGCTGGTGGAATCTATGTGTGCAATTTTATTTTGGTCAAATTGTTCGCGATCGCTGCCAGCCTATATAGGTTCATCTTTGGTTGAGAAGACTGGAATCAAGGTTCTCTTAAAGCGATTAATGTTCTGCTGGCTTCTATTACGGCTGTCCGTCCGGTCCTCTTTGTCCATCGGTTCTTCTTTCTTTTTTTGTCACGTATAGGGCGATATAATTTTCTAGTCTTTGCTTGAGTGTTAGTATGTTAACTCTTAAATCTGAGAGCCGAAATTTGTTGTACAATGGCATTCCGGAATCAAGCACTCTAGTTTCCACATTTAATGAAGCCTTGTCCATCATATTTCACCTCCATATAGTAACCTAACGTTGGCCAACTCGGTCGATACCATCCACAACAAACTATCTCGAGCGGCGGCTGCCAAGAGTAAGTTCATCTTGTAAACCTCGCACAATATATACCTCTGAGACCGTCCGGTTACTGGTGGTGGAACGAAGCCCACAGCGCCCAGCGTTCATTTTGTGAGCAACTACGTATCTCACCGAGACTCCACAGCACAGCAGTCCTAGCGCTTCCTCAATACCTTTGAATTGTAAAAAAAAATATACTCTATATTTGTGCGAGTTCATTCGAAACAAGAATATCTTCTAGAGTCCCGAAAATCCATTGACTTTGAGAACAAAATGCTGCCCTGGGGGGCTGGTGGTGCTGTAGAGGCGGATGTGTGTTGAAAGGCCTTAAGGTTGCCCGAGACACCCAAACTTCAGGCAACATTACTCCCGTGACGTCACATTCACATGGTGTATAATAAAGCTTTCTGCTTGATTGCTTTTAATCCCTCATCCTAGCTACCATGTACATCTTTCCTCACCATCAACTGCTGGCCATAGAGCTGCACAGCACATCGTCTAGCCTTGCGTTACTGCGACTCCTGCTCCGTATCTATCGAGTGTTAGTCAGTCTTCCACTGCGATGTTTGGAATATGCGCGTCATAGCGAGTAAACTGACATAGCGTTTCAGGCGGGTGTCTCGGTACTAACGAATGTTCGCTTCGATAGAAATGGGACGGCGATACACGCTCGATAAGTCTTATTTAATATCACCACCCTCTAAAGACTTCTGACCGGAAGCAGCCGACTCGGTTACGACCCGTCATCATGCCGAGTGGCAACAAGAACTTTCGCAAAAAGCTCGCGGGGATGGACAGATCGCTGTTGAATAGCCTTAGGATACGGGATTATCCACAAGGCAAGAGGCGGCTTATCAACGATGAAAGAGTCTGACGGAAGCAAGCGGAGCCGGGCGATACCCTCGTTTCTCTCACAACGTTACCCTAGTGGAGGGTCTAGCTCTGGAACCGAGCGAAGCTGTCAACGATAACATTACTCCTCAACATCAATCAAACGCTGTCGGTGGTGCTTCGTACAGGTGCAAAGAAGAAGCCGTAGCGCTGGTACCTATATGAAAACTATCACGACAAGATCAACAAGGAGGTTGGAGACGTTGCCTTCACCCCAACAGTGATCACAAAAGTAATACAAACCTAATCGGCCATTTCATATGCCCTGATTTAGGGTGTTAAGCGAAATAATCGAGTGGGGTAATTGTGATGGTTATTGGAGGATATGATTGGTATAATAGAAAGCTCAGCTACAGTGTATAGATCTATAATCAATAATGTAAAAAGTACAAAGATTTGAGAATTATAATAAAATTGGACGTGGAAATCTATGTTGAGAGAGTAGTCCGTCGATTAAGGATTTGGAAAGGAGAGCTTGTAGCTCTTATGAAATAGGAGTGGAAAGAATTGCCGCCGCACGAGATGGATTTGTGTGAAGGATGTAAAGCCGGACAATACCCCACAGTAATTTACCATGAGTATTAATTAGTATGTTTGGAACTGATCCATGCCCAATAATAGCCTGTTTGTGAGTTAAAGGAAATGTGCTATGCGCGTTGGAAGATCAGGGTTTCGGGAAAGCGGTGATAAATTTCCATGATTAAGCCCAAAAGACGGTTGTTAGTGGCATGGTGTGGAGTAAGATCAAGGACAGCACACAGGATCTACAATATCAGCTATGGTCTATGAAATTCGAGGCACGTTTTCTCAGCCAGCTTGAGGTTTTTTTTTTTTTGTTTTTAAAGATGAAAATACCGATATGTGATCCATAGATTCCTGATGAGGGAGAAGAGGCCATCAGCGGCAAGTATGAAAAGTTGCACCAGTCCATTTTGGTGAAGTTTTCTAATTCTGCAATTGCCGACGAGTAAAGGGTAAAGTTAAAGCCTTGATTTCTGTGTTTTTATCTTAAAATGCAAGTTTGTTCTATCACTGAGGCAGTTGTGACTTTCTCAACCCCTGGTATGCTTTGTAAATGGACACATAGCTGCGGAACGTCTTTGTTGCGAGTAATACCTATAATGAGACTTATACGTAAGAACTATAATGAAAATATGTCTCTTTTCTTTCGCGTTTCTACGTGGGACGAGCCGTTCGACAATATCAACTCATTTCTCTCAGTGACAAAGTCTTCAAGTCTTCAGAGATTTTGAACAGCTTTCGATCCATATTGCCGTTAGAGATCTAGGGCATCGTCAAGACTAGCCATCCTCGGTATTCCTAACACTCTTCAAATTTCTTGTAGGGTTGCAATATTTTAGATTTTAATGTGTACTATAGATGCGCTTTGATGGGCGCTCGCGTACATCCGTTGTGTTGTACGTGCAAACTGTTTAAGGACATTGAGCCTCTGTATAGCTGATATCCTTGGCCCACGCCTGCGCCTCTCTGCATCAGTGCATGAGCATATTTCTCCCTAATTATTCTAAATCATCACTCAAAAAAAGCTTTTCCAGTTAGTTAATGCCAACATACCAACCCAATCATAAATTATGGCGCTTGAATTTATTTTTGTATAAGTGGTGGTACGAATATCCTTCCGTAGGGGTCTATGTTGTCTGCGGAAGTCAATAGATTATTATCGTGGTGTGAAATAAGTGCGGTAGCACAGACCAACTATTTGGTACGCCTTAGTCAAAGGGTCTCCTGTCAGCGTAGCATCCCAGGTATCTAATATGCTTGTCAGCAGATAAAAGAGCAACTGAATAATTAGCCTGTTGGATCATGTGTGTTGAAAAATCTCTCAAGGGACTTGATATCTGTTTCTAGAAATTGACCGACACACCAATCGAATCAGGCTAATTCTAGTCTTTAGGAGACGGCATAACATTTTCCTTGCACATTTGTATCAATCTAGCGGCCCTTGCGCTTTAACCTCGGATTCTTTTGGGATCCGGGGTATACCAGCAATAACGTTACGACTCAACGATAAAAAGTCTATAAGTAAGGAGGTTATTCCTGTTGGGATTTCTTCACAAGCAACCAGAAAACCGTACCCTCCATTCTTGACTGTTCAGTCCTAGTACGAACGATAATCTTCTCCAGACCACAAAATCCCCAACTACCTTAACAGAGCACCAACTCTAAGCAACTAAAAATGAAGGTCCTCAGCATTATCGCCCTGACCATCGTCGGTACCGCTTTCGCTGCCCCAGCCCCAGCTCCGGTTGCCGCGGCCGAACCAGCTGCCGCCTCCCCTGGATACGTCTACTGCTATCAATGCCCAGGAGAGAGGAAGATCTGTCTTCCTTAGTACGTTACCCCCGGGACTTGTTTCTCACAGCACGCCCCTTGCCAAACTATGGAATTTCAGTTGCTAACATCAGCATTTTAGTATCCCAATTGTCGACCCATGCAGATTCAAGCCATCTGCCGCCTAAACCCCGATCGGAATGTGGCCAACGTAACATCGCCAAATTTCACAACGTACGCCCGCCATCTCGTTTTCGATGGGAGGATTGATCGGACTCATGGACCACTTTTACGGGGCTGTATATAAAAATCGGGCATATTGATATCTAGAGCGGTGGAATAGCAGATATTACTTTCTCTTCAACCTCATAGTTTCTTTCTTTCTCTTCTGCGTGATGTATTTTATCCATTATACAACTTCTATTCCTAGAATCTTCTCTTTCTCTCTCTGTAAAAGTTTCCGTCGGAGAGTATACTAGTAAGATGATGATACTTAGGGGTATTCATGTCCGCAGTATGGGTAGAAAATGCACCAATGAAGAACACTTTTACATCCCTTTGACAGGAGCCGGACCTAGACACTCTCAGGTACCCCTCCCTATCCATGATTTGAGTAAACTATATACCGAAGCATGTAACGTTAACACCAACGTTATTGTGGATCGCTAGCCTGCACCCGTCCAGCGGATCGATACTCGACGTTCCCGCTTGGCTGGAAAAAAGCTTTACCCTGGCCTTGGCTGCATCCTTTTGCATTTAAGCGAACGGGAAGCCCACTGTGCGGCAACGCTCGTGGTCGAACCCGGAGCTGCTAACGAGAAACCCACATAGATACGGGGCTATCATCACATACGCCCGTTCTCGGACCTATTGCCTAACATATTTCCGCCCCCTTTACGCAGAAGAGCGGCCTGAATAGCTCTCGAAGCTCTTGTGGACAGCAGAAGCGGCTTGTCAGACTAATTAGAGGCGACAAAGCCTAAGATGATATGCTGACCAAAATCAAGAACGGACCTGACAAGGCGCACCACACCGAAACAAGCGACCGCAGATTAATCTAGATTTCAAACATGGAAGCTGGGACATCGCGACCGCAAGATGGATCGAGAACCTTCCTAGGCCTCTCTCTAACGCGATAACAATACTTTCGTCTTGTGGGATATCCCTGTTTTCATTGTCCAATTCGGTAGTCAATAAAGCCATTTCGGGTATTCTTCAGTGTTTAAACCCTCGATACATCAGCCGGATAAGCTCTGGGCTACCACTTTGTGTTGATTTTGTTGCAGAAATCCAACTGCGCAATTGTCTTCCAGAACTCCCGACCTTTGTTCACAAATCCTTCTCTCTTCCATCCTATCTAGGCATCCTAAACCATCCTCAATTCCTCTCCAAGATCCTTTATTGGCATTATATTCAATTACGCGCCAAAAACCATGTCGTCCGACCCTCTCACACCAGAAATCACCGCTATCACCACCCTCTCCTCCGCCGATGCAAAGTGGGTCGAACTCCAGAGGATCGATTGGAAGGACCAAACAGGCAAGCCCCGCATCTGGGAAGTGGCGGCCCGAAAAACCCGTGGCGCCTCTGGTATTGATGCCGTAGCTATCGCTCCTATCCTTGTTCACCCTTCCCGTCCTACCTCCACGTTGGTCGTCCTACAATATCGACCACCAGTCGCCGCGGTTTGTGTCGAGTTCCCAGCTGGTCTGATTGATAAAAATGAGACCCCGGAAGATGCTGCTATCAGAGAGTTGAGGGAGGAGACTGGGTATGAAGGAAAAGTTATCAGCATCAGTCCTACGATTGTTAGTGATCCTGGGATGACGACGGCGAATATGCAGCTGGTAGTTATGGAGGTCAATTTGAAGGAAGGGGATGCGGAGCCAAAACAGCAGTTGGATGATGGGGAGTATATTGAGAGGGTGGTTATTCCGTTGGACGATTTGCATGATAGGTTGGTGGAGTATACGAAGAATGGGTATGCTGTTGATGCAAGGTTGCACCATTGGGCTGCTGGAATGGAGTTTGCGAGGAATAGAAAGTGGTGATAGACATTGGGCTTATATCATGTTATATCTTTGTCTCCTTTAATAGGCGATTAGATAGCGTTGAGCCGGTATCTGTAGGAGGCAATGCGTCGCGATATTAGCCTTGCAAGCTTGAGGCCTGAATCCGGTCTTGATGGAAGGGAATGAATCGTCTCTCAAGAATAACGTTATAACACTACGAGACTAAACGTTATATAATTATCCGGCCCCAATAGAAAATGTATCTACTTTCCAAAAAGTTGAACAGATAAAGAGACGTCTGTCTGGTATTTATATGAAAGACAAACCCCGAATTCGAAACTGTTATACTAGACGAATACCTAAATTACAGGTAATAGCATAAGCTTATAATGTGATCGCACTTCTATATTTCTTGTCCTTGATCATGCCCCGTTCTAGGAAGACTTGATGTTTGGAAATACATTGGAATCTGGTGATAAAGACGAGCAGGGTCCCAAGTAAGTCCAGCATTGCTAACAGTTGCTTAATATCAAAGATTGTGTCTTCCACCAAAGCTGTAGGGATATCGATTGATACTGTCCGTAGCCATAGTTAACGAAATAACCTCTCTATTCGAAGGTATTCCGTGCTTCCTCCTAATATCGACGGTAAAGGGATCTGAATCAATAATATACCATCCCGGCGTTCCTTCGATATAGACCCCATCGATTCATAGATATCGTGGCAGCCACTCCCGTCACATGGCGTGGTAGTTTCCCGCGGCCTCCATGAACTCCACTTCATCAGAATTCCTCCCCACGAAGCCTTAAGAAAGTGCTGTAGGCAAGACTGTCATAGTTATTGCGTGCCCCATGATGTCGGCGAGGTAGTCTCTAGTCCGTCACAATACCCGTAGATCCGCAGACCCAAACGTGCCACTGTAAGATGGGGCATCGTGTTTGAGCCCTAGCCGTCGCCCCCGGCATCAATAGCCCACAGCGGTCTGTAAACATTGAAAGGCCCAGGAGAAATATTTCAATCTCCGAGTTGACAGCTTCACCTCCTTCCTGTCGCCATCTCTCTCAAGCAACCTTCTTTGACTACCCATCATCATCCAATTCATCCCACTTCAATCGATACCTCCCTGGTGCACATCTGGTAAAAGAGATAACTCGTTCGAACAGTAGGTGTTCACATAATCCTCCTTGGGGAGATTGTTTTCGGAGAGGTCGTTCTGTGGAAGGTAGGAAGCTAACCTAATGGCGCGTCGTTCTGCGTAGACACCTTCATCATGGAAGCCACTCAACCAAAACTCAATGACGGCCCCGAAGCCGATGAAGGGAAACCTATCTCCCAAGCTCCCGCTCCCAGAGAGAACCAGCTCGCCAAAGCTGCCTCATTGACCGCAGAAGGTATGACGGAGTACCTCGATCTCATCGAACGCCTTAATACCGTCGGAGAGATCGCAGATAACCTCGCTACCTATCTCTATCCGTATGAGATCAAGCACAGCGAGATGGCCGAGTACTATGGCTGCCTGGAGGTCCACATTCTCCCCTTCCTTGAGAAGTACGGTTATCCTGATCTCAAGGAAGACGTCTCTGATTCCTACAACGACTTCATCAATCAAATCAGCCACTTCAATCGTTCCATTCAAGGCAGGACGGACGTTTCGAAGAAATACCTGCATTTCGTTGTTACCATCGACCGCGTTTTGAACATCGTCATGAAGGATTTCGGGTTTCATGAATGCGAGGATCAGGACGGTGGAACGGATACGGACGCGACTCATGATCCTGATCCTGGAATTCTCAGGACTTTGAGCCCGATCGTTTGCGGTCAGGAAGATAGCAATGTCGTTGCTAAGGATGTTGAAGGTGAGGAAGAGAAGACCGAGGTCAAGCAGGAGAACATCTCTCTTGATATGGCCAAGCTCAGCCTCAGTCCAACTCAAGCCGCCAAGAAGGATTGATTTTTGCTGTTGGAATTTCTTTACGAAGGAAGATATGGTTTACAGGTTTTTTTTTTTTCTCTTTCAACTTCTTAATGGTTTGATCAACATGTTTTCATTATCAATATGGGGCTCGTTTCATTCATAATGCTAAAATACTAGAAGGGTACAGGTGCCTATCCTGAGGATTTCTCATGTACTGCTAGTGAACCTTTTGGGGAGCCTAAGGCCTGACTCGAAATCTCGAGGTTGGTACCTTAGACTACTGACAGCTCATAGAAATACAAACACTCTTCTCCCGTCATGATCTCAGTAATACCCTTTATACTTGGGCTTCTCTTCCTCCTCTGGCCAGGCGACCATCTTTTCATACTCATCATCTTCGGCCTCGCTATGCTTGATGTTCTCAAAACGATCTCCGTACCCACCGCTGAGACCTCCATCTTGCTCCTGGATCCCGAAAATGTGGTTACTTGCACGTCGAGCGGCACGACGAGCAGCACGATGAGCGGAGTTACCAGCAGACTGGGCGAGGCGACCACAGCTATCCATCAACATCATACCGGCTCCTCCAGCCTCTGCAGCAACAGCGTAGCCAAAACCAGCTCCCATGCTAGTAGCACCAGAAGCTGCACCGATGACAGCGTTGCCGAGGCGTCCTGGAACCTGGTGAGGGTGCTTGTAGGCATTCTGGATTTCAAATCCAGCTTGGTAGGCGACGTCTTGGACGTTGGTGTAGACGCGGTCGGCTAAGGTGAGGTTGTGGCGGATGGCGGCTTTTTGGCTGCTACGTTGGGGTTTAGAGGGGTGGTTGCGAGTCTCGCGGACTCGGGTTTGAGGTGGGCTTAGGTCGATATCGACCATTTGTTCTGGGGAAACTGATGGTTGTCTTGGAGGTGGGCCTTGGAATGGGCCTCGGACTGGACCTTGGGCTGGACTTTGGACTCGCTGTTGATATGCTTCTTGAACAGGTCCTGGGATAGGTCCTTGGGCTGGTCCAAGATACTCGACTGGAGGCTGGTTGTTACCTCCACGGCTTGGTTGCTTGTTTGAAGACCTAGCTGAGTTCTTCTTTCGAGACATGGTGTCGGTTCTGTGATGTTTTTTAGCGCGATCCATATCGAGGAGATGCTTCGAGAGGTAGCTAGGCGGATTGGTTTGCTAATGCTACTTACGTGTAGTTTCTTGAAGAATTGATCGGTTTGAGGGGGTTTTGAGATGGAGGAGGGGAGGTGGGATTGAGAACAGGGTAATTGGTGGCGGTATCGAGAGGTTGTAGTGGGGAAAGTGAAGTTGCGAGTTTGAGGGTTTGGAGAGGTTCTATACTCAGCCTTGAGGATGTCGACGTGCAACGTGCTGTATTCACGACTAAGAACGTGCCGCATCGAATAACTAGGCCAATTAGGCTTCTACAGATCCCCTATCGCCATAGGCCGCCTACAGCGACTAATCACCGCATGCACGCATTGAAGATTCGGAAATATCATTGGCATTAAAGAATATGAATCGGTAAGCTGCCTTCGGGGCCATGAAGTCATACCATATAGCTACAAGACTGACAGAACTTAGGAATACAAGGATATCCATACGAAATCAATACGATCATAAAAATACAAAAGAAAGAATAGGTAATAGGAACCCTTAGGTATGCATCCTGACAGACAAAACCACTTCTCTCGACATAGCTAATGCAAAGTATAATCAATCTCACACCATCTACTGAACCGGACACCACTCCCACGCCTGCGCAAACCTATGATTATGATACTTAAAAATATGCTCCGCAATCCCCAGCCTCGAATACGCCGTCTCATTCAAAGTCCTCAAATGCAAATCCGAAATCGCCATCTCTCCAGCCTTATCAAACACTCCATTCCTACAAAAGCAACACCAAGTAAACCTCCCCAAACATGTTCTCGCTCTAAACCCCTTCTCAGGATGGTCTGAGATGTAGTCTTTGATCCATTTGGATAATAACATTGGTTTCTTTGTGGATGGGTAGAAGGGGGAGGTGACGATGTTGTTACCTAGTAGGTCGTAGAGGATGTCGCCGGTTAAGACGGAGGTTTCGCCGCTGAGGACTTTGTAGGGGCTGTTGCGGAAGCACATTAGGCGGACTACAGTTGCATAAAGCATTTCGTAAAGATCGTGGGGGTACCGAGAGTGGAATTGTGCGGAGGGGTCTGAAACGACTTCTAGGAAGCGGAGTTCGATGAATTGGCGGAACTGTGCGGGGGTCTTGAGGACGTGGAAGTCGGTGTACAATCTTGTGTAGAAATCGGTTAGAAAGCTTGAGAGGAGGACGATTGACGTTCCCAGTTCTTGGAGCTTATCGATTCGAAAGTTCCATTTTGCGAGGAAACGGTGTTCGGGCTGGCTGGCTTGTTTGAACGATTGGAGGGATTTGATGGCCTGTTCTTCGATTATTTGAACAGCGTGGGAGATTCGGATTGATGGTCTGTGGAGACAGGGACCATGTGCTGCGCAGGTTGCTTTAAGTGTTTCTGGGAAAGTTATTTCAGGATATTTTGCGCGAGCGTGATGCCAGTCTAAAAGGTATCAATGTTAGATATTTGTTGGCTTCAAATCTTAGAGTCCTTATCATTCGTACCCCAGAATATCAGCCTCTTACAATCAAAACACAGTGATCTGTAGAAAATCCCCGCCACACGTATATCGCACGTCTTCCCCTGAGCAAGGCATCTCTGACAACCCTTCAGCCTCCCCGCAAGGTGGCCCAAGACGACAGAATGATAATTAGTCCGTCGATTAAACCTCTTATACTTCGAAACTTTATTCTTAAGCATCTGAAACCAAAAGTATCTATTCGCCGGCCCCAGCTGACCACGAATATCTCTACACGTGGACGCGAAGTGAATAGCATCTCCAGGCGTTGGTAAAAACTCGGCTATGGTTTGTAACACCTCGAGTGGAAGTTTTAGGATATACGGGTATCCTTGATAATCGTGATTTGTAGTAGTGGCAGTGTGGTGTGATAAAGTACTTGAAACGCTTGGACTTCGTTTCAGTTGTGCGGCGACACCATTACTTGGCCAGCGTCTAGGTGATCTGATAAACCGCTGTTGGAGTTCCCTAGATACTCTTTCGATTTTGTTTAGTGGTGGGGTCGGCGTCATTCTGAACGCACTGTGATCTAGTAGATACTAGGAACCTTTCGATTTGTAGTATGGTGTTTCGAGAGAAGGGGTTCGAGATACCCTTCCTAGACAGATATGTGGAAGATGGAGAGAATTTCGAAAGAGAATATCTAGAGGGCTGGGATAGATGGTTCTAAAGGTGTTTTTCCAGAAGATCCCAGGAGATATGATGTTTTCTACTATCTACCTTCTGATACATGTTATATACAGTGTTCTATGGATATTATAAAACTGATAAAGCTTTTGATCTTGCCGTCGAAGCAGACAATGGAAGAAATCTTTGGACGAAGGGCAATTGTTGCATTTTTGAAACCAGCCTCGAAAACCGCGTTGCCGCAGACGTCGGGGAATATAGTGATTATTTTTGATCGCCAGAAGACTGGAATATCGTTGCAAAATGTATAGTAAATACCATGTTCCCCTCAAAGGATGTAAAATACATAAAATAATAGAGGGAAGAAGCGGTACCTGCCAGCCTTCATATCCCGCACCCCCCCATCGTAAGACTTATCCCGTGCAGATTCAATCCAAAAAGTACCCTCGATTCAAGTTCCTAAGAGTATTACGATAATTATACAATGTCGGAGTCAAATCAAAACGGGCAAAACTCAATGAACGGCCAAGGAGATTCACAAAGCCATCAGACTCCTAGTTCAACCCCCGAGTCTCAACCAGAAGTTCCAGAACCAGAACCCGACCCAGCGACTCCTCGAGCAGGAAGTCCAAATCCAGGAACCCCTCCACCTGAACCCCGTCCTGATACACCCACCCCTGAACCGGGTCCAGAGACTCCACGACCAGAACCAAGACCTGAGAGCCCTAGGCCGGAAACACCGCGACCTGAACCACGGCCTGAGAGCCCCAGACCGGAAACACCACGACCGGAGCCAAGGCCTGATACTCCTCATCCTGAACCACGACCTGATACTCCTATACCTGAGCCCTGGCCAGATAGTCCGGTCCCGTGGCCGACACCATATGACAGAGCATCATACCAAGCATACCAAGCATCACTTAGACAGCCAATACCTCAACGAGGCCCTCGTTTCCCTACACCGGTTAGTATTAAACTCTACTTAAGCAAGCATATTAGTTAATAAACCATTTAGTGGAACGACCCATCCAGCAGTACCCAACAAAGGCCTTCCATCGACAATACAGATGGCCCCAGCGGTCAACCCCCCATCGGCACCGGCCGACCCAGAAGAGGCTCAATGGTCGGCATGGGAAGCGGCAGTATCCTCCCCCCAATACCAGCAGACTTCACAACCATGCCCCCAGAAATGGCAGCCCCGAACCGTCCAAAATATCCACCAGGAACATGTCATCCATTCTATTTGGAGCGACTTGATCCTCGGCATAGGAATAGGGGGTATGAATATACGAGGTATCAGTGGGAAAGACTCATTGCTAATGCGATGAAGATTGCACCGTTTGGATGGTTTCAACGGGAGTTTGAGGAGGCGGAGTTGTTGTGTTTGGGGACGCTCTTTTGGGCGATTTTTAATGCTGAGGAAGAGGAGTGGGATGAGGAAGAGTGGGAAATGGAGATGGAGAGGGATAGGGGGCCGAATGAGATTAGACTTGATGAGTCGGTAGAAGAAGGGAGAACGAGGATTCAAGCTGAACGGCAAGCGGCTATGATTAGGATGGCAATGATGATGGGGCAAAATCTTAAGGGGTGCAGAAGTCTTTTGGCAAATTTGATATTGAAGCGTAGGAAAAGGCAGCAAGTTCTTCCATATCCGGTGGATAGGAAATGGGCGATTGAGCGTCTTGCCATCGAGAGTTGCAAAGTTCTCAGAGAGGATGCGCACCGAGAACAAAAGAGAGAACAAGTGAAAAAGGAACGAAAAGAAAGAGAGAGGCAAAGGGAGATGTCAAAAAAGAAGTACCAGACAAAGATTAAGGGGGCTAGAGGGAGGCCTACGGTGGAAACAGGCAGGTCAATGACCGTACAGCCGCCAGAGGATGGCAAAACACTTACATCCGATTCGGAGGCTTCAGAGGGGTCTGAGTGGTCCGATATGTCGCCATCTGATGAGAATGCCCCCGGGTCGCCAGTTGTCCCTCGACCTACAAGCCCAAGTCTTAGGCGGGTCCCATTGGCTGATTTGACCAAGAAGAATATCGGCAAAGAAAATGCTGCCAGAAGCACGGGGACTGAGGACAAGGAAGTTGAAGATGAAGAGGAAACAGATAGCTCTTCTACTTCATCTACAGAATCACCACAGGGAGCGCTCCTAGCCGACGACGACGGAATCAGTGACGACGACAGTGACGACCTTCCCAACCCGGCGCCTGCATCGGGACCGGCACCGGCACCAGGGCCATCTCAGCCAGATAAAGGAAAACGAGCAATGGGCATCCGAGAATCAGATGCATACATGCTCTCTGAGAAGGAGAAATATATCAACACGATCCAGGATCAAATTGAATTCTTTGAGGCACTTAAAGAGAAGTTTCCTGAGGATGGGTATTTTCCAGAAAAACTCCAGACGCTATCAAACCACCTCAACGAGGCCCTAGGAATCGAGAAGGATGGCGAAGATCAAGAACTCGATGGTTTGCATATCGGAAGGTCGGCAAGGGAAAAGGCGCTTTTGGGATACGGGGGGTCAATTATTAGAAGCGGGGAAGGCCCTTCAACAGCGGATTACCGTATCAAGCTTTCTCTTGAGATTTTTGGAATGCCGACTATTCCACCCATGAAATCTTACGAATTCGAGTCACCGGATGCATCTGAATACGGTGATTATGATGATACCAAAGAACCCTTGGAGGTTCCGGTATTGATCGTAGTTACCGATTTCGATCGGGAGCACTCTGGTATTGAGATTTTGATACTTCCGGAGCCGACAGATGAATATACGAAGCCTGAAACATCGATTATATATCATCGGGGAGATGATCCGGCGACACTGTTTGCGAGGTTGACTGTTGAATATCAGCAGGCTATGGCGAATCTGTTGGCGAACCGGGAGATCGGTCTTCAATGGACGGCAAGGGCGAGGAGACTTGATGTCCTATTACAGATTTTGAAACGTCGGATTCCGGATTATGAAATGAATGGACCGTTGTTTGCAGGTGCGATGGGGGAGTATGCGGCATTGGATATGTTGAATAGTACGATGGCGTTGCTGCAGAATGCACTTGCTTTGGTTCAACAAGAGGCTGAGAAGCGGTCGAGGGCTCAAACGCTTGTTTATGAGCTGGCGGAACATAATCAGCTTCTTCATTCCGCCTGGGAGGATGAGATCTCCAAGCGGATGAAGGTTGTTGACTTCGAGGGAGTTGATTCATTGTCGGAGGAGCAGAGAGTACTTTGGGAACATCTAGCTGATCCGCCGACAGGATATGAGCTTGGTTTCCGGCAGGAAATATCTGACAAGTCACAGATGCTTTTCCATGAGGTGGATAATTATACAGAACTCGATTCTGAGCCGGGGATGTCTCTTGCTACGTTATACCCGTTATATAACAGGATCGGACGACATTCTGTGGCGATGAAGCAAGGGATGGAATATCAGTTTGGATGCGATCCTTACTGTTATGCGCCGGATGGTTCGTTTGAGAATCACATTGCGGAATCTCGGGCTTCGTTGCCGCCGCCGGTTCCGAAGAATAGATACTTCCATCCGGCGCAGGTGCTTAGAGGGGAAGTTAGGCTTGATGCTCTTACGGTTATTGATGCCATGGGTGGAATGGATAGGAATAAAGTTCGAGAAAGGATGCTTAAAGATCAAGATATGGAAAGGGAACGAACACGCTTACCGGAAGAAGATTGGGAGCCTGATGTTAAACTTCAGGTTTCGGTTCCTGGGAGGATGCTCGAGTCGAATAAATTTGGTGTCTTTTCGTGGAGAACACCGAGAGCGTCGTTGGAAGTTCTTACGCCGTTGGTTTTACCGCCTTTTACAGAGGTTTGTAAAGGTTATGCGCAGATGAATTATAGGAAACATAGGGAGTTGAATGAGAAGTGGCAGTTTGAAGGGTGGAAGAAGTACGACGTTTGGTTTTTGAGTTTACATGCTGCTATGGGGTTGGTTTTGGAGTCTGGAGGTGATGACCATGATGAGCCGCCGCCGCCGCCACCGAGTAGACGGGGTAGTACTATTACGCTGCCGGGGAGTAGGAGGGGGAGCACTTCTACGCCATCGAAGCCGCAGCCGTCGAGTAGTACTGCTACAGCGCCACCACCACGGGAACCACCACCGCCGCCATCGAGTAGACGGGAAAGACCTACTACTACTATGCGGAGACGACCGCCGGCCACTATTCCGCCTAGAGGGGAGCCGTTGAATCCTGGTCGGATTATATCGTCTAACGATGATGACGATGACGACGGGTTTATTGAAGATATTGAAGAAGGGACTATTATACCCTCTGGAAGTCAAGTTATGATTCGGCAGAGGAGTTCTACCGGTGTTAACGTTTTATATGGAACGCAGCCGCAGCCTAGGATGCCTTCTTATGAGGAGTTGGGGATGGAAAGAAGGGCCTCTACGAGGGGAAGAACTGAAGGGATTCATGATGACGATGCTGATAGGGGTGGGCTTAGAGAGGTTGGGATGCAGACTTTGCCGCCGGTTGAGGTTTTGGAGGGGGGTGGGTTGTTTACTATTCCTGAAGAGGGGGTATCAGTGCAGGGGTCGGGGCGGATAGAGGGGAAAGGGAAAGAGAAGAGATCCAGCCTTTACACGGAAGAGGAGGAGGTGTTACCGAAATTGAGAATTATGAATCCGGATCCATCTACCGTTGAAGATGATGAAGAGGGAGAAGAAGATGCACCGACGCCTTCACCGTTTATAATACCACCGGAGAATACTAAAGAAGGAGAAGAAGAAAGAAGTAGGGGCTCTTCTGGAGGAAGTACGATTATTGACTCTGTGAGAGGTACTTCACCGGATTGGTCGAGGAGTGCTAGATTTGTGAATCCCGGGTGGTTGGCTACGCCTTCTTCGCAGATTCAACATAACTTTGGAAGGTTTATTGGGAATCCGCTGGTGTTGGGTTCTACGGCGGGGGAGAACACGGGGGGTAGCCAAGACGGAGGTGGGGAACATGATGAAGTTGAGTAGTGGGTGTTTTTTAGGGTGCTCCTACAGATTTGGATAGGTTTTGCTGGGGGCTTTGGGGTACTAATATGATTTGACTATGGGCAAAGTTACGATTGTTGGAGGTCTACGGATTAGTTGGTGATACGAATTGTAATGGTCTACGCGCTGGATGTTCTTACGAAAAAAGAATTGATAGTTTTTGAGAAATAACCGTTTGAATTAATCATTAGAATGAAGAAATCCTCTGTGAAGGTAATGAAATACAATAATCCTGTTTTAAAAAAAACTCCGTGTCGTGGGCCCCTCAGATGCGTGAGTGAGAAGCTTGTGCTATGCTATGCTTGATGATATGCTAGGTCTAGACTATATATAGGTGTGAAAGGAAATTAAAAGGAAGGGGAAGAAAAATAACGCCGGTAACTCTATCCATGGATGTCGAAAAACGTTTATGAGAACGCAGCTTAAGAGATGGGCTGGAAAAGAGAGACTGGGTTGTTCGAGACCCTTGGGATTGGTTTCTTTGAGAATTCGAGGTTAGCGGTGAAAATGTCCTTCATTTGTGTAATACCAGTCGCAGGGGTTGGTGGTGGCGGACCGAGCGGAATGTTTTCTTCTCTGCTGGGGTTGGCATGTTCGATATGCTCAGTCTCAGCGATGAGAGTTCCAGGACTGACGTTATCGGCATTCCTAGCCCAGCTCAAAGCCGCTTGACGAGCAATGTTGATTGCCATTCGAGTTGCGAGGGCCGCTTTCCTCTTGGCTTCTTTCGCCTCTCGCTTCTTGCGGAGTTTGGCTTTCGCTTGCAGTTCCTTCTTTCGCTGACGTTGAGATCGAAGTTCTTCGGTAGCTCCTCTTATCGCCACGTGGGTTGGAGAACTTGATGGAGTCGCGATGATGATGGGGCGGACGTTGCAGTGTTCTGAAACTGGGTGGGGGATGACTCTGATTGGGGCGGTGATTTGGGGGATGTCTGCGGGGAGGACCGGGGAGATGTTCGTAGTAGTTGTGACGCCTGGGATGTTGATGTTCGCTGCTTGAGTTGGTGGAGTTGGGAGCCATGGGTTTTCATCCAAGGAGATGGGGGTAGGGGCAGGCTGGGCCGAGGTAGTAGTGGGCTGGACTTGAGCGGCAGTGGGCTGGACTGGTAGGACTGGGGGTTGCAAAGCAACCGCCTTTTGTGGACGTTGAAGTTCCAGTTCCCAAGTTGTTTCCTTACGCTTACCGAGTCTGAAGACCATTCCGAAGCCCCAAAGTGTGACCTTTTGTGGACTTGAGTTAACAGCGGGTGCACGGGTGGTAGCAGAGGATTCAATGATCATGGTGGCGGCACTCTCAGCCTCTCTGTCTTCAACTGGAGATTCAAAGGTGTCGCCAATAGCCATGTCTTTGAGTTGACGGAGCTTCATGTTGGTGAGGTTGAGGATGTCGATGTAGGTGTTTCCCTTGCTGAAATCCGAAACGTGGTTGAACGATTGCCATTTCCCACGAACATCAGGGCTGATGTTTTCGAGACGGGCAAGGCTTTGACCGAGACAATCCATTGTCTCCCTGAGAGGACCGGGAACCTCGTGAAGGTGATCCGGGATAATGCATTGAAGAGTTTGAAGGAGGCCGGACATGTGGAGTTTGATCTCTGAGATTTCCCGTGGGTCGTGAGGCATACTTGGCCACGCGGTTGGACGGACTCTCCACATGATTTCTTGGTACTCTTCGATTGCGACGATGATTGATCCGGCGGTTGTGATGTTGATGTTCAATCGCTCTATTGGTCTTGGAGGGATGTTGGGGGCGAAGTTTGGGTTTCCGGGGGCTGGATGGTTTGGATAGAGTGCAACGGGTTTGCGGCCGGGGAAGGGGTGCCAGTTCTTTATGGCTTCGGCGAGTTTTACCGCTGAGGAGAGGAGGGAGGACATTGTTATATAGGATCGTTCTCGTCAATTGACGATAGCAGATGGGTGGTTTTGAGATGGTAATGGATGTTAATTGATGAGGTTCGTGATGGATTTGGGGAGGTGAGAGGGGGGTGAAAGAGCTTACTTGTGTGGAGGATCGAAGCTAGCTGGGCCTCGAGACAAGAATTCCGGACAGATGCAATGCGCTCGCAGGAATTTGTGCTCGTGGATGAAGTAATTTTGATAAGAGGTAATCAATTGGATGAAGCAATTGGGAAGAGGTTTGTAATGGCGATGATGAAGGTGAGGATGGTGGTGAAGGTAGAAGTAAAGGTGAGAAGGTGAGGTTTGGTAGAGAGAGGAAGAGAGAAAGCCGTTGCGGGCAGCAAGGCAGGTCGTCGTTACTCAAAAAATTATTTCCCACAGCCCTAACTGACCTGAACTGAACACCACGCCGAACATCTATAGTCATCTTCCCCACGATAGTCAATGCCATTGATGTTGACCTTAAACGTCCCATCTAGACATCATCTTCGGCCCTCGTATAGACCGAGGAAGTATATTCTTCTTTTCGATAACTAGCTCAACTATTCTCAGCATCCAGGATTAATTTCCAAAGCATAAATGTTGAGAAGGTAAACGACTTACTGGTCGGCTGACCCACCCCTCGCCTCAATCTTTACTTCTGACTGACATCTTTCAGTATGTATTGAATATACAATCTACCCAGATCCCGGGCATTCCTCGTCCCTCTGCCTTCATGGTACTGGAACAGACGATGCTACCTCCAGTCCCGTGGGAACCCCTTTCGAGACTACATCCGACTTTGGAAGACAGAATCGAGGTTCAATTATCCCCTTGGAAAAGCGCCAGTCCATGACGTAGTTTGTTCCTGTTTCTCTATTTTAGACGTAGAATTCAGATATCCGGGCTAGCTACACCAAATATTATTAGCAGGAGATCACATCTTGCTGAAACGACCTATGCGGGAAAATACAGGCCATAACACCACAACGTCGCGACCGGCAACTCGACTAAGTGCATACCCAACCAAACCACCGAAAGAGAGAACGAGATATCTCCTGCTATTCCCATGAATAGAACTGAGCCATGCTCCAGCCCGGTGGATGGGTGAGAGAGGCCTGGTAGACTGGCCTCAATAATGCTGCGAGGATTGTTGCAGTTACGATACCCAGAATTTGATCACCGAGGAGGAAGATGATGATGGTAAAGGATGATAGAAAGTGAGCCGACTATAGTACTCTTTAAATATCCCTTCAGAAGTGCTGAAGCTCAGCTGCTAGCCTCGGCGAGGATCAAGGGATACTATCATAGCATCGCTGTCGACACATTTCAGCAAGACAAAATGCAACAAGGCAGGGGTTTAGCCCACCACACTCTGGGTGTCTATCCAGGACACTAGGTCTGTGCAAAAACAGTTTCATTACACTGACTACATCTATCTAGGCCTCTTTCAAGAGGAGTCCACACATGCATAACCATGGTTCTAGAAGGCCCACACGATCAAAAGGGTGCGGGAGAGGAGGTTGAGGATTGCCTCTTTCGGCCGATTACCGAATTTGGCGGGTTTAACGAAATGACACAAATACAACGCAAATCAGGTCAATCGATGCCAAGACTGGCGATGATCAGAGCATGGTAACGGCGGTCAAAACATGACAACGACGACCGAAAACAAGGTCCCCTCGCAACCGAGTTGGAAGGGCGTTATTGCTATATATCCTGGACTATGCAATGGGAAGCTGGTATTCTAAGAGGGACATATTTCTATAAGCTAGATATAGCTATTACACGGCCAGCGAGACGGTCAGAATAGGAGGTTTCGCAAGAGTTAGTCGCCTGATTCTTCGGCATAATGGGATAAGTAGAGGTTTGTGATATTTAAGCCAATTCACCGAGCTACAATGTCAGGCTCATCGTGCCATACCGTGTGATCCGTATTTGTACCTTCGCATGCACTTAGATATTTTCGGTGTCCATATCAATCAATCCAATACAAACAGTGTACAAGAAGAATCTAGAAGACTATAGAATACTTGGTTGAAGTCGCCGAGACTTTTCAACCAATATAGTGGTTATTAGTAGCCGTTGTGTGGTTTGAAACAAATCACATACAAACCACCCCTCCCAACGCTGCACCAAAGCATCACCGTCACTCCAACCGTCTTCTTCTTCCTCGCCTTCGTCTCTTCTTCTTCTTCCACCAACAAAGCGACTTTCCTTACCGCGTCTACTCTTCCTCCTCAATATAAACGCGCTATTCATCATGGATTTCGTCCACTCCGCGTAGTGGCTCTCGCCATCTAATCAGCTACTTAGTACCTTTCCTCTGCTTCATTTCCTTTCTTCTCTTTCTTCTCTTCTCCTTCTCACCACCTAGGTATATCAATCATCATCATCACCAAGCACCCAGCGACAGGAACCACACAAACATCAAGATGCCGGGCCCTCAAGGTGTCCCGAGCATGCAGGGTACCCAGGGCGGCGGTGGCGGCTTCTACAACAACCGCAACCGCTCCGGCGGTAACAACAATGGCCGAAACAATAACCGACGACGACGTCCGAATAATCAATCACAGTCCCAACAGCAGGGATCCAAGTACAACCAAGCCAATGATTTCCAGGATGATGCCGAATTCCAACCAAAACTCCCTAGTGACACTGCTCCTGCCTTCCGCTTTGTCGAACGACGAGGTAGGAGAGGTAAAACTAGTGCTGGAAGCTCTGGAATGGGAGGCGGACAGCACCAATACCACCATCAGGGCCAAGGAAGTGGACGAAACCAGCATCCTAAGGACCCATCACAGCTCCCAGATCACACTCCACAGCAGACCACCTCCAAACCGGTCACCGGTCTGCCCGTCAATCGTCAGGAGAACATCACTCCTAAGACCCTCCGTATCGTTTCATCCACCTCCAAGTCCCAGAACCTAGAGACCTCCGACGAGTCTGCTCAGGCCGATACTTCCTTCTCTGGTAGCTCCCTTGTCGACAAGACTCTCTCCCATGAAGCCGGATCCAACACCCCTCCCACCTTGCCGGAGCCGGTCGAAGCCAGGAGCAAACCTCAGCTTGAACCAGGCCAGGATACAATTACCGATGCCGCTAGCGGCTGCAATGACGAAGACGAAGGAGGAGTTCCTGTCTCCTGGTCTATGGCTGCTGACGCCCAGTCCGAGACTCCGGCTGCCACCGCTCCTACTGCTACTGAGGAGCCCGCCGTCGAAGAGCCAAAGAAGATCTCCATTCGCGAGTTGCTTGATACCAGCGATATTATCGAACCTACCACGTTGTCCAAGCATCCATTCCTCCCGACTATCTTGGTGGAGCCAGCTACCCCAGCTCACAGCCAACCATCTGACATCTTTTCTTCCCCTCTTACGATCACAAAAACCCCTTTCAACCCAAATAACCCCGAAAACGCCATTCGCGAACCTACTCCCGTCGAACGCTTCCTTAAACTCGCCGACGTTACTTCTCGATACCTCACCGAGCGTCTAAGCGACATCAATTACAATCCCGACCTCTCTCGCCGTCTTAAGTCTGACTTTGCAGTCGTCGAGACCGCTTACAACGCTCTCCCCTTCGACCGTTCTCTCAACCCTTACCGCATCATCTGGCATACCCTCCTAGGTCTCAAGAGATCGATTGAACTCCGTAACAACGATGCAAAGATCGTTGGTGCGTTGAAACAAATGACACAGACCTACGATACTGTTCGTCACCAGGCACTTCACGAACGCCGCTTCGGTAGCGAACAACCGTTTACGCCCGAAACTGAGACTACGATAACGCCTTTGTCGTCGTCGTCTTTCCAAGCTGTTGCTAGATGTGGTGAGAATTTGATGGATACGTTGAAGTGGAATATTAGAGGAGGTGATACGAATGTTCGTCTCTATGAGGGTAACGGTAATGCCGGGCGTGCCATCATGGGGTTTGGAACTGCTTCTACTACTACCGCAGGGTTTGGGGCTACTAATGCTACTACGGCTACCTAGTTTGGAGTTTCTAGACCTCAATTTGGGAGGACTAGGACTCAATTTGGGTTTGGACGAGGTAGTGCTGGTTTGATGGCTCCGACCCTTGCTGTTGTTCCTCAATATGGGATTATTGGGGGGCATTTGAAGGGATAAGCTGGGAGGATTTCCTTTTTTCTGTAGATATATGATGGCTTGAATAGGCTGTCTTCCTTGCAAAGCTATGAGGCATCGAACGATCCAGTCTTTGCCCTTGCTTTGCTTCCCTTGACAGCCTTTCCCTTTGTTTCGGATGTTGAATTTTTCCTTATGGGGGCGTTGTTCTTCTTGTCTTTTCCCTTTGTCGATATCACCTTTTGTTTCCCTTGCTGGCCCTTGTTCTTCGCGAATCGCGCACTGGGAGCTTACGCTGGATATTTTATCCGGGATTCCTACCTTGTATCATAGCGGATGGTGTTCATGGAGAGAACCAGATAGCATGATATCGATGCTGGGATTTCAATTGATCGGGTTCGAATGTTACCCTGTCGAAATGAAAATTTCAAACTACGGCGTTTTTATGAACACGGAATATTTCTCGCGGTTTATTATTTGTAAAAGGAGCTATACAGCTTTGTATTGTGAACTAATAGTGTTTTGCTCATAGCAGTATCTAGGTCCTCGAGACCTTACAAGGTATGTAAACTGGTATCCTTCGTACCAGTAGTTAGCCGGGGTATACCCGGATTAATGGAATAACATCGAGCCAGATCGATGTGGAGACCCTGATTAAGTCCCAGGGAAGAAGTAAAAGTAAGATAAAGGAAAGCACCAATAAACTCCGAATCCATCGCAAAAAGAAATCCGTAATCCCAGAAGAAAAGTCGCTAATAGAAGAGTAAAAAGAAAAGAAGCCGCCTCGTGAAGGGTAATAATGTCGTAAACATCATCGTGAGAAGAGAATATAATATTAAAAAAAAAAGAAGAAGAAGAAGAAGAAGAAAAAGGTCATTCCATCAATACCCCTCGCTCGATGAGAAGATCCATCCGGAAAAACATAACTACCACTTAGCAGGCTCCGGATTCTTCCTCCTCTGCGCCGACAAGATCATAGCAACTCCCGAAACCACAAAGCTCATCCCGATCAAAAATTCAAAACTTGTAACCGCAAATGCCATTTGACAGCGGGATTCAAACGGTGTGTTCTTATACACGAAGTTTTGGCCGTTCACTACGACGTACCCGCCGTTTACGATATCGTTGGTTTCGCGCCATCGTTTGTTGCTGCAGGAGTTTACGCCAGGACCCAGGGATACGGCTGTTGCCTGTGATTTTGGAAAGGTTAGAAAAAATGTGTTGTAGACGATTTCCCCGACCGGGGTACTAAGAAATGAAGGGAAGGGAAGGAACTTACGACACCACCAGCGAATTGGACAAGTGCAACCACAAAATCAAGAGCTCCGACCACCCGGCTCTTGCGCATAACGGTGAAGATTTGCGAAAAGACGCCGAATATGGACATGAAGAGTCCTAAGGAGCCCAAGAAGATGGAGAATTTGGTGATTATGGGTGCTTCTCCTGCGCGTTGGCCTAGCATTAGGACGACGGAGAGGGAGAGGATTATTGCGGAGAAGATTAGCTGGTTTTTTTTACATGGGTTAGTGGACTTTTCGAAGTATTGCGATTGGTTTGGTATGCTAACCTGCGTTAACCGCAGAAGGACTGTGAGGCACGGATTCATGATGTCGGAATTGAAAGCTCTGGGCGGGTCTTGTGAAGAAGCTTAAAGCTTGAGGGGACCTTGTTCGCGCGGTCGCTAAAGTCAAGGTGCCTGAAACCCGCTTATCGTTCCCGAAATCTGGTTCTCCTCTTTTTTTTTTTTTCGCTGCTGTGCCGGATTCCGATCGATCGTTTCTTTGTTTCCCCTCTTCCTATCCTCTATTGTTCTCGACGATGTTGGCCAATTGTCGATGGGTTGGCTAGCTGGCTGGCATAAACGGTCCTTTGCTTAGGGGCGTTTACTGAAACTTTTTCCTGCAGGCGCAGAAGGGGAGGGATGGGAAGGGTGATGGGTGGAGAGAGATGCGGGCATCACGGGATTTATGTACTGTGCTTGCTTTGTGCTACTACGGACAGATTCTACGGCTGGATTTTTTCTTCTCCGCTTCTTCTTCTTTTTCTTCCGCTTCGCTCATTCGGCGCACGGTTGATAAGATAATCCAACAGGAACAATGCATTGTTCCCCCCCTCCCAATCCATATGGGGTCTCGACCGGTCACGCCAACATTGCGCCGGTTGGTTAAGTCGTTGGTGGTGGTGAGGGAGTTTTGTGGAACAAATGAGAAGTGGTGGTTTAGCGCCCTGGGTATGTTTCGTTCCCGTGTCTGTTTGTGTGCTCTTCTTGCTGGGCTGTCTTCGTGCTTTCTGAGAGGAGGGCGGGGATTGGTGGGTGGTGTGGAGACCCGAATGGAGGATACCGATTGGTTGGTGCGGAATACCACGCTTTCAACACGGCAGAAAGTTGGGAGCTGGGATTATGGGTTTAGACGGCGCTTTGGGGTATTGTATTGTCATTGTGGTATGATTTTGGGATTATATATAAGGCTTATTACTAATGCTGTAATATATGGTTTTTATAACTACGATAAAGGTCGATGTGGCCGTCTAGTTTTTTGCAATTGAAGATTGTGTATCGATCAATATGGTGGAGGGTTCCCGTCTACTCACGGATTTGAGGCGTTTCCGAGCCGTTATTACGTGCATTTTGCAGGACAGAGCCAAGATCTTGATTTTGCTTTCGGGTTTTTGAGATTGGCATTATATTCCAATTGGGCTTTTTTTTCTGGAGTCCGATGTTGGTTTGGGTGTATAGTTGGATTTTATACCCGCTCGATGGATGTTGGATAATATGCCCCATGCACAGCTACACAGCCGTGTTTGTCAATTGGCTAGAAGGACCCTGTTGGATTCGAATGGGGCGCCTATGAAATATCAATGGTAAGTAAGTAGGATTCTAGAACTATAATGGCCAGGGATTGGTGCGGGTATATAGTTGATCACGATGAACTGGCTGATCATGATGGTGTTTCTAGCGCTTAAGAAAGTGATGATGTTAGATTTAGGATGGAGTCCCAACAATCTAACATTCCGGCGAAGGATTAGGACTCAGGAACTCTGGACTATGGGGCTCGAAACTCAGGTCTGGGTACGAGACTGCTTGACACTGGACAAAACCACGACCGCAACGCTTCAACACGTAACCGCGATGCCATCCCATTTTGTGTAACCTTGTGCGACATATAGTACTCGGGCCGTTTTGCGGGCCGATTGACAACTAATTCGCGGATTGGCTGAAGAGTTTCACAGCATACTACGAGACTATCTGTGTATGTCCGGTCTCGAGACTATATATCTCTATACTATGTTACACAGTGTCGAAGCGTTACGTGTTGGCGGTTACATTCAGCGCAGATCATTGTGCAGTCTCTGATCATTGTGTTAGCGTGTTGTCTTTCTTCCTTCCTTCCTCACTCATCATGGTTCTATCAGTTAAGTCTTGGTCACTTTTGAACAATGGGCCGGTTTTCAAACTAGAATTTGATCCAGTTGGGAGCGCCATAAACTATATATAATGGTCCATGGATTAAGGCAAGGATTACGCTGATGGCGACAAACGGGCTGATGATGCTGTGACTATTAATATTTTGCAACAGTCCAACAATCCGACATTCCGGCGAATGATTGTAGGATTTAAGGATTTTTGACGTCAAGGTCTAGTTGGCCCGCCCCGGAAGCCTTTTTGACCTCTCCCTCTCTTCCTGCTCCTTCTTGTTGATGCGAACGCCTACAGACCGTTTGGAGCCTAGTCGTGAATACCAGCCCACGAGACCAAGTCTAGCCTAGAACCCTCCAGGTTCACAAATGGCCATATCGCCATCTCGGAAAGATGTCGCTGGCAAGCGAAGGGTATCCAATTTTGTCCCGTGCAGCACGAAAAGCGGGTTGTATAAACTTGGAAGTTGGGACCGGTCCTCCCAAAATAGGGGAAAGGGTCTGGTTATGAGACTGCAGGATAGGCCTAGGACAGCTATTTGGAAATTTTTTGGTTTGAGAGAAGGATCAAGCTGCAACACTAGGACCATGATATGCTCTGGGATATCGATGGTTGATGGTTGATCGGATAGGTTGTTTCTATTGAAGCATCTCCGAGTATAGGTTTAATATAGCCCATCGGCAGAAGTGCAAGGGTGGGAACCCCACCTGTTTGTGACAGTGGGGTAGCTGACATTGCATTATCTTGCAATCTTGCGAGACAACAATCTTGGCGATGCCACATATAAGTTGGCATAGAGGCGCACCAAGCGAGGTCTTACCAATCGCTACTATCCTTTGACGGCGACGCTGGCACGAAAACTATTTGTACTAGAAAGCTGTCGGAGTTGAGATTTACCAAGTATTGCCATTTTGGCGTCTAAATAGGCGCATGGCTATCAGACTAAAGGTTTCCCATCGTTTAGAAAAGGCGGGGAAAGCCTGGGGCGAGAGTGCCGCTATGACACGTCATGCTTGCATGCGTGTAAGGCTGCTATTTCACACATAGTATCAACTAGACGGAAACTAGGTTCTTTCCACGACTCAAGTTCCCCCAGCAGAGTCTCAGTTGACCGCTTCTATCGCGATCCTCATCATCACTCGGGGTCTAAAAATTTGACTATAGCCTCCTGTGCCTGTAAGACTAAGTGTCGGAGACGGGCAAGATCACGAGCCAGCTGGCTAGCAAGAGCTAGCTGGGTCAGCAGCAACTTCGACGGCAATCTAGTTAAACATCCCGACCCCTCTCATCGGTACTGTATCCGATAATTATCATAAAGATTGAGTTTTTACTAATACCAACTAGGACAGTGTTCTTCAACAATGTCCAACCTTGACTACACAGTCGGGTGGGTCTGCGCTCTACCTCTTGAGCGCGTTGCTGCGCAAGTACTTCTTGATGAAGAACACCAGCCTCCAGATGAATTCTCTCCAAACGATAACAACACTTATGTCCGGGGAATGATGGGGAAACACAAGGTGGTGATTGCCGTATTACCTAAGGGGGAATACGGCATAGCAGCAGCATCGGCTGCTGCTCGGGATATGTTACGCACCTTCTCCAACATCAGAATCGGTCTACTTGTGGGGATTGGCGGCGGCGCTCCAAGCGAAAAGCATGATATTCGCCTCGGGGATATCGTGGTCGCCGCACCCAGCAACGGAGAGAGCGGACTTTTCCAATATGATTTTGGTAGAACGATACAAGATCAGAAATTTCAGACTACAGGCCACTTAGATAAACCTCCAACCATTCTTCGTACGGCGATAAGTGATATTGAAGCCGAGTACGAGATCGAAGGTCATCAATTAAAGGAAATTATCTCAGTAGCCTTCGGTAGGAAGCCCAGACTACGAAAAAAGTACCAACAGCCGGACCCAAGCAGTGATAGATTATATCAATCGCATATCACCCACCCTTTCAACGATGAAAGAAGCTGTGCGACAGTTTGTGACTCGTCACAATTGATTTTGCGACCCGACCGAGATGATGACGATAATCCGACTATACACTACGGCCTGATTGCTTCTGCAAACCAATTAATGAAAGATGCTTTGATCCGAGATAGACTTGCTGTCGAAAACAATGTTTTGTGCTTTGAAATGGAAGCAGCCGGATTGATGAACCATTTCCCATGTCTGGTCATTCGCGGGATTTGCGACTACTCTGATACTCATAAAAATAAGGAGTGGCAAGGATATGCAGCAATGACGGCGGCAGCATATGCGAAAGACCTCCTTCGTCGGATTCCCTCTAAAAAGATCGAAACTGAAGAGAAGATAGCGGTACTCCTTTCCAGTGGTTAGTTATTCCAAGATTGGTACTATGTATATAGTTAGCGTCTTCTAACAAGATATTAGCACTCGATACTCTATCCAGAACTGAAGCCGATGTAAAAGGCATAAGATCTAGCCTACAGGGAAAAGAAGATCTTGAAATCCTTAACTGGCTGACAGACATTAACTATGGTCCTCAACAAAGTGATTATAGAAGCCGACAACAAGCAGGAACAGGCCAGTGGTTGCTTGATTCAACCGAGTTCCAGGAGTGGGTGGCGGGTGATAAGCAGAGTTTATTCTGTCCCGGCATTCCTGGAGCCGGGAAAACTATCATCACATCGATTGTAGTGGACTATTTGGCCTCAAAAGTGAGCGGCAAGAAGGTTGGCCTTGCGTATATATACTACAGTACACGGCAAAAGGAAGTGCAAAAGGCCAATCACATTTTAGCCAGCCTCCTAAAACAGTTGGCCGAGGGCCATTCATCTTTATTTAGTGGTATCAGGGATCTCTACAGGCACCATTTCCCCAAACACACCCGACCATTATTTGAAGAACTCTCGAAAGCCCTCCGCTCTATAACAGGCACGTACGAGAAGGTTTTTCTTGTGATTGACGCTCTTGATGAATCACGAACGCCTAACGGCTTCCAGATGACATTGCTCTCTGAGATATTCCATCTTCAGAGCAACTACAATGCGAATATATTTGTAACATCGAGAAATGTTTTCGAGATCACTGAAATTTTTAAAAAAAGCAAATCATTGGAAATCCGTGCCAGAGATGGGGATATCGAGAAATATATAAGAGGCCGTATATCAGAGGAGGGAAAGCTCCCACTAGAAGAACTAGGTGATAAAGTCGTGAGGGATATCATTAAAGTGGTCGATGGAATGTAAGTCCCGCCCATAACCCTAGACGTGGCTATCTTGAGTGGCTGACAACTATTTAGGTTTCTACTTGCCAAACTTCACTTCGACAATCTTGCAACTAAATTGACACGTAAGCGGATAATACAAACTTTGGAACACCTTCCTAAAGGTTTAGATGTATACAGCACCACCTACGACGAAGCTATGGATAGGATTGGTCTGATTGGTCACGACGCCAAAAATTTGGCTATATCCGTTCTTTCATGGATTACCTGCGCAAAAAGACCTTTAGTTATATTGGAGCTACAGCACGCCCTCGCTATAAAGATAGGAGATCATGACCTGGACGTCGACGACCTCATACCGATTAAGGATATAGTTTCAGTGTGCGCCGGGTTAGTTGTGGTCGATAAAGAGAGCGACACCATCCGTTTAGTTCATACCACAACCCAAGAGTACTTTGAGCATTCACGACAACGCTGGTTTCCAGAAGCAGAGACTGTTATTGCGAAAGCTTGCATTACATACCTACTATTTGCCGAGTTCGAGAGGGGCATGTGCCCTTCAGACGAAGTGTTCGAGGCGCGGCTAATGAAATATCAATTTTACGACTATGCGGCACGAAACTGGGGCTCACACGCTGCGGCAGCCGCCTCGACTGAAGAGATTGAGCGACTAGTGTCAACATTCATTCATAGCGCACCAAAAGTCTCTGCGGCTAGCCAGGCGGCCACGGCTTCCAGGGGCTCCCCTAACTATAGTCAGAATGTGCCTCAGCAAGTCACCGGTTTACACCTGGCTTCATACTTTGGACTGTGGAAAATTGTTCGAACCCTGCTTTTGGAAGGATGTGAGCCGGATGTGAAAGACACATACGGTCGAACTCCTCTCGGATTAGCTGCTGCAAACGGACATGATGCGGTCATATCACTCCTACGTGCGAGTGACGCCGTGGATTTCAATAGCGCCGACAAATACGATAACACGCCGCTCTCGCTTGCCGCAGCGCGTGGTCACTCTAGGGTTGTGGAGACGCTCCTCCGGGACGATCGAGTCGACCGGGAACGCAAAGATATATACGGCAATACAGCTTTGGCTTGGGCAGACGCGAATAGGCACGCTACCGCAGCTGGACTTTTATTGAGCTCCAGCAATAACCCAATTCCAACCGACACACCGAAAGATCCATCCCTATTGTTTCGGGCGGCTAAGGATGGGAATGAAGCAGCAATTCGAATGTTTATCGAGGTTATTCCTCCTGACCCGAAGGATGCGACTAGGCGGACACCGCTTTTGTGGGCTGCCATGAAAGGGCATGCTAGTGTGGTCAAAGTCCTATTAGAGTCGAGGAACGTCGACGTTAACTCAAAGGATACAACTGGGCGGACGCCGCTTTTGTGGGCTGCCATAAATAGAGAAGCCAATGTGGCTAAGTTATTGCTAGCGTCAGAGAACGTTGATGTTAACTCGAGAGATAACCTTAGTCGGACCCCGCTTCTATGGGCTATCATAAATAAAGACGTCGGGGTTGCTAAGTTGCTGCTAGAATCAGAGAACATTAACGTTGACTCAAGGGATGACCTTGGTCGAGCCCCGCTTTGGTGGGCAGCTGAGGAAGGGTACGAAGCCATTCTAGTTCTACTTCTCAAACGCGGTGCCAGACGTGAGTTGAAGGATTATTGGGGGCACACACCACTTTGGCGCGCTATCTCTAGGGGCCATAATGCCATAATTGGGCTTTTGGTTAAGGAGAGCGTCACCGAAGTTAACCAACAAGATGTCAATGGAATCACCCTCATTCTATCTGCAGCGGAGCAAGGCAATGTGGATTTAGTGAAGCGGGTTCTGGAAAAGGATATACCGGGGAGTTTGGATGACCCTGAGCGTCGAAGGCTGCTGTGGCATGCCATGCTTACAGTTGATCTCGCGCGCGATAGCCGTCCAAAGTGGGCGTGGTATGCCATGCGTATCGTTGATCTCGCGCGCGATAGCCGCCCAATCGATTTTACTCTGGACGCCTGCGATGGGTATTTCCGGGTGACCCGTGTCAAAGAGCAATATGCTGATAGCGAGGTTGGTAACTTTTACGATGATGAGGGTAGTAAATTTGACTTTGATGATGAGGACCCTGGTGGCATTGCGAACATCTTGCTAGATCGTCGAGATCGGAGGCTACTGAGCACCGCTGCTAAGAAGGGACACGAGGCTGTTATTCGACTATTATTTGAGAAGGTTGGCCCTACACTTCCACAACTTCTCCTCGATAAAGCGGCCTATATCGAGTCGAACGGCAGCGATGATGCTCGTATGCTGCTAATGGCAGCCAAGGATGGGCACGGTGGCATTGTCCGACTGCTTCTTGCCAACAAGTATGGCCAGCAGTTGCTATTAAGCGCATGTGAAAATGAGCACAGAGGGGTACTCCGATTGCTGGTCAACCGGGGAGCCAGTGTCGATTGGAATGGTGGTCGTCATACCCTAGTTGCCACTCGCTCTGGGTCCGATAACTTGCCTCGGCTGCTAGTTCGCAGAGATTCCTGTGACCGGGACAAGCATAACTATGAGCCGTTATTATTATGGGCGGCCGTTAATGGTGGACATGAGGCCGTAGCACGCCTGCTACTTGAGAAAGGGGCCGATGTAAATACACGGAACCCCGATAAGGATTTTGGGGAATCGGTACTCCAAAATGCCGCTAAGAAAGGATACGAGGCGGTAGTTCGACTATTGCTTGAGAAAGGAGCTAGGATCGAGCCACACTGCGACTATGACAGAAAACCGCTCTGGTTGGCCGTAAGAGGTGGGCACGAGGCTGTAGTCCGGTTACTGATTAAGAATGGAGCTGACACCAAGCTGAATTGGAGTCACACGTCGATCGAAGAAGCCATACAACATCAACACTGGGGTATTCTCTCGCTGTTGTTTGAGAGTAATACGGGCGCCAACAGGACAGGCACGTTCGAAAGTCAGAGTGAAGGTCTAGATCTTGTTAAGCTGCTCCTCGAGAAACTTGGCATTAAAAAACAGGAGAATGTTTGGAGATCACTACTAGAGTTCGCTGCCAGAGGCGGGCCCAAGGCCAAGGCTATAGTCAATTTGGTCCTCGAAAAAGGTACGAATGATACGACGTGGTATAAAGCAAAGGATGAAGCTATTACTCAATTGACACCCGAGGCCACTGTCTCTACACTTCTGAGAACTGCTGGATATAGTTTCCTTGGCCGTTCCCCCCCCTATGTGGATTCCGATTTTGAAATATTATTGAAGGCCGTCAAAGATGGACACGAGGTGCTGCTTAAGGGTGAGCCTGGTGGAATGCTATTATTTGATGCGTCACATGATGGGTGCGAGGCCCTGGTCCAGCTTTTATTGGAAAAGGGCGCCAATGTTCATAATGGATTACGGTCACCATTATCGCAAGCTGCAGAAAACGGGCACGAAGGCATAGTTCGGCTGTTATTGGAAAAAGACATCTATACTAAGGATGATTTATGGCCACCATTATCGCGAGCTGCAAAGAACGGGCACGAAGGCATAGTTCGGCTGTTATTGGAAAAGGGCACCAATGTTAATACGGATTCAGAATTATCGCGAGCTGCAGGGAACGGGCACGAAGGCATAGTTCGGCTGTTATTGGAAAAAGACATCTATGCTAAGGATGATTTATGGCCACCATTATCGCGAGCTGTAAAGAACGGGCACAAAGGCATAGTTCGGCTGTTATTGGAAAAGGGCGCCAATATTAAGACGGATTCAGCATTATCACGAGCTGCAGAAAACGGGCATGAAGGCCTAGTTCGGCTGTTATTGGAAAATGGCACCTATACTAAGGGTGATTTATGGTCACCATTATTGCAAGCTGCAGGGAACGGGCACGAAAACATAGTTCGGTTGTTATTGGAAAAGGGTACCTATGCTAAGGATAATTTATGGCCACTATTATCGCAAGCTGTAAAGAACGGGCACAAAAGCATAGTTCGGCTGTTATTGGAAAATGGCACCTATGCTAAAGGTGATTTATGGCTACCATTATTGCGAGCTGCAGAGAGCGGGCACGAAAACATAGTTCGGTTATTATTGGAAAAGGGCGCCTATATTAAGAATGATTTATGGTCACCATTATTGCGAGCTGTAAAGAATGGGCATGAAGGTATAATTCGGCTGTTATTAGAAAAGGGCACCTTTGCTAAGAATGATTTATGGTTACCATTATCGCGAGCTGCAAAAAACGGGCACGAAGGTATAGTTCGGCTGTTATTGGAGAATGGCGCCGATGCCGAGGCATGGGGTGTCGATGGCAAATCGGTGCTGAAAATGGCTATTGCACAGAAACATTGGGGGATTTCCCAACTATTATTCCACGGGGCTATTGAAAGAATGGATGATATCGCGGCACTGCTTAAGGTTGCTGAGACCATGCCCGAGATTATCCTCTCAAGATTAGCCGAGAGACATGGAAAGCGTCTACTATTAGCAGCATGCGAGTATGATAACCCTTCCGTCGTCTTGGTATTACTCAAAAATGGCGTTAAGATTGAATCAAAAGGCGAGGGTGGCAGGTCGCTGTCATGGGTGGCTGCTCAGTATAAAAACGAGTATGTGGCCCAAATATTAATTGAAAAAAGAGCCAGAACCGAGCGAAAGAACGACCTTGGCGAGCCGCCGACCTGGGTAGTTGGATCGAAGGAGAATTTTTATATAGCTCTAATTATGCTGAACGGTTCTGTCAAAGTTGGGAACGAGGTTGTTGCCCAACAGGTACTTGAAAGCCTCGCCGTGGATATGGGCCAAGAGATGTTTGGATATATTGTTGGCCCTGGAAGCGGTACTGACCCTGAGGCGTTTTTAAAGGTCGTGGAGGGTGGGCCTAATGCCCTCCTCAAAGTGCTCCTTAGGGAGCAGTTTGGTACAGAGCTACTACGAGCAGCAGCTGGCAATGGGCGTGAGGCCGTGACAAGGTTACTACTTGAGAAAGGAGCTAGCTTTGGTCTGGAGGCTGATGGGTATTACAACGACAAATCGCCACTCTGGGTAGCTGTTAAGAATGGACATGAAACCGTGGTCCAGATGTTACTCGATCACCTTGACTCAAAGAGGTGTGACGAGCCACCATTATTGGTCAGTATTAACAATGGGACTTGAGACTTCAATCCGTACTGATAAGTCACAGGTACAGGCAAAAAGCTGCGGTAAAACTCGGGCTGAATTTCAATCATGGCTTCCCCGGTTCTTAGAGGACGCCGTTAAGTACGGATACTCAAATGTGGTCTCACAAGTGCTCAAAAAGGTTGATGTTGAGACACTGGAGTGGAGTCGTAAATTATTATTACTTGTGGCCGCGAAATATGGAAGTTTAGACGCAGCCAAAATCTTAATCGAAAACGGGGCCTATACCGAACCGGGAGCTGACGATAGTGAACCACTTCTGGAGGCCGCTCGAAATGGGCACGTGGATTTAGTCCGACTTCTACTTGAGAAGGGAGCCAACATTGAGTCAACATCTAAAAAAACTGGTGAATGGCCTCTTTGGGTGGCTGTAAAGAATGGGTATAAGTTGACAGCTCAATTATTGCTAGAGAGGGGAGCCAACATTCAGCGCAAGGATGAGAATGGCAACTCATTGCTCTGGGCGGCGGAGCAGAGCGAGAATGAGGCCCTAATTTGGTTGTTGCTTAAGAAGGGGCTAGATCTGCGGCTAAAGGTCACCAGAGATCGGACTGACTCGGGTGATGAGGCCGGTTATGCCGGTGATGAGGGTGGTGAATACTTGGACCTTAAATACTCGGACTTTAAGTACCCAGACCTCAGGTACACGGGCGATGAGTATATGGACTAAAATTTCTATTTGCGGCTAGACAGTATACATACCCTATCGCATCTTGATTAAGTTACAGATAACGAGTGCTTGCTGCAAGTTTCAACTAGCAACTATACATAAGACCTATCAATTTTACATCCGGATAACTAAAAAATTATGTTTCCATTGTAGGAAGGTTAGTCACTCACTTGAAGATATATGATTTGCCGTATTAATATATTTTCATGATCAATTTATGGCCTGGTAGTCACAAAATTATTCACAAAAGTAACACAACAAATAGGCAGAACTATAATCATATGCATATTACTATAATAGCGGCTAGAAAATTAACAAGCCTGTCTAACTACGAATACATCTAAACTTTAATATTACGACTTGTGAAATACATAGCACGCATAACACTTATACTAAATATATATATATGAATACAGCTATTTTCTATGAACAGTAAAACCACACAGCATGTTTAGAAATTTTTGCAAGGACATTCGAAAGTAGGGTACGAGCCTTGCATAAATAGAATTGCTGAACCAAGAACTATCAATAAAGTTAAGAACTATTTGTTTATATATAAGAGAGCAAAACGCAGCGTCAGGCTGCGATTCTAAATAACCGAGTACTCGAGGTCCTCTGAATGGGGTGTTGATCAATTGACCGCCGTCGCGTTGATCGTGTGGTATTCTGCCTCAGCGAGCGATGCAGCACGGCAATTGTAAAGAGTATTACTTCGTATAAGAATCCATTATTTATATATATAATGGTTTGCTACAATTTGTTATTCAGAGAGGATTCATTAATTTGGCTTTATGAAATCAATTGCTTTTACAAATATTAGAAGCTATAGTACAGTGCAACTATTAGCAATAAATACAGTTTTTGCTTATGAGAACATTCGAACGCTGGCGAGGATTCGATCCCAACTTGACAATTACATAAAAATATAAATATTCGATCTTGTAGGACGATATCCAGGAAGTGGGGGTTCCGACTCGGTCCGAAACTATAGTACCACCTCACTGGACCCGCCTTTCCGAAGTTTGCTCTTCTAAGTCTGCAAATGCAGCCGTGGCACAGGATGGCCATGTGCCAACCATATCATACGATTTATATTCGGGTGTCTATGTAGACGTTAATGACTTCAACGTTGTCGACCCAATCCGAGCTGAATTCTATGCGCCAACGTTCACAATCCGGCAACCCCGACGGGCCCACAAGGGTTATTTTGGCTTCTTATACGTCAAAACGCTTCATTGCATGATTCATACACGTCTCCCCACTGTGGAACCGTTGGTGCCTTGCCCTTGCGAAGTTTTCTAAAGCCGTCAGCTGCTCATAGCCAGTTTCTTTGCGACGGGTTCGAACGCCATATATCGGAAAACTCACCATCCGTACACTATGCCGATGATGCATTTCTGCGGCACAGGCTTAAGACAGAGCAGGGTATGCAGCTATTGTCAGGCGTCTGTCTGGGTTTGCGAGGCCGGGTTTACGCCTCCCGGCTTTGCCTCGATCTCACATATACCGACCGGTTCTCTTGCTCTCTTGCTCCGTCAATATGGTAGACACGAGGTTACCGCGGTGTCTACATGAGCACATAAAATGTACCCGCATGACAGCCTCACCGAACGCGACAGCCTCACCGAACGCGACAGCCTCACCGAACGCGACAGCCTCGGTTACATAAACACCTATCGGAACTTTTTCCGGGAGCAAACCCCTTACCGCCACCAAGATCATTTTAATGCCAAATGCAAGATACGAATCATGGGGAGGATAAGAGTGTTGAGGAGATCTCAGGAGACAACATTCAACAATACATCTATCAACCAGCGAGAAAAGACTTTCAGTGGCTGATAAATCTTAAGTCGGGTTAACAAAATTGATTATTCGCCCCCTACTTCTTATCTGGGGCACTCTAAAAGGTCTAGTGGTACTCTATTTTTCAAGAATAACGCAGATATTTTGCGCCATAGACCAACTTTGATGGCTATCTCCGGCCCACTTTTTAGCTTTCTCGCTTCTTTTTACCATCGGTGGCCACCTGCCTGGTCTGGGCATGCAGCAGGGACGGCGCAGGAAAATGTGACCTGGGACCCAACCCAATTGCACACAGTTCTCGGCCAGCATATATCCGCCGTGCCGCGAAAACCAGTCGACAACGAGAGCGAAATGTTTGGATTGGCCAATCCACATTGCGGGGGCAATTCCAGACCCAGTGTCCCGGCATTGTGACACCAATTGCACGCAAGCGCACTTGTTTTGCTGCAATTTGGCTGGCTGGCAGACCAAGTCCACGTCCCCGTCTATATAAGGATACTTCGCTCTTTACCCCTTTGTGAATTGATCAACGCCTCCTCCTACCATTTCATCACTTAGCTTTGTATTGATCGTCCCAGCTTTCGTATTAACCGCGCTGTGGGAATTTCTTTAACCGCCAGCAAAGCTTCATTGGTTGTTCAGATCTCGAAAGAATCGACTGTGGGTTTTGTTTTCACACTACGTGACAGCCAAAGCGTCCGAGCGTAATCACGTGGAACCCACACGAACGATGAAGGTCACAACATTCGTTCTTTCGAGCTTGATTGCCCTTTTCGTGAATACCCCTGTGTTCGCTCTGCCTACCAGCGATGTGGTCAACAGTGGTGTATACACTCCTATGCGTTGGACTGGTTCGGTCGTTGAGGGTGGGCCTGTGATGGAATTGGAAGGAACCCTCCAAGTATGTTCACCATTGATCGCATTGTATTATGTTACAAGATTTAAAACCCATATGTCGGATATGCCGGAACGTCAATCTAATTCTTCTACCCCTATTTAGGAAGTTTTACCACAGATGATAGCGCTCAATCCTGGATGGGAGCCGCCAGCAGAGATTCTGGCTGGTCTTGCGCGGCCGGTCAGGAGCTTGGTCAAGGGCCTACTTCCAACACGAACGACCACTTCGTCTAATCCTTCCCTCGTCGAGCGGTATTTCAAAAACCGGCCAACCTGCAACCCTCCAAATGTATCTGGATATTTGGCAGAAGGGTGGTTAATTCAGGGTCGTGGGATTCCCATGCTTGAAGGCCTTTCTGCGGCAGGGATTATGTGAGTCAATACATAGTTTCTGAGATAAGTTCATGGGGTCTAATGGTCTTTCCTGTTAATTTCAGGTGTGGTGTTGCTGCGAAATCATGTGCAGTATGCTACTGTGAATCAGGCTCGAAGATTGAGCTGTGCAACGATGTAAGTGTTGAGTTCCAGCAGAGTTCTTCACCAATGCAATAACTAACCGCAAATCATTATTTAGCGCACTACTTTCCTCAATATCGAATGCAGGCGGCTCGCTGGTGCCGCTGGAGAAATTGTAAAAGATTGCGCTGAATTTATTGCAGGGGATTACCGAATGAGAGGGCACTGGGTGGACACAACAAGTTACGCTGCTCTTATTCGACGTAATTGGGATTACACATGTCCTTGAAACGTGCAATTGGATCAGAACCTTTTTGTTTCTCTATTGATATTATACTACCTTTTGTTTTATTTTGCGGTTTCTTTGGTTTGGATTTTGCAACTTTTTAGGAGTTTTAGTTGGAACGGATATTGATACAAGGATACTCGGGCCGAAGCTCATACCAGGTGGATCGCATTGTTACATCGGCCATTGTCTGCTGACAATAATATTATATACCTCTAGTCAGTCTTTGAACTTCCCGACCATAAACACATCGTAGTTCTGACAATTGATGTTGTGCTATCTGCCGGTTAGGCTGCTTCGGCAAACAAGGCTCAAAATCGGTCTTGCTTTCAGGGAATCCGGATATCTGTGCGAGAAAACATGAGGTTAGACGCGAGCCTTCGAAGGCAAGAGTACAAACCTTGCATCAAAACGGTTGGCGTGAGATGTTTTGATTCGTATCTTTTTTAGCTTCTTGTGCATGTACTCCTGACTCCGGCTTGGCTGGCGGGTACGTATCAACGCTGTTTCGTGCCGCTGAGACGCAGAACGCAAGCAAAGACCACGTTTGAAACCTAACATTAACACGATTGTTTGACAAACACTCCCTAGGCTTCGGAGACATCATCAGCCCTTCTTTCGTCAGCGCGAAAAATATATCTCACTCAGACAGACAGACGCCAAAGATCCAAAGCGAACAGCATTCGTCATGGACCAGCCACAACCGGTGGGGCTAATATGCATTGGCGCCCCATGGCAGGGATATCCAGCGAATTAGATTGGTATTTCCGGTGCCGGATTGCCTTTCCAAGAAAGTGCCCTGATGTCCAAGGGTAGAATTACCCAGCATCCAGTCGATTTCCCCATGAGACACGAAATAATCCGACCCACATCGACTTCGCCCCGGATTGGAAGCTACCGAACGTAACCCTCCTGACTACTACATAAGGAGCTTCGACGCCGTTTCCTTCAAAATGACCCGAAACGCTCACTCCTTCTTTCTGCTCTCTCTTCCGTCTTTCCTTTTCTTCCTTTTCCTTTTTTGCCATTTGTTCGTTGCTGTTACCCTGGAGGTGGGAGTAATAATATCTAATCAATCATCATGAGGTCGATAAGCGTTATATTCGCCGTTTTGGTGGGGAACATGTGGGCGGTGTCAGCAACGGTTCAGTGGAAGGATTCGATATCAAGATTCAGCACAGATTTACTACGAAAGAAATATCGAGATCAACAGACCGAGAAATTTTCGACGATTATGAACCGGATTAAACCGGCTTTGGGGAGGGATCCGACTGAAAATCCCCTTTTTGTGGAGTTACCGATGGATCACTTTAGTTCCAATAATACGGATACTATAAGTTGTCGGTATTTTGTTCAAGAGGCGTATTATAAGCCTGGTGGTCCGGTTATCTGTTAGTAGATGAGGATTTTGAGTGTGGTGGGGGGTTCTGGGCTTACGTATTTGATTAGTTCATGATATTGGCGAGGCATCAATCGGGCCTTACGCAAAGGGACTAGTCGATGAAGATGAATTCCCGGTATCGATAGCTAAGCGGTTTAATGGGTATGTGTTTCTCCTTCGGGTTGATCTGTAGGAATTTCTTCTAATTCGATGTGATAGGCTATTGATCCTCTTCGAACATCGATTTTACGGACTATCCGCCCCGACCACCCCTGTATCGCAAGACCTGGGAAAAGCCTCGAGGCGCGGACTTAGCGAGTTTTTCAAATACCATACCATCGAACAGGCGTTAGAGGATGTCGCTTATTTTGCAACAAACTTCAGCTACGATCTTGAGGAGTATCCGAAGCAGGATTTGACGCCGAGTAAGACGCCGTGGGTTTGGATTGGTGTTAGTTATAGCGGTGCAAGGGGCGCTTGGATGGCGAAACGGAACCCTGGGTTGTTCAGGGCGACTTTGGCGTCTTCTGCTCCTGTGCAGTTGAAGGTGAACTTTTGGGAGTACTTCACTGCTATTGAAGAGTGAGTTTTTGTCGTCGAATGGCGGGGGTTTCTAGGAAGGACTAACGTGGTGGGATAAAGTGCGCTGCTTGTTAGGAATAAGAACTGCTCCGAGGATCTTCGAGCTGCCGCAAGATGGCTTTCCGATGCCTGGGAGAATAGGGATCATAGCCTTGTGGACCAGCTGATCGACGCTGTTTACGAACGACAGTGGGAAGAGATGCTGGAGCAATACGATCCAGAATCCGAGGAGGTTTGGGACATTAGAAAGGACTACCTGCAGGATGCTGCTTGGACGCCCTTTGCTGACTTTCAGGTAATATAGTCCCATCGTGAGATAATGAGAAAGAGTGCTGATAGATGGTGTGTTAGTATTTTGGCGTTAACGGTGGCACATTGGGTGTGTTCTGCGATATTATGGAGACGCAATACACGGACGGCGGCGACCCAGATGGAGTTTTCGCAACCGAACCACTTGAGCGCGCAGTTACAGCATACGCGAAAGCCGTCGCTGCTATCAGCCCATATAGCTACACTAGCAGCCGACAGAGAGCTCAAGGCAAGAATATAGAGAAACGACAGTTTAGTACAGGGTCCCTAGATGACAAACTCGACGATTACTCGTGGTTATGGCAGGTTTGCACCGAGTTTGGTGCTTTCCAAGTTGCCAATACTTCTCGCCCTGAGAACTTGCTTCCCTCCTTTATCAATGTTCAGAGTCAAATCGATTCGTGCATTGGCACATTTGGTGAATCAGACCAGGTTAACCGGGCGGGGCCCAACGTCGACCCGATTAATGAGAAGTATCAGGGGTGGTACGTCCAACTCTCGAATACATTGTGGACGAACGGCGAATGGGATCCCTGGAAGGCTCTATCCGTCGATTCTGAAGAGGAGGATGCTCCAACAAATGACACTGCCACAACCGACATCCCTCAATGTGGTAGAACCTTCCCGGCTGGAACCCAACTCCGATATGTAATCAAGGACGGTTATCACGGGTCTGAGTTTAGCGAAGATGTCAGCACCGATAGCCCCGGGAATCTCGACGGTCTTGATCCAACCAATACAATTCGGTCCCTTACCGCCACCAGAACTCGTACCAGAACCGCTATGACTGGCACTCCAGTCATAGATGCTATCAACGCTCAGAATCTCTGGTTCAGCGCCATGAGCAGCTGGCTACCGTGCACCACCCTGGAATTCGACCCTTCAGGCGCCGAAACAACGACGTCGGCGCCATTTACATCGCGAGCGCCCTTCCAGACAGATAGTTCTGACAGCGCTGCGGAGACCACTCGCGGATCTAGCGGTAATGGCGATAACAAGAACGCCGCTTCATCACTAGTTATTCCTTCTTTGATTATACCGTTCTTTGTTTCGGTCTTTGCATTCTTGGCGGGCATTAGAGTTGTCGTTATATAATATTGTGCATCAGCTGCATAAGAGGTGTTAAATTTTGCAGAGTAGAACATTCTATTACCTAAGCATAGCCATGTTGTTTTTGCATACTATATGATCATTTATCGGAGTTTTGGGGATATATAGCCTTGATTGATTTTTTGGAGAGCTCAGGGTCTGACAGTTAGTATTTGTACAATTGTGGAGGCTGGTTTACGAGACTGGGCGGCTGATACATCTTCCTTGTACCTATTTCAGCAATTGGAAAAAAAAAAATTCCCACGCCATTTAAAGAAAATATTTGTCCGACGACACTCTTTGGGCTGAGGCTGGTGTACGAGACCATTTGATGCTATTTTCCTAGTACTAGACGGGCCCTGGCTATTTTCCTAGAAAATACAAAGTTGGTGCGATGGGCTCAATTTTATCTCGAACTCGGATACGTATGGCACGACATGTCAGCTTCGACTGTGGAGTTTATCACAAAAGTTCTCATCAGCGAGGTCCTTTCCCAAAAATAGCTATAGTTGCCAGCTGATAGCTATAGAAAGCCACTTATTGTGGGCCCGTTGTATGCAGGTTACACAAATAGACGTCTATGGCGCACAACACAGAAGAGGACAGCATGCAACAAGGATCTAACCTGTCAACCTTGGAAGCGGAAACCTTGGGAATTCCAGACGAGAAAGCGGCCGCTTTCGAGAATGCTGATTTAAGCGGTGGCGAAGCCGTGGGAGCTGCAGGTGTGAGGCCACTCTCCCAACGATCTGGTCGACATCTTGCAGTCTAGATCCCAGTAGACAGCCCAACAGCTGTTATCAGATGCAGTTGATTTAATTTATTTTCGGGTATTGGCGAGAAGAAGAAGCACAGTTCTGCAGGCTTGGATCTTACTGCATATTCACACGTAGGAAGTAACTGCCGTCGAGCAATTGCGTTTATTGGGTGTGCAATGAAATGGAATTGAGCCTCAAAAACTGGGGACATAATTTTTCCCAATTCTACCCGCTGGTCCCACTCGACATCGGTTAGAAACAGATTACAAAACATTTCTAGGGATAATGGATAGCCAAGAATTGAGCTGAATGAAAGCCATGGTAGGTTTGTATCAGCCAGATTCAAAGGGCAAATTCGAGGCTGTTGTCCTGCAGCTGTACGAAGTCGCCTCGACTGTGCCGCATGATCGAGCAACTCCAATTGGCCCGACGATACTTGGCCACGGCTGCAGGCAAACAACTCTTGACGAAAAGACGCACAGTTACTCCGTACTCATTTCCCCACTTCCAGTCGCCGTAGAGGACTTGCGGCTTTTAAAATGGAGAGGCCGCCCAGTGATTCATCCCATTTTTTGGTCGGGTAAACCTTCTGACCCGTTTCAGCCCTAGTCCGACATGGCGATACTATAGTAACACAGCGTCAAACTCGGGTGCTGCGATCGCCTGTATCCTTATCGTCCGTTTTCCTTAGCATCATGTTTTCTTTTAAGTCCATTGAAGTTTTTGCCATTTGCGCTATCCTTTTTAGTATTCTGGCGCCTTGCAATGCTCAGTCGCCGACTCCTGGGACAATTTCCAACACCGAAATATGTCGAAGGTGGCGACACTCGAGTATGTTCCCACGACCCTTAAGGCCCAAAGAGAGACGCCTATCCATACTGACTTACTTCTTCTCCCCCTCCTAGGTGTGGTTTTTGACAAGTCTCTGTATATTTATGGTGGAAATGCATGGCACCAAAGATCGGAAATCAGCTCAGGAAGTTCGACCATAAGTACGAATCCCTCGTCAGAGTTTCGAACATCATCGCAGATAACAAGTCCTTACTAATTAGTCAATGTGTAGATAGAGATTTTATTTCCTTAGGCCTCTCGAATAATTTCGACCTCACAAGTACGCCCTTCGTCGGCCTCCCCATCCCACCACGGCCGGGTCCCGCGGAAGTATTACAAGGGTCCTTTTGGGTAGACGTATGGGCCCCACAGTCAATCGCGAATAGCAACTTATTTTGAGGTTAAGGTTTTCTAATCCAGAGCGTGCAGGAAGCGAACTCCAAATTCACATTTTACGGCGGATCCTTTAATCCCGAACCCACAGTTACACGGCTGCCTACCAACGAGACAATCACAGAGAAAACAGACGTCGAAGAGTTTAGTCTTTGGAGCTATCACCCACCGACGGAACAATGGGCGGAAGAAGAAGCTACCGGTGAGCCCGTTCTGCGGGCTTCGCGTGGCGCATCCGCTTATTACAAAGGGGTTGGATATTATCGCGGGGGTCAACTCGACAATTTCACGAATCCAAACTGGCCAGGCGGCGACAGGGGCACAGTAATTCTCTCGGGGATGCTCAAAGTCGATCTCGCGACGTCAAGATTCACCAATGAAACAAGGGCGCCCGGATACGATGTGTTTAAGTTTCAGAACCCGCAAAATACAGGACTGCAGTATCGAGATGGAAATCTGGTTCCCATTACGTTTAATGGGAGAGACTACTTGATCAACTTTTCAGGAGGAGGGCCGAGGGGACATGCAGTATGGAGACCACCCTCTGATTTACCTCCAATCCGTATGGCTGTCGATTGCAGCTTGCTAATAATATGTCCTTCTCGTTAGCTCCCCATGGATAATGTGTATATTTACGATATTGAACGAGCATCATGGTATCGTCAACCCGTCTCCGGTACCCCTCCAGAAAACACCCGTGGAGCATGCGCAGTAGCCAACTCTGCACCGGATGGCTCCTCAATTCAGATAATACTTTATGGCGGCCTAATTTACAATCAAGCCATAGAAGATTTTGAACCAGCTGACGCCATGTGGATACTATCAATACCCGGGTTTAAGGTGCGCACACTCTATCCTACTACCGAGAAGCTGAGGGAGGTTGATTAACAATTTCGAATAGTGGATTCCAGTTAAAGCCGCCAATATTCCCAGAAGTCCTGGCGCTAGACAGGACCATACATGCCATATACTAGGATCACAGATGCTTGTTGTAGGAGGGAGAAATACATCGAATATTTGTGAAGGCTCTGGAGTTTGGGTTTTCGACACCGCAAAATTGGAATGGCAGAATTCATTTACAGCAGATAGCTCTTACTCCGTTCCCATATCGGTCATTAGTGCCATTGGCGGCAGTGCTAGCGGAGGCGCTTCTTGGGACGGCTTCCCAGTCATATCACCCCCAGATACAAACTCCCCGTTTTATGACCTGAGTGGCAGCAGAAAAGCGGCAAAGAATGCACCTTCGGCGGGTGTCATTGCCGGCAGCGTAATTGGTGGGCTAGTTTTTATTGGGGCTGTTGGTTTGGTTATCTGGCACTTCTATAAACGGAATCGGAGACGGCCCTTGGGCGAAACTCCAGTTCCACCTGGAGCCGGAGAGGGCCCAGACCCGATAAAGGAGGTATATGCTGGAGCACCGCAAGGAATCTCTGAGCTTGCGAGTCCAACGCCTTCGTCGCAGGCACCCAGGTACAGCACTTTGAGTGGATTCGAGCCAGCACAGTTACACGGAGACTCTTCGTTCCCAGTGGAATTGTATAGTCCACCATTAGGCCACGGGCCGCAGGGATCCGGAGGAGTTTATGAAGTGCAGAGTAAGAAGGTAGGGTATAATACAAGCACGACGGATGAAAGAGATCCGATAACTCATGCAACGCTTCAGGAAGCACCAGTCCCACCACCGGCTGGACAAAGCTAGGAGTTTGCAGTGTAATTTATTAGTTCAAAAGGTTGTATCGATATATACTAAGAGCCCTGTATTTAACGTGTATTGTTTAATATTACGTTGGCCTTTCGCATTCATCGGGCCGCATTAACTTTCACAACTTTGTTTCTGCTGTTGTGTATAATTATCGGTCTACTCCGACTTCCACCTACCAATTCAGCCTAGTTCCAAGGGTATTCCCTGAGTACGAGACCAGCCATTCCTCTCCATCGTTATGGGACCCGACTCGCAACACATTCGTCATTCAAAATGCAACAATAGCAGGGACGAGACCGACCAAATAATTCCACAACGGGTAGTGTGTGGATTGGAACGCCCAAAAATTCTTAGATTTATGGAGTAGGTGTAATGTAGAATCTTAATATTGCCTTTAGTCTGGCGGTTTAGAAATAATATGAAATAATAGAAGGAACCCCTTAGTCCTTCGAAAAATCATCGTATGAAACCACCCGCCAGTTTGATCCCCCTCTGGTGGCTAACAGTAGTTATGCTCTCCCCGAGCAATCGATTACCACATCAATGGACTGAAGCCTTTAGGCAGCCTCGTACTCGAGTTGGATATCTTGACAATCTATGGTAGTCGCAGGACCTGCACCCCACTGGAAATTGACACCCGGGCCGATTCCGAGTGAGGAGTTTGTGCTGCAGCCATGCCAGAGAGCAATACCACCAAGAGTCAATCGTCGAGCCTCGTTAAAGGCAAATGCGGTTTCGTAGGCCACTCCACCTGTCACTTCGCAGTTTGGCCGTCCAAGAGGTCCGAATGCGAGGGCCGCGAGGTTACTAGTCAAATTTGGTCGAAGGCCGCCGACGACGGGGTTGAGGAAGTTGTTACCCAACCAGATGCGCCCGGTGGAGTTCTCGAAATTGAAAACGCTTCCAGTTGCTCGTGGAGCTGGGCGAACGCTGTTCACGGAGATATTGTGTGTTAGTAACTAGGCATGCGGAGGGCTTTAGTGCCAAGGTTGCATACGCGTCAAGATTCTGCACATATGCATATCTGTCTCGATAGGTTGACCATCTTGCGATAAATTTGACTATATTGAGCGCCCAGCTCATATATCAGCTCTGACGGTCTGAGGAAGCCACAAGGCTGAGTAGCCCGTGGAATTTATAGGGGATATCCTGAAACATACGTCGGAAAGGACCGTAGAGGGTCGGGGTCGGTAGGAGCTGTCGTTTGACTTTTGTGGGAGCTTCAAAGAAAGGCGAAGCCAGGGCCACTGTAGCGGCGGCAAATACTGTCGCGATGTACGAGAAGAGCATCTTCGGTCTGATCCGAACTAAAATCCTATATCCGAGTGAAATGTACTCTATGAGCTGACGTTGACTACAACAGACTAGAGAATTCCTCACCCTCGAATGTCGCCCTTGATGTTATATATAAGGGATACCGCTAGCTGAAATATGACCCCCGATAGCCCGTCGAGATTCTTCATACTGCGATCCATCGATACTTTCATTGGGCTTTCCCTCGCGCCATATTATTCCATCCGTATTTTGGAATTACTCCCCTGTTAAACAACAGAGAGGGCACCCAATATCACCAGATCTCCGAAGTCTGTACCGCCCTCGACGCGTCTAGTCCAATCGATTCGACTAATTGCGGGGAAGGTTCCTCATGGAAAATGAGACTTTGCGCCACGGATACCCGGATATCGGATATGCACACAACCTTGTGTAATCCGATGATTGCGTGTTCAGACGTATCGTAAACCCGAAATCGTTTACTAGTGTCGTACCATAGCACCAGGAGAAGACGGAATTAGAGGGCCGTTCCATTATGGTATTCTCTGCAGCGCGGCGAGCAGGCGATAGTTAATGATGTGAGCCATATATACAAGTATAGTTCGATCTTTGGTGAAGTGGTCCTCTCCTCGAGTTCTTTGTATATCAAACAGTAGCTCAGGCATTGTAAATTCCATCCAAGCAACTTTCCAAATTCTCTGAGTGTTTATAAGCAATCTCCGCTCGACCTAGGGCTTGGTCAACGTTATTGCACCGATAATACAATGTGTCCACCTTTTCAAAATTACCTCGATGTTAACATGTTCACTATTACCGGGAACGATATTCGTCATCTGTCGCTTGATGCGACATGAGCTGAACTCTCCCGCAATTGGTGGAACGCGGGTAGGTTGTTTCCCGCTCTTTCGTGACAGTTAGAGGTTCGGATATCTCGTTTCTCGTATCACTTCCTTAATTGCGCAAACCCCGCTGAATGCTGAAAATTCGACTGAAATTCGTCGCTGAAATTTCAACGGTCGCTAAAGACGAATTACTCAACGAATTCAACAGCGGTTGAAGTGTAGTGTGTCAATTGCAGGGCTGGGTTGACAAGGCAAACCCCTGAGGTGAAACAATTCCGGGGACCGGGGGTTTTCCAAGCACCACTTTCGTGTGGCATCACGACCCAATGCGAATTGAGACTGTGGATCTTCTTCCCAGCAAGGTTATCTGATGGGTTGGTGTTCATCCTCACCCCATGTCCGAAAATAGTTAGCTTCGGGCCCGGATATGGGATACCTAGCGCAACTGCTATGGATTCAGGGAGCGTATTGGGGGGCACCGGAGTCAATTCGCTCAACCCCAACCCAATTGTATAAAACATTTCAGTGTCTTTTGAGCTAACGAAAGTTTGAGGTCGCCTCGGCCGAATAAGCACGTTCACCAAAAATGAAGGTGTTCCGCATTCTCTGTGACTGACCAAGCTCCATGGTCTCGCAATTCTTGCAAGCTTGGACTCAGGTATGCATTGACACTGCATCGAAGGAAAAGCTCAGACTCATCGTCTGCATCGTTGAAAAGTTGATTATGTCAGCAGGAATAGCCCTAAGCGAGTGATATGCAGGAATTTGCCCGCGGAGACGTCTACATGCATGTACGGGGAACCTCGGGCCAAAGTTGAAGGCAGGGATCGATCAGCAAGTACCAAGGACCAAAAACCGTCATAGGCCCTCCATCGATTCCGAATATTTTTAGCAACCACCTTTTAAGCTTTCCCGCTTCGACAGATGAATATTTGAATTCACAAATGAACTCCTACAAAATATCTTCATTCACATTTCATGGGACCAATTTTGACGGTTCTCTTGACCAGAGGCCTGAAATGTGGATTCCATCTGATTAGGATTCAGCAGGCTATTCTGCAAAGTTCAATGCGTGGCGTCCCACTCACATTTTGTGAAGATTTGATGCTGCGCGTACAGTCGGAGCTTGAGTTTGCCCGTTGCCCGTAGTCGCACACACCCCTGCTTAAAGGCTTGGCTCGGCCCACGGTCCAGATGACAGGTTCACCAAAGTATCGTACATATCTTCACCCCCCAGGAAAAATATCCAAAATAGAAACCCGATGACTAAGTCAAAAAGTTAGGCCGATTATCAGTTTCTCCTGCAGCACTGCGTGGAAAAGTTCCGAAGAGAGCTAGAACCCGTACATCAGACATTCTTTCAACGTTCCACTTTGCTTCGGTGTGCAGATGACGTAGGAATTTTTTTTTTTCCCCTGCAAATGGCCGAACGCCGAGTCGACTCCAAGGCTGAATGGGAGCAGAATTACACGAAGGAGAATGTTAGTGATACAATAATTACGGTTTAAGCTCTAACATGTTGCGTTGTGAGACCTTTCTTTCGGTGAACACCGCCTGCCGTCGATCAAAGGGCCCCTCATTGTGATATGTTGCATTCGTTAGATTATTCCTCCTGCGGCGGCAGGCAACCGCTATGATATGATTCATTGGATATGTCGGATCGCGGGGGAGCATGCATAGCCCCTCGTTAATCGATCGAGACGAGATCGCTAAGCTAAGCCTGAGACTATGTCCCACAAGGTGGGTGGGTTTTGGAGGCGAAGATTATTGAAATTGTAATATTAGAGTCTTGAATTAAGTTTGGAAGTCTGTAGTCAAAGCCACTGTCCCATAGATAGGAGATCCAGCATGAGACGGTGAAGTTGTATACATGGAACTAGCGCTAGGTTATAAAAAAAAATGGCTGTGAAATGATGCCTATTACATACAGAGAGACTAGGATTCGAGGAAACCTCGTAAAAACCTTCAAAGATATCCGAAAAGAAACCGAAAACGCCTGTTTCCATACACTGAAAATGATAAAGCTAAAGGTGAAGAATGGCTAGTAGTATGGACAATAGGAGTGAAGGAAAGTATATACGAAGAAGAGGGACTAGTGTAAACGAAACAATGAACCCAAACACAAATGACTTGCTGTAAGAATACTAGCTTCAGCAAAACACCCTGTAAACCAAAGCCGCTTTTTTAACCACCCAGGTATCAGTTAAAGAAAATGATGAACAAACCCAGGAACTCAAATACTTTAAGTTGTCGTCGGGAATCCTCTCTCTTTAAGGGACTTCTCATTGCCAACAAGTGCAAGTTTTGAATCTCCTCGTTGAATCCGCCAGTAATTGCTGCGCCCAACGACATCTCGATCCAAAGCCCACCACCAAACTGAGAAAAACCCTTGTCCAACTTCCCAACCACTGCCATCGAAGGCATCACTCCCATTTATTCGGACGCCTTCGAGCCCATCTTCTTCCGCATTATCCATATCGCTTACAAGGCGCCATAGAGTAAGTTTTTCGGATTGGTGAACCGGCCACATGCTTTCTTCCATATTGAACATTGTAATAAGTCTATCCCGGACCTTTGGCCAGGGCAGGAGGTCCAGTATTGGGTGATGCGGTGTTCTAAGCTGCACCGCAGTCGGTTGTAGATCGAAAGGTAGGTCACGATGCTGCGAACTCGTCGAACCGTAAAACGGACTTGTTGCCGTAAAGTCCCAAAGTAGATGGTAGACTTTGAGCCTTTGGGCGATCATAATGCAACCGCGGAGTAGACTGAAGGCTGGGATGCTGAGGTTTGACTCGTCAGGAAAATTGAACGATGTAAAAGTAAATGATTGTAGGAAATCATCGATATCGGGTAGGGGTTCAGTGACAGTAGGAAGGGAATTTGGTACCTCTTGAGGGCCGCTCGTCTGAGCAAGCTGCATCCAGTTCTCGAGGGCCATCCCTTCCGTACCAAAGGCCCCTGAGTCGGATTCACTGGATGCTGAGAGTGCGTGGTCAACCACCGATGTCGAGCCACCGAAGGCGTCAAAGGGATCCGACGGACTGAGGGAAACAGCAGATTGTGGATCTAAAGATTTGGCATAAAGGGCAGTTTCGAGCTCAAAGACGCGCCGCCTCAGGAACGCAAGTTCGCGGGCATTGTCGGACCTATCCGACGAGATCGGATCCCAATCTATTGGACTCAAATCTTTCCCGTGAGGCAGTCCTGACTGATCCCTCTGCTTCTGTCTCTCAACTTGCATCTGTAACTCTAGCTGGTGCTCACGCTTACGTTTCCCTGTACCAAAGATGCAAATCAGTATACTCCTTTCCCGAAAATATTCCTATGAGCGGCGTAAACATGCTGAAATCTCGATGATATGGCAACACAAAAAAATTCGGGCAATCTTCAGGAATTGGAAAACCTTCGAGGGGGGTTACGCACGATATCTTCGCTGAGCGAGGACGTTAAGCACACGTTTTCTCTCTGCAGGGTCTTCGATATGATCTAAGCGTTCGTCACTGGCGCCAGCGACATCTGGGACTGGCACGGGCGATTTGCGCTTCATGATTCTGCCGGAGTTTGACATCGTGAACTCCTCCATGCGCATTGATACGCGGAAAACTTTGCCTATACGGTGGCTTCAGGAATCGGTATGGTATTTTTATATCAAATACACACTACCAAAGCGAATCTGCAGCGTCAAGGCAATGATATTGACTGCAGAAAGCCCCGTTTGTGTTGTTGTAGGTGTGAATAACGTTGGGTTACTAAGGAATTACCAATACGAGAGGCGAGAAAAAAACAAGAATAGGGCTCAAAGAGGCGTGCCTAGGTGCGTGGAACGTGGACTGGTGTGTAATAGAGTAGTAAGCTGGAAAGAGGAGGCTCTTTTCTAGGTCTCTGGATCCCTATTATAAGAACTTCTGCTCCAAGGCTTGTTCTTCTTAAACACCTTTTCCCGTTCGGCCCCATGAGACAGCAACCCTTTTTTAAGTTGGCCCGAACGAAGCTCGACGACCCCGCCAAGCCTACGAGGGCCATAACGTTATGTTAATGGTACCTCCTCCGAGAGGCATACCCTGGAGACAAGCCATGCTCTTGGGCCTATCCACTAGGACTCATCGAACCAGGTAAACCAACACACGCTTCGCGTGAAAAAGAAAATCAATTTCCAAGCATTCTACGATGCGGTGTAGAACTTCTGCCCCGCCCTCACAAACTAATTTGGATTTACTAAGCCCCGTCGTCGACGGGTAGGTAGGCCTCGCGGTTAGGCACCAGAGGCAACCGGAGCCGGGGAATACAGCACTGGACTTTGACTAAGCAACTCAAGGACTCAACAGTCTCCCCAATTATTTCAAAAACATCCTGGCCTTGCGAAACTCTAGAAACGATATTAGAAACACAGGAGGGACCTAACCAGGCTGCCCTTTTGACAGCTCTGTTTCGATCGCGTCTAGCCGACTTCTCGCTAAGTCGGAAGCCTTGGATCTATTTCCCCCTCGAATGCACCTATATGCACCCCAATGACAGACCCATTCGCTCATCTGACGAACCTTGCCCATGGAAGCCGCTTGACGTTCGACGGGTGCTCTAGCTTGCATGCATATCGATGGTTGCAGTCAGTGTCTTTCCAAGACTTATTCTCCCGTCAGGCCCAACGTGACTCAAATTAGAAGCCTAAGCGATGATTTGAATTCGCAGAATCGATCTATTATTTTTAGATTTTGTTTTTTATTTTATTTTATTATTTCTTGAACGCGCGATCACCGTACGTTTGTACCCTTCGTCGCAAGTGACATACGTACATATACATGCGCGTATGTTGTATTGCGTATACTCATCTGGGACCGAAGCTAGCCAAGCCAAGCTCTCTTGCGAAGACGTCAACCGCCACGGCAGCCCATCGCGCACCGTTTGTTTTTCTTCTTTTCTATAAAACTAATTATTAATCTAAACAGAATCCCAAAACCTATTCCCCGCATCTCTGAGGCATGTGAAGTTGTGAAATGCCTAGGCTGAATCCTTAATACCACTCACCTTTAAAATCTGATAACCCGTATGCAATGTACCTGAGCCTTGGGGCGGGTTGGAATGTAGTTGACTAAGCTCCTAAATGCTGTGAAACCGCGAAGAACCCATGCGCCCAACGCTGGAATTCGCTGGTGCTAAGATCAGCCATTACCGGACCCAAGCTCAAGGATCTGGCTATTCATCAGAGTGGGCATGGGGCACCCCGGAAGCCCCAACCGCTTTGGTAAGCACCGCAAGACTCTGGGCCATGGGGCCACGCGGGAAAAAAATCTGCACCTTCCCATACCTGGCCGTCAAACTATAGCAGATGCTAGCCATTGCATAAAGCTATAGGTCGCAATTCGAATGTTGGGCCCACTCTCGATAAGGCATTCTAGCCTGTATATCCTGGTCGGAAGCAACCCTCGTCCGTGCTCCATGGGTCATTGTAGTGCAAGTTCTTCCGTCTACTGCATAGCTGTGACCTAAAACTGACATCTAAATTTGAAGATATCAGATCTTTATTCGTCGACGTCGTGATTTGAATAATCCAATTCTACGGTACTAGGCTCCCTATGTCATTCATGAATTCATTTTTAGGAACTACATCACGTTACAACACTGTCGATCAAAGATATCGCGATTCACTCAGCCCAAAAAAGCTTGGCCATCTTGGAACTCAGAAAGTCTGATAATAGCCATTAACGCCCTTGTTATAGCTATAACTGGGAACGACTCATGTATCGTAGGAAAAGGGGGTTTACAGACTGCGAAGCGCGATGTATAACCTCCGTCACCAGACCGGCCCCGAGCGACCAATGGGGGAACGGCAACAACGGACCGACGAGTATAACCTCCTCTAGAACCCTTATCGATGCATCTAAAAAGCAAAGGAATATCACCAATTTCCTTGATACATTTTTGGCCTCTACGTTCCTTGACAAATCTTATTTTTGAGCCGCTTCGTGAATATACAGAATTTGGAAAGTGAATACGGGAAGTCCTTGAATATCAGACATCGTCACATATTCGAAGATGATCAAGAAACTGTTTTCAGAGATGCCTGACGGGTCAGCCGTCAAAGTCCCATTGCGCCGAGAGGACCATGCATCCGGATGTCCAAGCCAACATAACGTCCAACAGAGTATTCCTTCACTCAAGTTCAATTAACCAGAGTTTTCTCATTGCTTTTCTGTAGCATGGCGGGAATCTCAACAGGAGAATCCCCATTCCAACCACCTCATACGTGCGACCACCTTCAATAACTGCACTCCGAGGTAATGGACCATTCACGAGGCAATCCAGACACTGTCGGGTCACCGCTTACGGTGACTGCCTACTTCGCGCTTGAAGTTACATTGCTGCCGGAGCCTATCGCCACCTCATAGCGGGACGTAGAGGTCCGATATTGCTATGCCCCGTGGCAGCATCACCTTGCTGCGGTTTATTCCGTGTCGTAAGGCTTCACTTACATTCCATCCTCTTTCCCCATCATTGGCCCAAGGAAACTGAATCTCAAGGTCGGATAACCAGTCAGGCGGCCATTCTCACGTTTCTCGACGCGCATAGCAATCTCTCAAGTCAATCTTAAAAGTTAAACTTCCAAGAGCTCAGCGCATGCACTGCCGCCAATTTAGTGTCGATGAAACAGTCTATCCCGACCTCACATAGCAATGCCGACGTAGGACGGCCTTTGCAAGCGAACCGCCGCGCCGTAATTGGGAGAAGCTATATCGGTCGAGCCGATATTAAAACATCGGCAATCGGTGCTTAACTGTTAAATGTTGTGGCTTATGGAAATTGCGGATAGACACGTATACACGCTAAATACCATGGGAATGTTTTACACTCTTTATCGAATATAATACCCTCTAGGAACCATAAAGTTTAGAATTATATTTCAATATCGAAACTCTTAGCGAAGCATACGTAGCCCTGTTGCGTATCTTATGTAAGGCGCATTCTGCAGGGCGCTGACGTTTTTGATCATCAAACGGACCTCGCGGGCGCCGCGGAGTCTCCGTCCCCACCGAGATAAAACAAAACTCTTTTCTTGATGTTAAAGTTGAAGCTCTTGAAACATCAGGACGTTTGTGTGAGGAATAAGCTGTAACAATTCTTGAATCCACCTTGCGATTCGTCAATGCTGGCGATGACGAGGCTTATACGTCTGGCTTTTGGTGTTGTGCCATGTTAAACATATGTTGGTGGCCGTATCATTTCCAGCATAGTGGCTTTCGACTTCTCCCTCCCTCTGGCAGGCTCGGGGCAAAAGGCAGACCGTCGGTCACACTTTTTCGTTTATTTTTCTGCCACACTCTTTCGAGGGGGTCTTTTCGCCTTTTCCGGTCGAACTGCATATGTATGTATGCGGCGCTCCCTTGCGCAAGTGGATGCCGCTTGCTTCCAGAACAATGACGTTCGATCGATAAACTCCAATTGAACGAAGACGTCTAGTGGGAAACATCATATCTCGAGCTTTTTTGATTCCAAAGCATCTTCTGCTTAGCAATCCACTGACGCAAAATGAGTACTTTGCCATCAAAATAACTTCTACAAGGCATAACGCGAGTTCCCTGTAACCCTATAACGTTATTCTGACCTGACCCCAAGCACTCCAGGGAACAAAAAATCGCCGTTCGATATTTGTGTTGGCGCATGTAAAAGAACACAAAGTCTTGGCCTTAATAAGCCGCTGTTATGACTTGCAGGCATTTGCTTACAAAAAACAGAGCCTCTGACTGCATTTGCACATCGTTATAGGCAAGGCACCAAACCTAAAAGTGGAAACATGCATCTGGCTTCTCTCTCTTAAGGATCTGAGTCTTGAAATCTTGGAAGCTTCAGAACAAAGTGTTCGGTTGATTTATCTTAGTCTTACTTAGGCGGAAACAAGATTCAGAGAATCCCAAAAGAAGGGATATTTGAAGTGGACCTTGCAGCTGCAGTTTTGGGAATCCTCTAAAGTTTGGAATTAATAATTGCTATGACTGCTGGAATAACATCAGCGTATTAGACGGGGGGTAGTGTATAGCTATAGCTTTCATCACTTCTCCCCCTAGCGGCAAAAAAAATGTACATGCAAAAGAATTATAAAACAAGAAAAAAGAGGATGGACCTAGGCGGGTGGCACGAACGGAAAAGTGCAATATTAAGATGTGCTTTAAACCTGGTCGCATCATATACGAGCTATTCCACCATGTGCTTCAACCTGAAAATCTCGAATATGCTCCCGGATTCCCAATTATCAGCCGCATCAAACAAACATATAACGGGAATCCTACTTGGCAATTGGCTGATGAGTTAGAAGATACCCACCCGGCTTTTCTCCCTTGAGAGAGTCTATAACACACCATATCCTTGATGAAGTCGGGGCGATTGTGCAGACGACTGCCTCAACCTCTAGCTCCTATTGCTCAGTTGTCCAGGAAGACCCTATTTGCCCCTCTCTTCTTTAATGGCGCACATTTACTTTTTCTCCTCCTTCTCCTTCTCCTTAGCGGGTTCCGCCGTTTCCTTAGGAGGCTTCTTTTTCTCTGGACGGGAACCGCCCTCAACCTTGAAGGTATAGTGGTCCCGGTTGGCGAGTAGCTTCGGAACCTCAGATTCCCTCAGGACACCCCCTTCATGCAACGCTACAAGGGATGGGTGGATATCTGCATCTGCAGGAATATCTCTAGGTGTTCCGAAGTTTGGTGGCCAATAGCGAGGCACCCACTTGCCCTTCTCGTACTCAAGTCTGGAGATGAACGGCATAACCTCTACAGAGCCATCCATGCAATTTATATGACCACGTCAGCAACTGCTATAATTCATTTCTCCCTTTTGCCATATGCAAAGTAGATGAAGGGGTCGGAAACGGGATCTTTCTCGTTCCAAAAAAAAAAGGAGGAAGGGGATAGACTCACCCAGAATCCACCAACCAAGTACGCCAATCCAGCTACCCCCTCCGCCGAAACTAAGGGGGTCATGAGGTCGCATTCCCCTCACATCATCAATTTTTCCTTGGCCAAGGTCTCGAAGATGTTCTTCGAATAGCCGCTCCGCCTCATGTGCACTTTGTTCCAACAGGAACTCTTCGGGCTGGGTAAACTCAAGCTTGTTTTCCGTGTCTGGTAAGTTTCGGACCTCTTCCAACATCCACGCTAGCGGGATATCACTAAGAGCACGCTTTTGTTCAGGTGTTTTACCCCACCCGCCTCCGACATCGCCATGGTTACCGCAAAAGTAGACTTCTTTGAGGTCTGGGTGTTCTATGAACCCCTTGTACAGAGCTGGCTTGAACTTGAGTCGACGTTCATGCACACTGACTGCATGCCGAATGTGAGTTGCCGAAGACCCCATTGGCATATAACTATAGGATTTTCGCCAGAAGGGTGGTTCCAGCTGCCCCACGGAGTTGACGCAGTCGAATAAACCGAGGAAATGGACCTAATATAGAAACGGAACAGGTTTTAACACGATGCAACCATAGGAAAAAGACGGAAGATGCAGTATATCCGCTAAGATATCGAAAATGCAGTTTGTACACGGGACCACTTACATTAACTCCACTACGAGAGAATGTCTTCTTGAACTTCCGCATGAACGCACGCCTCTTCATATCCTTCTCACCACCGTCGTGCCTCGACGTCTGGAAGGTACTAAAAGTCTTCCAACCAAATTCGATCATCTCCTCGTTACCTCGGGATAGGAGACCGACGCCTGCCAACATCTCTGAAAGGAAACGGGCGGTATATGCGCCACGGGAAAATCCGAAGATGTAGATACAATCTCCGGGATTGTAGTACTTCATGATGAAGGAATATCCACCAATAACGTGGGCTTTGAAGCTTGTGCCGACTGCCTGGTCGACCACGGTTTTGATCTTGTCGCCCATACGGCCGATGAAGGTAGTTCCCTCATTCTGAACGTAGGTTCCGATTCCAGCTAATAGCGATAGATCCGTTAGCTCTAGCTTGCACGAAAGATGCAACAGAGAGAAGTGTTGGTGGTCGTGTGTTGGCGGGGTTGGATTCACAGGTAAGTGAAGAACTGCTTCAAATGAGGAACATACGCTGATAATAATGGAACTGAAGGTCCGACCGCCTGTCTAGGAGCTCATATATTTTGACGATATTGGAATCCTGTCGCCGAGTAATAGATCCGTCAGCATCGGTACTTCCGCCTCGTATTCGGGGACAGATCCATGGTATTTTTTTTTTTTTTCGTTCGATACATGGATCTGGGTTCGCTAGCATATTGGAACGTACGGTATCGTCTCCATGAAACTTGTTTCCTAAAAAGCACCAATAGGTGTCAGATCTCGATCATGCCGCCAGTTCGGATTCGCGGTCCCACATACCTGTTCCGTCGAAACATAACACGAGCCTTCGCTGTTTTGTGAAATCGACCTCTCCGTGGAGCCCAGAGTCGCAGGTGGAGATGGAAGACGGTCTTTGCGGCTTCTCTGAAGGCGCTGGTTCCGTAGGTGGTTCAATAGGAGGTTCCTGCCCCGTCGCTTCGACTTGTGCGCCCTTGTCGATGGGCGTCTCGACCATTGCGACACGCTCGATGGACTCCATCTTTGTTTCTCGGTCTTCTTCCTTAAGCCTTGCGCTACGCTACACAAACCACTGCCTTGAAATGTCGGATTCGAGTCGATGTCTTCTGGGGGTGCTAATTAAAAACAAACTCCTGGGTTAAGAACTTCTCTCGGGATAAGTTCCGAGACTTTTAGTTCAAGAAACTGGAGGACCTTAGATAATCGGGCTTCAAGCCCTTTAAAGCATATTTTCCTTGCCCTGGAATTAAAGCGACACACAAATCGTCAGCTCGAAGTCCCCACTTTTACTCCGTCTGCGATCTCTCCCCCAAAAAAGATCTCAAACAACAACCAGCCGCCCTAATTTTCGGGGGGAACGGAAGGGAGGAGACATGGGTGTTCCCGCATTCTCCTGCCTTTGGTTGGCTAGTTTCCATGCACTAGTGACGCCCTTGATCCCCGCTTTTTTCGCCAATCGAAAAGACACGTTCGGATGGTCTGGGCGGCCACCAAGAGATCGAAAGGGTTTGCTTGTGATGGACGGAACAGGGCTGGGATTATACCTCGACAAGGCCGTAATTCTCCGATATAGATACGAGTTTGATTGCGAATGGAAAGTTGGAGAGCTAATTGCCGGCGTAGCAGGAGGGATGGTTGCTTTGGATTTCAAGGCGTCGAGAGGATGGATAAAAGTCCCTAGCCTGGATTCTCGAGATTAAAAAGGCTTTGATCTTCGTGAGGCTGCCGAGTTTCCCTGAGTGGTTCGGTGACGGCTGCAAGGATATGTATGTAGGTGCAGGTCACAAAATGGATAGATGCCTGCTGAGGAGCCTTCAAAACCTGAAATTTGTTGCTGAGCTGAGCGGTCGAGACGAGCTGAATTCTTGGGCGTCAGCTTATCTTAGAATATTATTTAATGATAGACAGAGAGAAATCACTTAGTTTAGATCGCTATAGCGATGAGTTTTGGCTTGGAGTAGTATTGATGGGGATTCCAGGCTGGTAGTTAGGTTCCTCGGTACTTAGCTAAGTACTTCAAAACACACTTTCGGGCGTTTTTTTTACCTTGCTTCATTTGGGTCTCCTAAACCTCCATATAAAATCCCCATAATAGATATTCACATGTACAACATAGTATTAGCTCTCCTAACTAGAGGATACTAGAGTGCATGTTAGAAGGTAGCAAGGTAGGGATATTATAACATGACACTGCTTTCACCTAGAACCCCGGTGTCATGCTTTATATTACTAGACAGCTGAGCCTGTTTTTCGACTGCTGATTGGATACACCGGATTTCTTACCGAGACAGCGGCCGCACCTATTTGCGGCGAAATATCTCACACGGGAAATGGAACCCATGTATATAATCTGCACTTTGCCATTTAATTCATTGTCGGGGCCGTTGACTTGTGCGACAAAGGTAACCTAGACGTTGTCCTCCAAGTTTTCCCTGAAAGAGCAACGTTCCATGTTGAACGGGAGGGCCTTCTACTTCGCTACAATGCAAATGATACGTATTGTTGCCGGAGCTGAGGTAAAAGTAAAGTCGATACAAACCAATTTATAATATTTAAAAAGTGCTTGTGTATAGGCATACATGAGATTGATACATGGAATCGAAGGGGCAGGCTATACAAACGATCACTTTATCAGAAATCGCTGAATCCAAACGTGCTCAAGTCCTCCTCTATCTCAGCAACAGATCTAAATATTCTTGGTTCCTTCGGACTCCCCTTTATGCGAGACCCCTTCGGAAACGAGGTTTTAACTCCTACTGTCTCAAGGCCGTTCCAGCATGTTAGGGGGGCAGCCGTATTCTCACTACTAGCTAGTAGTGGGACTTGATTCTCAACAGTCCAGGACGGCCCGACGGCCGCATTCTCAGGTTTTACGCATCCTTGTCCCAAACTAGCGCTATTCTCGAACTTTTGCTTTGGGCCACTTGCACTCGGAAACGGCGAGAAGAGCTTCTTGGTCAAGAATGTCGTCACCTTGTCTGGTGTCCCCGTGAGCTGGCCGAGGCTTTGGACGCCGCTGAAGTCGCCATGGACATCGCTCTTGCTGGTAGTCTCTACTAGGTCGTAAAATACCCCGCCGTAGCTAGCATATACTTCTGGCGATAGTGGGGGATTCGGGTTGGGAAGGCCGGTTACGGCGTTGTAAAAATTTGCACTGAGAATCTGAACGTTGAATGCGGTAGTCCGAGAGCGATCCCATTGATCACTTTTGAGGACATCTTTGGCGATGGATTGTTTGATAGCACCACCAACGGCGAAACCCATTTCGGCGCTTCCATCAACCCCCCCACCACGTTTTATAATTTCTGCCTTGGGAACGGGTGTTCCGCCACCCTTGAGACGATATACTGCGTGCACTGTGGACCCAGTTTGTATACCGTATTCCCTAAGTGCTGTGTAAGACTGTAAGTTTAACCACCCGTTTACCTATTTGCGTAAATTATGCCGCGGAAACCTAGTTGACTTACTTTTGGGGCCCTCTAGTGACCTCGCGTTATATATGAGGATCTGCTGATCTGGTGGTACCCCCCACATGTCAAAGATAGTGTTTTTTACAGCGCCAACCTTCCAATTTGAGGTGGCCTTGATTTCACCTACTTGGTCAACAAGATTTTTGATGATCAGAATTACTGGCTCTCCATCTGGGCGTACCAGATATTCAGGTGTAACTTCGAACTGAATACCCGCAAGATCTTCTGCGCCAGTGACCTGGCCTTCAACAGTCTGCCCTTTCCCGAGGCCCGTTGCAACGAACTGCCTAACCTTCCCCGGCTCTATTGCGATGCCGTCGAGCCACAATTGGTCAGGAATAACAACGTAGTCTTGGATAGATTTTCCCTGTGAAAGTTGGGACTTTCGGCGGAGTTTAGTGGCCTCGGTTTCCAGTTCAGGCTCACCGCTGATAGCATTCACCCCACCAATGAGTATTTTGATCGCATAGCGCTGGTGTTCATTGGTTGAAGTGAAGTTGATCCACATGGCTTCGTTATCTATGCGCCAAACTAAGGGTTATACTAGGGCCTCTAACAATATAGCTATAGCAACCTTTCTTGCAACAGGAACATACGGTGCATTGGAAGAAGCAACCCTGCTTTCACCCTCATGCTATCCGGCAGCCGAGATGCTACATGGCTAACATTTGTGAGCGTCAGCGCACCGAGGTCTGGAGGCAAGCTGTTCACTTGTTGATTATCTGGAACTCGGATAGTACGCCGGAAGGAAATCTCGAGATGGTTATCAATGCGAATAACTCGGTTTTTGGATTCCAACGTAAGTGACATCGGAGTTGCGTTCATCTTGGCGTCAAATGTCGGAAGTACCGTGATGGGAATGGGCCAAGGGGTACTGGTATATATATACGGGGTCGAATGTACGGAGATTATACTGGAGCTTTCTGGGGAAATAGAGGCGATGAGGATATGTATGCGCGGATGACCCTGCGAACTTCGTGAATGTGGATTTGACAATTCTCTAGATCCCGTTAAGATATTGCAAGGCTGGACACAATCGGTCAGCTGGATTACAATGATGCTCAGGGCTGTGGGCTTCCAGAATGATGCACACAAAACGTAAGGCTGCGCTTTTTACCTGTAACAAAGATGTGGCAACATAGCATTCGCTATAAACTTAAGGCAGAGATAGGGTCAGCTCCGGGAGAATTCCAGGAGTGAATATTACAGAAGTATGTTGAGGAAGGTTTAATTGTGGAGATATCAACATTATTGAAGGTCATACCCTGCCAAGGCAATTGCTGATATATATATATGGGACCCGTAATCAACGATATTAGTTAAGCTGGCATCCCATCTCTTAGCCATCCTATTATAAAGATCATATGTTCTCGAGGCTCAAGATTCACATTCTTATGGAGGGAGCTACAGGCACCCCTTACTATTGTCGTGGCGATTTCGTGGTCTGCTTCATAAACCACAGATTCGAGTGAAACAAACATCCGGGCAATATAGCTCAGTGGTCGGAGTGGTAGCTCAGCGGTAGAGGTACGGTTAAATTCCGAATTGAGACAATTCTATCAATCAAACATTCACTAACAATCTGTGCAGCAGGAGATTGCAGTCCTCAGGCTAATATCTCAAGGTCCCGTGTTCAATCCACGGTCGCTCCTTTCTTTTTGACTTTTTTTTGCATTATTTTTGTTTTGTTTGGTTGCATCGACGAAACCTGGGCAACACATCTTCATTGAGAGCTGTATGGGTTCAACGACTATAATTAGTTCTCGAACGAACTCGGGCCAACTTGGCCTTCTCCAATCGCGGAACTTGCCATATCCAAGACTTCGTGTTTTTGCCTGACTCAAGTTACGGTTAGGTATATATGAATGATCAGAAGTTATTTTGCATTAAAAGTCATATAAAAGTTAAGTTGGTATTTTGACAAATTAAAAGGCCATGCTCCCCCACTGCTTTGATGATAGGACTACCGTCTCAAACGGAGCCGTCATAAAGCAGCGGAATGATAAAAGATCGAAAACAACGACGCCCCTGGGGTATCTTAAAATGCGAGAACCGCTCGAACCAGGGTAAAGAAAAGTTTCCCGCGAAAGCTGGAATGTGCAGTTGCCTATTCTGACTGCTACCGAAATACCCCCCTCTTCTTCTTGCCTCTTGCTCTGATAGCTAACTAGCTAGCCTGCCTTCCCCATCTCTTATTAATTTCCAAACCCTCAAGGGTATGAAAAACTGTATATAACTTCTATTTTTATTTTATAAAACCGACATGCCTTTCCCCCAGCTCTGTACCACTGTTGCCAGAATCTTTCGTTCCTGCCGTAGACTCGCGAGTTCCGCACGTAACTTTGAAGCCTCGGCTTCGATGCCTTCGATTTCTTTCCGTAGGCTGTCCCTACTCGCCTTTGTCGGGCTGTTCATGCCGTCTGTTGGACTTGATGTCCGTCGTGAGGGGTGTGATGATGATGTGCTCGACCGTCCAGCCATATGAGATTCCGTGTCTTCTTCTTCCTCTCTGTTCGTGCCGCTGTCGCCTTTGGTGGGGCTGTGTGGTATAGTATCGGTAATCCGGCGGCCTTTTGGTAGATGCGACAGGTACGGCTAGCTGATAGGTAATAAGGGTCCCAGGGAAAAGCTGGTCTGGTCTGGCGTGGATTTCCCGTCCGTCCGTTTAGAGTTGCGCGCGGGTTGGGATGTTGGGAAATCGCGAAAACGGGTCGAGGGAGGATTTGGTGGGTTGGAAAAGGGGATCCTTACTCACTCACCCACAGCCGCTTCTCTGCCAAGATGTCATTTACCAATCTTATCTGATCAGATTATGTTAGTAATCTAATCTAATCTAATCTCATCTCGTCGGAGTTTCCTCATCGGCAGCGGAGACGCCCGATTTGCAACGCAACACCAAAATACATTTCAGGCCAGTCGCATGACCTTTGTTACGTCATTACAGTAGCTCCCGGGTCCCGTTTTGGTTGAGCAGGAGTAGCTTTACTAGAAGTATTCGCGGGAAAGATACAATTCCCATCCCTGTTCTTGAGGTATTCCATTTCGATGGTGTAATTCCCATTGCCAGTAGTAGAATCCGATCGATCTGATCTTTATTGCATTGTATTTCGTGAGAACGTTGGGGGGGTTAAAATATGCTTAGGTTGCTTACGACGAGGCCGTTTCTGGGAAGTATAAGAACGTAATTAACTTTCTTTCTTTCCTTCTTGTTTCCATTTCAGCCACCCTTTCTTTCTGTCTTCTCTCCCCTCATATCTTCTCATCGTCATCGTCAGTTTTAATATTTTTGTCTTTCTAGACATTACTTAACCTTTTAATTAATCCTCAAACTACGATAAACGTCGACGATAACTTCTCTGATCGATACGGAACAAAAAGACAAAACAAAGAAAGACACGATGTTGTTCTTCATCCTTACCGCTCTGCTCTCTTCCCTCGCCCTCGCTGCTCCAGTCAGCGATGAGATAGTTACTATCCAGGAGAACGCCTGGGGGTACGGTGCAGGCGGTGGTATCGTCGGCCTCGTCATCTTCATCTTGGATATCTTGGTCTTTAGTATGCTTCACCCTCCCTATCCTGTTCCCGACCTTTTAAAGGTGTGAATGCTAATAAAGGCCTTTTTTGCGTACAGTCGAACTATTCAAATCCTCCCGCCCGGTATCGCATAAGATCCTATGGGGCCTATTCGTCTTCTTCTTCCCGATCCTTGGGTTGATTATCTACTACCTCTTCTCGAATCGTCAGAATTATACGCATAGCTATGAGGCTTTGCCGTAAACCCGCCACTCACCCGCATACCATACGTCATCGATTATGGGGGAGGATAATGGGTGAAGACTGAGGGGCTTGGGTTAAGAACATGCATATTAGGAGGTGGAGGGGGATATGAAGCGGTGGAATTGGGTTTCCTTATCATCATCATTATTTTTCCTTTGTCACTTGGGAATACTGTGGGTTTTTTCTCTACAAGTGATTACTCTTGGGTACTGCTTCGTTGGGAATCATTCGTTTCCATCGACTATGCACTTTCATATCTAAGATCCTATGGCTAGTCCCATTGGTTGGATTCATGGAGTCTTTTAGTATCCTTTCTTCATCTGTCATTGCTGTCTCCTTTTTGGAAAGTGTCATGGACAAAGCTAGCTTTGATTAGATTATCCTTGATATCTCGATACACGAATAAATTGATGGAAATTCTTTTTGTCTGACTCTTTTTCCCTTGCTCGGAGTAATGTTTAGTTGATGTAGGTGATGGATGAGGGGGTTCACGATAGGTAATACTGTCGTGGTACCAAAGTCTGACAACGGTTTTCGAAAGGTTGGGAAATGACGTCAGTATGAAATATTGCCGTTTCAACAACAACTAAGCTAAGAACTTTCCAGAAGACAGCCAGTGTGGAAGATTACTACTTCTAACCTGGCTATTAGGCTTCACTATATAAGTGCAACGGTATAAATATGGTGGAAAAGTAATCTTGGTAAGCATCTGGACGAAAAGATATCATTCGTCATAAAGTCTATAGTGGTATCATAGAAGAGAAAAGAAAAGTATATACATAAAAAGGTTGGGAATAAGAAGTGAAATGTGCTTCAATGGCGTACCATTACCTCTGGCTGATGGTCTCTGCGATATTGAAGCATACGACGGTTCCGATCTAGGAAGTGTGTCGTGTGTGGGGGGTTATTAGAATGATGCTATGTCCTTTCCAATATAAATAGTAAACCTGAGTCGAGCAGGCGTGTTTCTTGGGCTTTGTGAACGTGGTGGTTATAGTCCCATGGTAAGGGCCGTTATCGTGGATAACAGGAGGACTGTGAGGATTTGAAGACTTGGGATGGGCTGGTGATGATGATGTTAGTATGAGTCGATAGGAAGGATGAGATCGGGATATACTTACGAGTTGTGAGCCTGCATTGGGACCGATACCTGTACCGGTCGGGATTGGTAGGCTCGTTTCACTACCACTTGTCTCGCTCGCCTCAGTTGATCGAGTTCGGCTTGGGGAAATAGTGGAAGTGGCTTCAGTCGTTGGGTTCCTGGTGGTTGTGATTGTTGACTGAGGTAGAGTGGTTGTGCTTTCGGGTTCCTATAAGCGTGTTAACAATTGAAGGTTCAAATAAATAATAGACAGAGATCAACGTACAGCGCTCGTCGAAGTTGAACTTCGCAAGTTCCCAAATCCCTCGCAGAAACCACCTCCATAAGCTGCGAATGACCTTGCTCTCGCTGGATCCGCGGTGGAAAGATAGCCAACACAAGTTTTGACCGCTCCGTCGATGGCTCCAGGAACCCACGTTGCCCTTGGACCATAGCATAGACAACTGGCTTGAAAACTTGGCGGCAAGGCACCGAAATTCCCAGTATACGCAGACTTACAGGCACCGTATTGATCCTCGAATACCTGGCATTGTTGCAAAGCCTTCGAAGCCGACTGTCGTACATCGCCGACCGTATTGCAAAAGTCGACAAGGGTGGAGATTTGACCACCCTGACCCGCAAGGTTTTGGGCATAAGTATAACATGCCGAAGCAAGATGATCGAACTTATCCGGCGCGAATTTAGTACGAGAGTCGTAACAGGCGCAACCGGCGAGAGAACTGCTTCCGGAAAAAACGTAATCAGAAGATTGTGGAGTGCGTGTGGCGCATGAATTTAGTGTCACAGCTAGACTGTTGCATGCTAGCGAACCGATTGTTGCCGATTTACTGACGTCGCCGGCGAGATAGCAGATGTTGAGGTATTGGGCTACTCCCGCCGTAGCTTCTGGGCGGATTGAGCGGATGTAGTCGTAACATGACGTTGCGAGCCCATCGAAGATGCGAGGGACGTATGATTTGTTGTAATAACAAGCACAGGATGCAAGAGCCGAGGCGCCACCCAGATTTGTGTACCCGGATGTTGAACACCAACTGTAGACGGAATAAAGAGCAGAACAAGCTTCTCGACCTTCCGGAGCAGATGAACCGGTTTGACGAGGCTGAAGTCTTAAGTTGACAAGATTTGGATCCGGTGCAGCGGTGATGGTGGCGTCGAGGCCGACGGCCGGGTTTGCCAGATGATGAATGTTGTTATTCCCATTGTTGTTGGCTGAAGCGAGTGCAACTGTTGGCGAAGAAAGGAAGGCGGTCACGAGAAATAATAGCCCGAACGCCGGGTTTCGAGATCCCGCCATTGCAAACTCATAATAATACTACACACTGATATTTATTGGCGATGTATACCTGCGTATAGGTAAGTGAGCGAGTGAAAGAGTGTATTCGACGATGGAGATGGCGTCGATGGTGAATTCAAAGGGAGAGAGTGTTAACAGGAACCGTCATTTCCTGCACGGCATCACAATTACATAACACTGCACCGTCCGGGTAAGACAGACGCAGAAGGAAGCATGTCATCGTCAACTGCAACTTCCCCAAATTAAAAACCGGAATTTGATCAAGTTCCTCCCATTTCACGATTTCCCCAGCAAAGCAGCTCCCGTGTGGAATACGTACGTACACTAAATGACTACTGCTTTAGGACGTACGGCGACGGCACAGGTCTTCGGCATACACGTGGACTGCTGCCATTGTCCGCCCTTTTTTTCCTCTTTCCTCATCGTGTGGGAACAAAAAGACGACAATGTGAAATTGCCTGCAGGGTCGTCGCTCAGTCGCATGTTTACCACCCTGTTCGTGCCCCAAATGGTTAGCCCGGCGCTCGAAAACCCGCAATTAAGGCATCGATGGGGAATTCACCCAACATTGCAATTACAATTCAACTGCTTCTAGCGAAGGGGTGAGGATGAATGGAAGGCAGACAGGTTGAGCTGTTCGTTTAACATCGTTTATCCCCACCGCCATTTGTTTCGTTTTTAAAATGTGGATTTCGACGACACTTTAGATCTGACGGATGCCACAGGGACAACTCGCTAATGTGTCTCCACGAACCAGGTTCGAGTTAAGCGGAGAGATCCACAAAGATCTGGTGGCGGCCAAATGACGTTTGCCTAACGACAATCGCAAAAGCAGGTCGATACGACTGACCATTATTTGGTCAACAGCTCGGTCGAATATCCAATGTTGTAGCATGTAGTATGTCTTATCTAGGGTGCATCGATGGCTAACACGTTGATGTAATGCCGAATTGCTTAGTGTGGGGATAAGACAACAGCCTTGGGGCACCGCACGTTTCCAGAGCTTTGATCGCGCCGTTGCGGTGCCAGACATTCGGGTGGAAGTAGTGTGCATGGCCGTTGAATCGATGTACCCGTCGCGGTTCGGAATGGAGTTACATCCTGTCCAAAGCGCATCGATCGCTGATGGTAGGGACAGATCTGGTTTTCGACGACACGAGCGACTCGTTGTCGTATGTCCGGTTGTTCACCTCCTCATAGATAGTGTATGCCTCTTTGTTCTACAAAGAAGCCGGGTGGTATCGTTTGACGAAGAGGCGAGAAAGAGAACCAACATGGTGGAAAAATCCAGATTTTTACAATTGACAAAGGGTATCCGCGTTTTCGCGGGGTTGGCACAAAGAGGGTCTAAGGGTTTTTCTGCGGAGGCGCTGTTGGTTCGCGCGGAATCAATCCAACAGCTCCGCGAATTCGATGTCTGATCATATTACAGCTGCATGAAAGACTGCGCAGCTTGGTCGATCAAGTCGAGTCTGTGTGCATAACATTGAATTTACACGAGGAATGTAATCATTGTTCCATGCGTATCTAGGCCTTCCCCGCCAAGCGATATCGATACCAAAAATATCAATTGATCAAGTACAGAGGTCCGTGCAGGGGAATTGAAAGGGCCATGGAGCCTCTATTCTCAAGGTTTATCGTTTGCTCTGGCCTGTCCAGGATAAGAAACTCCTCCTACAGTGTCGATCGAACTGAGACGTCTTGCCTACTATGGGGAAAGCAGCGAGGCTGAAAAGATTCCCGAAGATTAGATGGGCCCGGAGGGGGTGCAAGCCATGTTACACAAGCTGCAGGCCAAGCGTTTGCTTCCCCCAAAACCTCCATGTTGGGCAGCTGCGTGTGCGCATTCGAACTGGGCTTTGATGCTTAAGTAACGAAGGATCCAGTGACACTGTCGGAATCCACCGCCCTCTGAAACGTCGAATTGGGCCCTGGCCTGGACGAAAGCTTGGTCGAGATGGACCGCCAAGTCAGTTTGTTCGGAAGGGACAGCATAGCTAGTGCTAGCAGATGCTTCGAGATCGGGGCTTAGGCAGCGAAACAGCAGGCCCGGAGGTGCATGACCTATCACATTTTCCCCCGGATGTTATTGCTTAGTACAACCGTGATTGAGTGTCGGGCCCATGGTCAAGGGGAAAAACTTGGTCCTGCATGCTTTTGCGTGGTTTATCTCAGGACTATAAAGCTAATGATCCTTCTGACATTCAACTACGATATCCACTACCATCCAGCGGTTCTTAGTCCTGCTGAGAACACTCTTACTCACTAGTATCAACTAGGGAGTTGTTGAAAAATATATTCCTCCAGGTTCTACTGAAGCCCACCTTTGCAAGCGTACCTTCACCAGCATCGAAGCCTTTCTAGCCTGGGCGCACTCTTCTCTACAATGCAGTCCCTTCGACTCGATTGGTGCATCGCATTCTTCGCTTTGCTTCGGCTAAGCATTTGCACGGGAGAACTGGGAGAGTTATCACCGAATCTTGAACCCAAGCGCTACGCGGAACTACAAGGTTCCACCGTCGCTCGAAGGTCACCGCTTCAAGGATTCTCACCCAGATATCTTCTCGCGAGGTCACCTAAACCTCAGAGTAGCTGTTATTCCTGCGAGAGGGTGAATGGAACACCTGGCTGCGTCGCTCCAGGCTCAGAATGTTGCGACAACGGAAGTGAGTTCAGAATTCATAAATGCGGTTTCCGGTAGTTAGTGGTTGCTAATAAGTTACAAACAATAATTTAGGAGTCTGTGGGCCTGCGTACACATGCTGTTATGGGGAATGCATTTCAAGGACGACCGACGAATGTTGCAGAACTCCAGGTGAATAACTTTCCATAACCTATATGTCCACGGCGTAAGAAGACTAACTCTACTCGCCTCGAAGGAACCCTTTGTTCCGATGGCTATCATTGCATTCTGTTGACCTACAGATCTCGATTTCAGAGTTACCAGTACCCAACATGCTGCACAGACAGATCCTGCACTGACGAAGATACCCTCTACGTTATCGAGGGTTACGAAAAACCCACAAGGCCAACTATAGATCCAGTACCTACTTCTACCCAAGTCATTTACCGAACGTACACGACAACTGTAGTCTGGACGTATTGGTGGACGTACTATATCTACATCGAAATTCGAAGGACTACATCAATTACCAGCGAACGTCGGACGACAAGTCGCATTATATCAGTCTCCGCCACAGCATCCGCAGAAGCGGAAGCAGAGTTGAGTGCCAGCGCTGAGGTACTAACTCTAGAAACTCCACCGCAACCTACAACTGAATTTAGAGGACCGACCCCACCTCCTTCCACTACACCACGGGATCCTGAACCAACTACTTCAGATGAATCTCCTACTACGACAAGGGCACCGGAATCTGATCCTGCTGGTTCACTTGGACCTGATCCGAGTGGGGGGTCTAATACTCCTCCAAGATCGAGACCACCGCCTGCTTCTAATACTCCACCGGATGCTGAACTCCCTGAACCTACTGCTAATTCGACGGATTCGAATACTACGCTTCCGGCTGGTGGGTCTGGAAATTCTGCGGCAGTAGGGAGGTTTGAAGGACTCTCTGGGGTTGGAAGTAGTATCATGATTGTTACTGTTTTGTTTGCGTTGATGGCGGTGACGTTGTAAGTTTGGATATATATGGGTATAGATTTCGTGTTTGCGAAGCTTTACGGCCGGATAGGTGGATGATATTGTAATGATTGGGCTCTTGGGTTAATATTGTAGATTAATATATATACTTTTATTCGTCGGTATATCGTACGAAGTATTCACACTACTAGCTAAGTACATCTTCGGGAGGATGATAGACGGGTGTCTACATATAGATATTTATCTAGAAGAGAACAGCGCGGTACGCTTCTGTATCCAAGTGCACATATTTTGAGTAGTAAATTTGAAAGAAATTTACTTGTAGGACTGAAGAAACTATTGCCTCGGGCCTAGCGGTTTGGAAACTAGTCCACAGGCATGGCATCATGAATCGCAGATTTTGGAGCGAAGGTTTTGGGGCGGATGGTTGGGGACCATGTCATATCACTGCCTGTGCGGGCTACGCGGGTCTCGCAAACTAGCCTTCACGAAGTGACAAACACTTTGTGTGATAACAGCCTTCTATAACCAATGACGGTCAGTTGAACGTAGGCGCTATGTTACATGGCTTTGTTCGCCGTCTAGATGTTGGTACCATCGGCATGTTGGATTGAATCATGGACATGGCCAGGTCGCGTCTCTCTTTGTTCCGCGAGATGCGCAACACAATGACTTAGAAAATACCACAAAGCATCAAAACATTGAGGCGTGGGTAGGTCTTCTGGATTTCCCGCAAGTACGGGACTATAGATTTCTTCCACTTCCATCTATCTTTTAACGTCTGCTCGCAGAATTATCTTCTCATAATTGCCTCATTGGAGTTCGTATTCAGTCTTAATTTTCCACCCTTTCACTATTTTCTAAGCTTCCGGACCGGATATACTTCGGCGACCTGCGCGCGCGGAATCCATCCTTTTCCTTTGCTTTTGATTTATTCACTTTCGTATATTCTAGGTCTAGAGGAATCGTTCACTTTCGTTCACGCGTCGTTAGACCTCTAATCAAAGCGAATCCGATCGATAGCTAGATACGTATAACTCGAAACTTCGAAACCCCAGGCCTTGACTGTTCGCTACGGTGTCACAAAACTTCAGAGTCATTCCGTTATCCATATACTCAACCCCTATATAAGCCCACACATATATAAGCCGAGGACATCACAAATCGATCCAGAAAGCTAGCTTCATCACCTAAGCATAGACCCAAGAAAACCCCTCCAGATCGCTCGTGCAAAGAGCTAGATCTCACTATGGCTGACGGCGTGATCACCTTGCTGTTCAGCCATCACGGCCTCGGCCCTCCAGAATGGCTAAAGCTTGCTCTAGCAGGTGGTAGTCGTTCCAGACCTTGCTGTCGAACTTGCGGAAGTTACGATCATACCTATAGCGATTGTAAAGTTGTCCAAGTTATCGAGAAGAAAAGCGGACTTAGGTCTGGTAAGGGACCCGGAAAGGATGGAGGAGATGGTGATGATGGGTGGGCGGTTAGTACCGGGGGGAGACGTCCAAGACGTGCGCCAGGTGGTTCTCAAGGTGATGGGGCAAGTAATACCACGGGTGGGGGGAGTGGTCCTTCATTCGGCGGGGGAACAAGCAACAGGGGAAGGGGTCAAGGAGGAGGATTTGGAGGGNGGTCGTTTTCAGGATTTGGAAGAGGCCAAGGGGGAGGAGGAGGAGGTCGAGGAGGGGGGTTTGGAGGGGGAGGTGGCTCAAGAGGAAGAGGCCAAGGATATGGAGATGGAGGAGGCCCAGGAGGGCCTCGAAGCCAATTCGTGCAGAGACAGAGGAACTTTCCAGGGGCCGACGGAGATAGTATGGCTCCACAAATGGCAAGTATGAGTATCCAGTCAGAGAAAACCAATACCGCCGAGGAAAACAATGCATTATCAAAACGAATTCTCGATTTCACGGACACAAAATGGGCCTTTCCAGTCCGAAAAGAGTACAGTAAAGCCGGCCACCAAAGGGGTGTTCTCACCAACTACTACGAGTTGACCATCGATGAAAATACAACCATCACAAGATACGAGTTGGAGATTACTGGATCAAATAAAAGCAAGAATATGATCGATGATTTCATAGCTACCCAATTCCCGGACGACGTGGAGTATGTTGTCCCTGACTATGGGGGTTTCCTATATGCACCCGGGGACTGGAAACCTGGTCAAAAAACTTTCAGCCCAACTCCACCGAGATTCGCGGGTTATACCTTCGCTATAAGAAACCCCTTACCCCTCAACATCCAAGGATACCGCAAATATATCGAGGCCTCAGAAATCCTAACATCTGCCGAATTGCCATCTGCACTTGAAGAAACCGAGAACTGTGTTATTCCAAAGGACTTCCAGAACGTCTTACTCGCGCTAAATGCAATCATCCTTCGAAATCCCCGACTTAAAAACCAAAACTTGATACACGAAAAAGGAAATACAATGTACGACTCGCAAAGGGGTATGGGTTTCCCTAAAAGCCCAGCTGATCTACACGGGTTGGATATTGGAGGTGGCGCTCAACTATTGACTGGTCTGCACGCTTCTGTCCGCCCTGGATCTCAACGGTGTCTAGTGAATGCTAGCAAAGTGACGAACGTGTTCTATACGGCGGCAAAACTATTCCATTGTATTAACTTGCGATCCGGTGGCTATCACGGCACAGGTGTCAATCTTATGAACCGGCCACTCACGGGTACGTACGCTGTAATCTGTTTTCTAAGCAGGTGGAATATCATGGAACTAATGTTGAGGCGCCGATATCAGATGAGGAAATCGACAGCATCCGAACGTTTTTGCACGGACTTCGCCTTGAAGTGAAAGTGCCAGGGAAGGCAACTCAGATTCGGTTATTTAGAGGTTTTTGCAACCGCGATTCGAAACAAGACATGTGGGAAGAGGGGACTACAATGACAGTTGAACAGTTTTCGCGATCACGTATGTTTCTTGTTTATATCTTGCGAGATATATCCTCGTCTCGTTTCTAACGTTCTGTCGCTTCATAGAGGAAACCGTACTTGCTGTACCAAAGGTTCAGCTCCTCGAGTTCAAGAGCCAAAGGGGGTCATCGGATCGCTCGGTGTTTCCGCTGGAGTGGTGTAGCATTGCCCAAGGCCAGAGGTTTAGACTGCGTCTGAATGCTCCCGCAGCGCAGACTATGATTAAGGCGGCATGTTCTGGTCCTATGAACTACATGGCCGACTTGGGTAGGGAGTTCCCGGCTATGTTCAACGTTGCAGAAGGGCGGGTGAATACAACAGTAAGTTAAGAAAAGGGCCGTTGAGGGTAAAGTGTCTAACTATTATGGATCAGCTGCAACGCTTCGGCCTGACTATCGGCAACAAGCTTCTCAAGGTAGACGCACGGATACTACAACCACCAACGGTAGTATTGGGTGGTAGCCGCCGGGCAAGAATCCAGGATGCACGTGGGTCGTGGCAGCCGACTGACGGGACTTGGTATTCCCCTGGGACGCTGCGGGGTTATATTGTTCTGATACTGAGGACAAAGCCCCCACAACAAAACGAGGTATACGATACCGTGATGGAAGAAATCTTCAAGATTTGCCGCAGGAATGGCATGGATATACCAGAGGACGCTGAACTCGATACTATCGAGCTTGATGTCTACAAAGATCCGCATACAACGATTACCAACGCATTCGAAGGAGAAATATCAGAACTTAAAGAGAAATATAAGGCGGCTGGCGATGGTGTGCCCCTTGTATTTTGTTTCCTCCCTTCACCTGATCCTAAATATTACAACGCTGTTAAGCTCGGAGGCGATGTTATAGCAGGGGTATTGACGATCTGTATGAACTCCTGGAAGTTGGGAGGCTTCAAGACCCACCCACAAATCACTGGCTATTGCGAGACTCTTGCGCTAAAGGTCAACCTTAAATGCGGCGGCATCAATCACTCTACCCAGACAGACCGGACACTTCAGCAGATATTTCCGGATCTTGCAAACAACGAGGTCATGCTGCTTGGAGCGGATGTCTCTCATTCAGGAAGAAGAGAACTGCCTTCGATCACGGCGATTGTTGGAAGCTACGAACCGAGCCATTCAAGATTGTATGCTCGGATTGGACTTCAGACGAACCAAGAAATGATAGAAAATATGCAAACTGGGGTAATGAGGCATCTTCGGTGTTTCCTCGAGAAAAACAATCAGCTGCCGAGCTCAATCGTTATGTTTCGGGACGGTGTTAGCGAGTCACAATATCGGCAAGTTTTAGATCAGGAGGTTGTTGCGATCGATAAAGCGATAGATGTGGCTATGCAGAAAGTCAAGCCCGGTACTAAACGGCCGACGTTGACGGTTCTCGTGGTTGGAAAACGACATCATACACGGTTCTTCCCAGAAAATCCGCGGGACGAGAGAGAAAAAACTCCACCGGGCCTTCTTGTTGACAGGGCTGTTACCGCGGTAAGTGGCTCCTAATGGAAGGTGTTATTGGATTGTTAGGACTGTGTTAACATAGGGACTCGTGTTAGATATATGAGAAAGATTTCTTTCTCCAGGCACATGCTGCTGTGCAGGGAACACCGGTATGTGGAATCCTTCGTCACGTCGTAGATATCGGTTTCTAACGCAGGGAATCTTTCATATACAAGCGCCCTGCACACTACTTCATTATTCGAGATGACAAAGGATTGTCTGACACTCAGATTCAGGCAATGGTAAGAGCTGTCTTCCATTCCATGCCTTCTTACCGGCATATATTATCGTGAGTTGCTGACTTTTCTGTTGCATAGGTCTACATGTGGAGTTTTAGCTTTGGAAGAGCCTTACGGAGTGTATCGTACGCTCCTCCAGCTTATTGTGCGGATCTTGCATGTGGTCGAGCGAGGTCCTGGATCCAGCATGAGGTTGACGCTATCAAAAGAACACCTTCAAACGCGAGTACACCTGAAGAAGTCACTAAAGCTGCAGAGGACAATCTGTGGAGAATCCGGGAGAATACTCGGCTTCTCCACGATGACTTGCTGCGTACCATGTGGTATATTTAGACAGTCCCAAGATCTTGGAGTAAGACTGCAGCTGTCGAGATGACGCCAACACGAGCAGTGGAGGTGTAGAAATTGCAACAAACTAGTTTGTGTTGGGACTGAGTAGACGCGGAATTCGAAAGCTTCGAAAGTTCTACAGAATAAAAGATCTAAAGAGTGGAAATGACAACGGAAAAGCGTAAGAATATGACGGATGTAACACCTGATTAGCTAAGGAGAGAGAAGACTCGAGGCTATTTCAGTACTAAGCATCGATATATGTAACTAGAAATGATTTCTAATCGATATAGTGCATCGGGAGCTGCCGGCTTACTGTGCTTACGAAACAGTTGCACCAACGTTGCAAACCTCTTAAATTGCAGACTAAGACCACATCCCAGTCTCGTAACCTGCATCCCGGCAATTTTTCAAGCAGTGAGCCCTCATTTCATTGGTCCTTCTAAAAATGGCCAGCAGAATTGCAAATGGCGATCGACAGAGTTTGTGAATGCCATGCTTCTTGGGATGGGACATTGGCCTAAAGCAGTCGGTGCCTTGTTATTGCGGGACGAGGATGATGGGTTCCTTACTTGGCAGGAGGGTTGTTTCGTCCTCATGGATCTTGATCTTGAGCGACCTAAAACCTCTGGTTGAGCCGTTATTGGATCTTAAGCTTATATCTCTAACTTCATCTCCCGTATTACCCTATCGATATCGCCAACCCCCAACTATCTTACTTATGGCGGAGGATTCGCCTTACAAAGTCGACCCATTTTCGTCATATTGCGCGCTATCAGGGCAGCAGAGTCGGTGTTCCTTCCCCAACACAAGTGACGTTTTGGTGTTTCATCCTGGCCACAAACATACTAATATTTTCCAGCGCTCATACTTGGGGATAAGCTCTTTATTACGGGCGGATATTATGTTCGGACACCGAACCGGACCGTCAGTGGGGGTACAGAAATATTCTTTCCTGTCGTAGCGATACATACAGTATCTACGACCGTCTAAGCTATCGCAAAGCTTTATCTGACCCGGAGATGAATCGCAGGCCCCTGGTTTCGCATTGTTGACCTGCAAACGTCATTCGAACTCGACCGCTTGAGAAACTCAACGGATATCCTTCCACCATCGGTATATCCTCCGACGGTTCCTGTTGTGCAAAACCCTGTATTTTGGTTTGATTCCGAAACGAGCTCGATATTCTACTCTCAAGGTGCTGCAACGCTCGAAGGCGGAATTTACAAGGTCGCCAGTCAGCATAGCGGAGCTGTGCGTGGAAAATCATGGACAGCGCCGTATAACCCTACAAATGCGAGTTTGGGCCTTTGGAGTGAAATCGATACACCATTCAATGGCCAGACCGGTGCAGCCGTCAGTAGAAGGTCGTTTTATGATGATAAGGCGAGGAAAGGGTATATCTATGGCGGATGGATAACTACGACGGGGCCAAGTGTGTTTACGGATGGTGCATTGACTTATGATGCTGAAACTTTGGCCTGGACGAATGGATCGATACCGTACGGGAGAATGGATGGCCAGGGCGCTGGTATTCCATATCGGACGACTGATGGTCGGGTGGTTTCTATAATATTTGGCGGTCGTTTAAACGGCACACCGGTCGGTACTCCTCAAGATGCGCACGCAATTAAAACCGAGAGGCTTATCGGCCATAATTCTAGCTATCGATGACAACGATATTTATCCACGATATTACGAACAATAAATGGTACCGGCAAGACACAAACGGCGGCGATCCTGGTTCTCGGGCGTGGTTTTGCTCGACAATGGTCTCGGCCCCCGATAACTCTAGCCATCAGATATTAGTATATTCTGGGGTACCTCCATCGGGACCATCAGATTTCACAGATATTTGGGCATTGAGCCTGCCTTCTTTCACATGGAGTCTGATACAGGCAAACTCGCCGATTCTAGCACCCGGTCCAGGTCCGCGTCTGCAATCCAGCTGTAATGTTATAAACGATCATATATTGGCTATATTTGGTGGGAGAAACTGGGATGGTGGGGATAGCAGGTATTGCGATACTAACGGAAACGCTCTGTTTCTGTATAATTTAAATACGTTCGAGTGGCTGGAGCAGTACAACAGCAGCGACAGGGAGGCGTATAAGGTACCGGCGGCCGTGTATAATGACATTGGCGGGAAGTATGTTTTGATTGAATCCTTACAGTTAGGATACAGTCTGTGATGCTAATGTAATTAATTGATAGTTCGTCCGGATTTGCGACGGTGACAGCTCCTCCAGCCGGGTTTTCGGATCCAGATATGACGGCACTGTTTACGCTTACAACTCCAACATCGCCTGTGGAATCGGGTGGTGGCAGCGGTTCAAGTACAAATACCGGGGCGATTGCTGGGGGTACTGTCGGAGGAGTTATCGTTATTATTGGCCTGGTTTTACTTTTCTGGTTTTATAGACGGCGGAACAAGGGGCCCATTCCGGTACCACCGCCAGGGGACGATCCAAGAAAAAATACCATAAACGGGGCATTTGAGATTGGTAACTCGAACAACCAGTCGCAGAATGCGTTATACGAGGTAAATGGAAGTCCGGTCCCTTATGGAGGCGGGTTCTCAAACCAAGGCCCGGCGATGGAAGTGCAGGGACAGGAGGTGAAACCGCCGCCTATGGAGTTACCGGCTGAGGACGTTTCTCAGCAGAAGGATTATACTAGAGAGAGGAGGCCGCTTCTACCGTAATGGTTTGAATATGCGGGGATATCGGTGTATGTGGTTGCTGGACGAGGCTTCTAGATTCTCTTAGCCACCACAAGTTTGCCCTAGCTTGGGCAGTTTAGAACCTATAATCACTTCTAAGTGTAAGATATTAACAATAAAGCGAAACACATTCTTCGCGGCTAGCTTGACAGTCTTGTCGGAATTTTGATAGAAGGAAGATTGGCACAGCAGCGCTAGCATGCACAGTAACATTATATAATCAAGGTGCTGGGGGTATACTGGTAAAACTCTGATAGTATATCTTGAGGATGAGTTTTCCCGGGTTTACTCGTATACTTGTTGCTGTGGTTTTTTTGTGTCGCTTCCTGTTAAAATTATTGGAGAAGTCGACTAGCTGCGGCGTCATAAGGTGAATCTCCGACGTTTAAGCTTAGCTAGTCGTGGTCCCTCATTTGCTATTGGGAAGATGTTTCGGCCTAATATACTGTGCTTTCGATTGCATCAATTGCAATTGCCAGATATCGAACTTGTGGATCTTGTGGAGAAATGGTTTTCCCGGGCCATTTTCCGGTTTGGGGTTTTAAACCGGACCTTCCTGATGCTGTGTCAGGCAGCCAACCAAGCCCCGGAACGAAGCAAGCGAAGAGACAAGCATGCCCAGCACGTGGCGGGCGCTATTGGCACAGACGCATCAATCGGTTCCAGGTTGCACAGCTCCACCGACGTACAGGTTCCTGACGTCGGTTATACCTATACGAGATCTTAAGAAACTCAAAACTATCTTTTGACCTGGTCGGAGATGAACACTCTAGGAAGATGTATAAAGGGAGCTGTTGTTTTCGCTGTCGGGGATGGATTTCACTTGGATTCTGATACCTGGAATCCAGCCATCACCCCTCCTCAGACTCTCATCAATATGGCTTCTAAAGCATATCTTTGGTCGGTCGCTTTCCTTTCGATCTTTACCGCCAGTAATAGTCAGCCGACTACCACTGCATTGACATACTCTGAGCCGACGGCCACCAGCGCGTCGCCAACCGCGTCAGGGGTCAGCGTTAACAAGGGAAAAGCGTACTTGACTTTTGAAACCATTCCCGGATTCTTTTTACAAGACGATCCAGCCACCAATCCTTCGACGTTTGATTATGTATGTTTCGTTCAATTCCTCCTCCATATTTCCGGGAAACTTTGCTAAAACGGTGGTAGACTGCCACAAACTTTGGGCTGATCGATCGAACGTACCCAACGGATGATGAATCTACAACTAAGCTCACCCAATGGCAAAGATTCAACCGCTACGTTGATAAATTGAACCGGGGGAGCGGTCGGAATGTTGAATACAGGCTGCTCTTCATTGGCCGCCATTCGGAGGGATTCCACAATGCCGAAGAGAGTTACGTCGGCACCCCCGCTTGGAACTGCTATTGGGCCGAGTTACCGGGGAACGGCACCGCGGTCTGGGAGGACCCATCCTTAACTTCCTTTGGTATCTCACAAGCGGTTAAAGCCCACAATTTTTGGAAACATCAGGTCGAGGTTCAGAAGATTACTGTGCCAGATGCATACTATGTCAGCCCTCTTGCTCGCTGCCTTGAGACCGCCAATATTACTTACTTTGGGCTTGAGCATCGGGGTGCGGCTCGACATCCCTTTATCCCCACTATTAAAGAGTGGCTACGAGAGGGTATCTCCATTCATACTTGCGACAGAAGGTCCTCTAAAAGCTGGATTGCGGCCAACTACCCGGACTGGAACATCGAACCTTCTTTCAGCGAGATAGATGGTCAGTGGAATGGTATTACGTCTGAAACTTCTTCAGCCCAAGCGTACCGCATGAAGGTTGTCCTCAGCGACATCTTTGAGAACGATCACTCCACTATTATCAGTATTACTACGCACTCGGGTGCTGCGCGTAGCATTCTCGGTGTTCTTGGACATATCCCATTTAGCCTTGTCACTGGCGCGATCATCCCGACGTTGATCAAAGTCACAACTGTTAGAGAGCCCCCTCCACCTACAGTAACACAGCCATGGACTACGGAAGCTTGGTGTACGAATGGACCACCGGTGGCGAGTGTGAGTGGAACATGCACATGCAGTGGCGGCGTGCTCCCGGTTACTGCAAGCCCCATTATCAGCCCCAGATAGTTTGTGTTCTTTCGTTGAGTTATCGATAGTATTGCTATAACTTTCGGTTTCTCTATTATTAATTACAAGCTATTCTTGAAATGCTATCGCACATAGAGCTGGCGTATAATTCGCTGCAAATTTAAAAGTAACTTTTATTTCTTGTGTCTCATAATGATATAATATGTGGTTCTACGATGCCTCTGTCTGGTTATCCGCGATCTCGTTAAACCAAAGAACAGGCGACCCTTCCGCATCGGAGAAAGGACCGAATGCCTGCGCAAGACGTTAGCTGACCTGCCTTCATGGAAGAGAAGTATTAGCCAGCTTACCGATCCATCTAAATCCAGCCAGTCACCCGTCTGCCATTCGTTCCAGATGGGGTTTGTATCGTAGATTATTGCATCTCCCTGGTTTCCGTAGAGCTGACCTGCCACTGGCTGTCCGAATGGGTTCGGTGGTAAAGCCGAGGCGTCTGCACGTGGAGTTTGAATGATGATTCCCTGGGGTGTATTTCGAGCGGATCTATGCTTCGCCTCAAGCCTCAATTCTTCCAGGATCACGCTGTACCGTTTGCTAGGGGAACAGGCCGTCATTTCTCGAGTAAGGTGAGAATGACATCTTTCTGCCAGTTCGAATAACTGCGTGGCGTCTTCGGACCCATACTGTTGTCCGGATGAAGTGCTTTGCTGGATCTCCCAGACATATACGACCGAAAGAGCGCAGAATAAAACATAGTGGGTCCACCAGAAGGCGTGGAAGAGACTCCCGTCCGTAGCCATCCCATCCACTGTTTGCAAGGCGACTTTCGCAGCCGATAAGCATTGGAGTACCCCATCTGAAAGGGGGAGCTGGGATTGCTGACTAGTTTGTCTCATGAGGAATGGTCGATATGCGTGGAGAACTGCGTGAGAATGTGCCAATTTCATGGCGGTAGCCTGTCGTCGGAAACTCGGAATTAAGCTGGATGGGCGAATGCGACCAAGGTGCGCAGGTAAAGTGGCTTTCCATTCCTTGAGCTGGTTACCTAGCCTATCGGCGGCCGCCAATCGGTCGGTTTTAGGCATTTTCTTTGTTGAGTAGACTTCCTTCGATATAGCCCCGATAATTTGAGCAAGTCTATTAGCAATTAGTCCGGGGGTCTTTTCGCAGACGCGAAATTAAAACCGGCGTACTTAGCATGAGATATCAAGGCTTCAACGTGACAATCTTCTTCCGCCTCCGTTACCGAAGGTCCTTGATGCGTCATATCCTCATCATTGATGCAGTCCGGAAAATCTTGATCAATGTCATCATCGTGATAGTGCCGAGGCCTGCCAAATACGACCCCAAGATAGGCGTCTATGGTGTAAGCCACCCAGAAAGTTCGTTTCCGGTACTGAGAGTTGATGTAATCTGCATTGGATAATCGACCGGTGACATTTCGTTTTCTTCCAGACTTTCGATGGAGAGCCAACGCGGATATGAGCTGGACTGCGTTGCCAAATGCGTACCATCCTTGGTTCATTCGCGCTGTCTGGAGAAGATAGAGTACTTGTATAAGTCGGGCCTGCGCTGACTCTAACCTTGGTAGCCCAGTTTCGGATTCCATTAGAAGTTTTGAGCCAGCACGAAAGTATTTGTCGCTCGTTTTGAGGGATGTTGTTTCCTGATCTGGTGATCCTATTCCCTTTATCTTCTCTTGTCTTATCGAGGCTATAGCGAGGATTGAGAAGACTATAGCCGCCCGGGCCTGTCCTACTCCGTTCCATAAGGGAAGGTTCTGTTGGATGTTGTTATGCATGGCATCTACCCACGTCATGACACTAGACTTGTGAAGGAATCTATAGGTCACAACGCAAACATCAAAGTAAAATGAGAGTAGTTCTTTCGATATAGCCTTGCTGGGGAGCTCTGGTGGTACATCTCCCTTTTCCGCGAAGGGTTCGTCCCCGGCCGCCATCCACATCTGCCTCTTTTCGTTGCCTTCATTGTCTGCGGAACTCTTCTGCGTTGCTAGACGTTTCCAGGCACGGTGAAGAAAAGTAAGTCCTGATGTTGGATCGAAATACTGCCCCTCAATCTCTGCGATGTCGAGATCTGGTGAGGCGCGAGAGGCATTGTTACCCTCTGCGGGGGAGTTCATGCTGTCAGTGTGTGGGTCCTTGGGGTCGCTGGTCGGAATTTGTCCAGGGAGGCCCTCATTGCATCTAAATTGTACAGTATAGCATAAGAAAATGCGACGCGTATGCGACTAGGGGTAAGGTTTAACTAGATAACTTATTTCTACTTACAACCCGTCTTCGTCTTCTGAAGGTCTTTGGGCTTCGGAAAGCACTGTCAGGTCGATAGTTGGCTGCGCAGGAGCGGCCGGCGGAGTAGGAGGACGCCCTCGAGAATATTTAGCATCATAGGAACATTCGACCCCCTTCTTCGTACAATAGTCGCAAGGCTTCGTGCCGCTGCATTTTGCCTTCTTCGACTTGCAAAGGTCGCAGGCTCTACTGACTTTGTGGATCTTCGACCGGTTCTCCACAGGCGATGTATTTGTGTTGTTCAGTAAAGATGCAACAGAACGCTTCCGAGAGCTAGCTAGCGCTGGCGCGTCGATGGTTGTGACAGGCATATTTGATGAATTTTCCGGTGTTTGGTTGAGGTTTTCCGACAGGTTCGAAAAGATGGAGACATGTTTCCGGGTTATAGCTTCGTTTCCGGTCGTGCTACAAATCACGTGGGACGCTCGGATTAATCCGCGGATTTCTCCGGGTGCAAATCGCGGGATGCAGGCTAACAGGGGCTGCAGACGCTATGGCACTAAAGCCGCACTTGGCGAATCAGCCGGCCTGTAGCGTCAAGGCGACATATAAATTGTAGGATCCGTGAACGATATCAAGCTTTAACCGTTGTAATATTACGGCGATTTTTGTTTTAATTACATCGATAGTTAGCTATGGAAGGCTCGAGGGCGACTAGTTGGGGTTCAGCTCATGAAGCCTACTCCGACCCTGGGAAATAAGATACATCAAGATACACTTGATGTCGTGGTGTCATCACGCACTATCGACTGAAGTACACTAGGACCGCTACATAACCTCTCCTAAACGGGTCTCTCTAAGTGCTGAAAGTATTTTCCAGATAAGGCCAGATATCATCTGATTATGATCGTATAACTAAATATCGTCCTATCGATCGGGCACATACCCAGCCGCCAATCATACTAAAGCTATAAAGTATCTCCGCAAACACACTTGTCTTTGGCTATTCGTTGCGGGTGGTTTCACATGTTATTAGTATTTCAGGATTGTTGCGGAGACAGTGCGCCTGAATACGCACGGGGCTATTCACGATTTCGTGCATATGCGGCTAATATTGTAGTCCGAGACTGTTTCATAATGTAGACTGCTAAGGAATACTCGGTTTCAGGGGTCGAGCCTTCATTACTGCATAACAAGATATAAGTGGGAGTCTCGAGGGCCAATCTGGGGTGTATTTAATGAGAATGTTCGTCCTAGTCATTATATTGAGATGAGTCATGCCGATACTTTCGAAGGTTCCAATATACCTCCGCTAAGCACTGCAAGTTTGATATACCATCATGTACACCCAAGATATGTATCAAGGTAAATGTTACACAACCCGTGGTTTTTGCGTTTAAACAGAATAAGACTTTAATGGCTTTTCGTATCTTGTATCTGGGAGATAATCCCTTCTGTAGTATATTGTTTGTGATAAAGCTATCGCGTTTCCAGTCATAAACCGTAGATATATATTCCGTAAATCCTTGTCTCCGCCTTGCCTAAGGAGGCAAACGGGTCACGAAACTGAGCTGCAAATGTTTGTTAGTATCTGCCCGAACCAAGATCGTAACTATAAAGGCAATGGCTGGCGCCGCAATGTTGAGAAGAAGGAGGATCGCGATATAGCCGTCTTCGCACATATTCTAGTCGTGGAGAAAACGCTCCAATAATTGGCAGGCCGGGGCTTTGAGTTCCTTTAGTCTCAGAGCCGGACGCTAGTATGCCGTTGCGGTGTTCCTTCATTAACTGCGATGGGCTTTTGATCCAGGTTAATGGGTGCTACAACCTCGGGCTCTTGGGCTTGGAACTTGGAACTGCTAAGGCGGTATGTGTATTGAATGTTGTGCCGGCACCGTGGTATATGATAGTTTATTGACTAATTTGATAAATTGGATTCGAGGGACGTCGGCTATACGTGGGAAGTTGTATTTCGCCATGGTTTGCTTCTGCTCTTTGCGATTTAGTAGACCGCACGCGCTCGTAGGTTGTCTTTGATGTTTAGCCTTGTTTCGTGCGGAATAAATGGGAAAATTGTGGGCGTACGTATACGACGCTAGGTGAGGTTACTGTGTTGATCGTGTGACATTCTGACAAAGCCGTACAAATATGCACAACACAAGGAGGGCCGGAACAGAGTAGTGAAACTGGTAGTCTGCAATATTTCGCCATTCTCCAGATATCGAGACTTATATATCATCTCTCAATAGCCACCTTGGAGATGGTAGGAGCCAATCACAAGCGGTGTACCGGCGTTTTGGGGGGTCACTTGACAGAGGAGTTCCTGCTGAGAATTCCTGTCAGGAATTCTGGTTTTCATGATGCATGAATTCAGGCCTTCCAAGCAAGTCCTGCTGGCCGTAGATTGACATTAAATGGGTGTTTCCAGTCTCGTAATAGTCCTGCAGGCTTGAGTCCTGCAGGATGCAACACATACGGTCCAGATGCATAATCACTATTGGATGAAAAGCGTGTCCTAAGAATCTTCAGTCCTAATTCCTAAATTTCTGAAAGGCCCCCACAATGAATTCATGAAGGCACCAGGTACTTTCCAAATTCAGGGTACCTCCGTCATATGATTTTCGAAAATGACCAACCTTATGTAGGCCCAATTTGACTGAATAGGCACTATACTAGTACCCCAAACAAGGTGCTCCCATCAGGTCGTCCCACAGCTTAGTTTGCCATCTCTTGACAGGGGTTCTCTTAGCTTAGTGAGCAGGTCCAATAGGCTCTTCGTTGTTGCTTGGGTCAAGGTCTAGACCTTATACCTATTTTTCCCCTTTCTAATTTTGTTCGAATTGGGTCGCATCTCAAGGCTTCGCGAAGCGGACGAGGTACAACCACTTAGAGTGGTACTTAGGAATACACCAAAGTAGTCGTATCTATCCTAAAGGTTTTACGAGCCTCAAGTCAACTGATGGCCTTGCTTCGTCTTTTTCTATGACGTACCAATTACAGCATAGACAGAATTGACGTTATATCACCTCGTCGACCAGGCCTTCCTCGATTCAAATAGTCCTTACCCATTTGCTAATATTTTCGATTTTGCTACTCACCGATTGCTCGTTTATATCTCTTCCGTGCTTGCTGATTTCACTTTCTTTCAAACCAGCCCATTTGGGAAATCGGAGCTGCAGCTTTGATCAGAATCTTACGGTTTCAGATTTCGTGCCAAAGGAACCCGGTTTGAATTCTCATTGGATCGCTAGAAGAAAGTTTTCTCACACCGGCACCTAAAAGCTCAAACTATCTTGCGGGGTATACCAGGTGGGGATTGTGGGGTTAACGGGATTCTATGAACAGGTCGGTATTCAAGGGTTCCTTTTCGCTTCCTACCCTTCGCATTGCGTATCAGCAAAACATGCACATAACTTTGAGGGCCACCAAATACGGATAAGCTTTCAAGATTCACGTCATACTGGAGTTCTTCTTCCCGTTCCCGTTCCCGTTAGGTCATTTTGAAAGCCACAAACTTAGTCTTCGATGCTGGTACAGTTTCTGGAGGAGGGAGCAGCTCCTAATCTTTAGAGTTGATGAAACCATCGCCTTGTCTATAAGGTCTACAGGTTCCTCGCCAACGGTTTATTGTCTGATAGATGGTCGTGTTCACCCACTAGACGGTCGTTTCCCGTGATCAAAGCCGTACTCTAGAGGCATCTCATATTTTGAAAACTAGGGACACCTATCATTTCTTCCTCAGGAAAAATGTCCTGCCTGTTTCGCCTGTTCGTTTGTACCCAAACCGACCTTCGGTGCCGGGGGCGTTGGGAGCCCGCGTGTTGTGGTGTTATCGCAGGTCAGCCAAATACGGACCGGCCTCGCATTAGTCGGCCCATCGCCTTCTGCATGCTGCGGAGAAGAGTTTGATGGCCTTTATTGAAGTCGACTGTGAGCGACGCTTTTATTGCGTTTTCTTTCTTGAAAAAAAACATCAACCCTTAATTAAGTCGAACGCTTGATCGAGAGGATTGCGCCTGGAGTTTAAATGCTTCAACGCTCAATCTTCAGATCTACCTTCGACCGTCACCCATTCTTCCTTTCCCCTGGCATTAACATGCCATGGGGCCTCTCCCATACATGACCAACCTAACCTACAACAATGTGCCTACTGATGTTCAACCCGGTAGTTACAATGGTATGCTAATAGCCGCGATCCCCTTCTCGAGCTACATACACATGGACTGTACCTTAAAATTGGACAACTTGCTTTTCAACCTCTTGCAAAATGCATGGTTAACCGTTGTTATCGTCGCAAATATGGTTAACGGCTAACCGTGGCAATCACAATCCGATTTTCTAGGCTCTAGTGGGGATCAAGTAGATTTGCCTTCGCAGCTTTGGGACGAGCTTTCTTCAGCCTTGCGAGGTTAGTGGTTAAATGCAGAAGCTCGTTTGACTCAAACCTAACCTTTCACTTCTCAGACGGTAGCTTCCCGGCCTACGGCGAACCAGTACCACCCCAACCACAAACCAAAAAACGAGCTAAAGGCCCTCCGAGTCGTATCTGTTCCGTGTGCCAAGATAAATTCTGGAACGAGAAAACGTATGGGGATCATATGTCAAAGGAGCATAACATAAAGGCTTTTCCCTGCAGGCGCGGTAACTGTCAAGCTGCATTCTCAAGACCGGATCCTCTGAAGGATCACGTTTGCAAGAAAGAAAGCCCTCTCAACTCTGCGACCGTCTACTCTTCAAGTTCATCTCCTGCACTGACCTCTCCACCCCCTCTAAAAAGACCAAGAAAAAGTCGTGTCAACATCCACACCGCATCTCAGACAGGATCACCTAAAATTCAAACTCCCACTCGGATCGCGAAACACCCCAAATCAGCGAGACAAATAGAACGCGAGATGGCTCCGACTCGAAAAAACCCCTCCCGCGATGGCTCCCGGTCTTCTAGAACCTCGCTCGCCGAGGTTACTACTCCTCCAAGTGCCATCGGCAGCCGGGAAGACCGGGATATCTATAGGAAAAGGATCAGAGACTTGGAGGAGCGTGAGGATAAAAGAGATGCGGAGTGCCATGAGTGGCAAAGAAAATACCATGAAATGCAAAAGAGAAATCGAGAGCTTGAAAGGGAGCTTTTCTCTATGAGGGAGCAAATGGAAAGTGCTGATCAGAGGCGAAGAAAATAAAATCTATAAGTAGGTTCCGAGGATATATCGATAGTTCTGTTTTTTTTCTTTCTTTTTTCGTTGTTTTCTTGATGGTCAAGGTTTGTAATGTGTGGTAATGTTTTCAACGGGGCCATGGTAATGTCATTGTTTACAATATATATAGATGTCTGTTCGCTTCTTCTGTTGTAGCAAAAAATAGGAGGTACCTATCCGCATAACCGGGTATACCCTTTGCCGGGAGGGAAGAAATGGACAATTTGGTAGCTAGTAGATGACGTACAGATGCGATGGGAGGATGTTTCATTCCATCGCACTACCGGGGATATAGGTCTCTGCCCTATGTTGGGGTTCCATCGGTAGAAAATTGGGGTGTAATGTTGTGCTCGCTTTGACCAATTGAGTGAGAGGTCAACCAGCCAGAAAGGCGTAGGATTCCTAAAATAACGCAAAAATATGCAGGTCTTCGGTCCTGATCGCTATCGGCGGTGACATCAAGATCTTTCGGTTTGGGGAGATTAGATTCCTTGACTTGAACGTGTTAGGGTGGACTTTAATAGACTATTTTGTAAGCAAGAAATCAACACCCTCTCCGTAACGACCAACCTTTGCAAATTTTATTCTTTAAGTTCAACTACTCCGATTTCGAAATTTTCTTGACTTTTAGCGATTTTTCGCCAGAGCGTCCTCACAGACAAGAACTCACATTTCCCTCGCCGCTGCCTATATCGATTATCGTTTATATCCCTCAAGCCGTCGATAATCGGTTTGAACGTTCCCTCGACAGGGTCCTATGCCATGGCGATCACACTGAGTGGAGGTCATATTGCCGGTAAACGGAGCCAGGAAATTCGAATACCAACGGAGATGATTTTATCGGGATATAGGTCAATGTATTGATATTGGCCCACTCGGCCGACGTCCGACTCACCGTCTGAGAACATGTCTCGGGGTTTGCTATCATACGGTATCGACTCTGGCTCATGGTATAATGAAGCCGCCCAGCTATTCTTGATCAGGTGACTTTTCACCACAGTTAGCGGAAATCGACCTCATGATCGGGGTTACCAGAACGTTGAAGGAGGTAAGAGGATGAAGATGAAGCGAACGACCTAAATCCAACAGGATCCAACGCAACTGTCCAGCTCTGGATACTTGTGTAACGTAACGGCGGATCGGCAGGGTTTCAAGAAAAAGCAACGCTATGATCCGGAAGGCGACCGGGATCAACACGCCGTGTTGTAGCCCGCCACGGAACGCAACACATCCATTTCGGGATTTCGCTAGCTGGTTCTTGTGCTCCCGATCACAAGCGGCCCAAATAAACCTGTGCGTTTGAATAGTGAATAATACTTCTCCTCCTCACTATGGACGTTTCATTCTACCCTAGGAATACTGTTGGGGTTACTTATCCCTAGGCGATATATGCGGAGCGACAAATCTAGGTTGTGGTTCGAGTTATCTCAACTCTACTACGACACCCTTTTCAAAGGCATTAATTGCATGCTATGGAAGGTTCAAACCTTGATCTTGATCATGCTAGCTTTTTCTTTTTGGGCAACGAACAGATCGAAGCCTTTCTCGATGGTACGATCTCAAGCCCAGGGAGTACTCTCCAGATGCATATGACAAACAAAGTCTTTAAGTTATCTGGATCGCCTCTTGTAAACGAACTGACGAACATGATAGATTCCATTTTTAATCTCGATTTCTTGGTTTTCCCCGTAGATACAGAAAACTCGAGCCCCGAAAGTAAGGAAGACACAGTGCTCTTGTTTACGTATGACTATTTTCGCTTGCTAACAAATATGTATTAGATTCCTGGGTTTCGAAGCTTTCTCCCTTTAACACTGAAGATGTTTTAAAAACCCCCCCATCACCCTCATCTGCTTTCCATTTGTCTCCCGGAGCGACACCAATTGCAATCTCCCCACCGATACCCATATTTGATCCCATATTAAGCCCCGATGACGGAAACGCTATAGTACCGTCTACGTTACGGACCACGACGCGCAGTCCTGAGTCTAGCAGCCCCCCACCTCGAGATACACAATTCCAAATTACCCAGTCCCGTTCCCGTTCTAAATCGCATAAAGGCTCCACTACCTATTCCTGCCTCATATGTCCAGTATCTTTTACGAACCGTAAAATATTCGGCGACCACATGCGAACGGCCCACGATATACACGCCTTCAAGTGTCGCTATTGCGATACACAAGTAACGAGGCATGACAATCTAAAAAGCCACGAAAGACGTTGTAAGGGGCTCAATCCACCGGCGACCAAGCGCCTGGCCCCGACCCCCTCAGATGTGACAAAGGTCGAAAAAAGACCGACCAAACATCGTAAAGTCAACATTTTGGACCTCGGGAATGACACTGAAGTCATCGGCCCCAAGGTAGCGGCGTCAATCACTGCCCCGAATGTTAATGAGGATAATGATATTCCTCTGCATTCAGTGGGTGGTAGCGGCGATGACAATCCTGCTGTTGACTCGCTCACAGTTGAAGTCAGTGTCTTGAAAAAGGAACTCCTGAAGAGGGAGGAAGATTTGGCGCTCCTACGAGGTGAGGTCGATGAATTAAAGGAAGAACGCAATGTCTGGAAGCGCCAATACATCCAACTGAAGCTACAAAGTAAATCGGGAGCATCCTGATATTCACGGAGAATGGCGTTTATGCTGGCAGGCAAGTAAGCGACTAGGATTAGGACGAGCTTAATGGTGTTCCGCATAGAGCACCATATATATATAGAGTAGCCATTAACTCCTGGGAGTTAAAGTATTTCTTAGATCTTCTATTCTCAGTTTATCCCCTTTACATTTATCCGTCTCGACGTCTCTTCACTAATTTTCACCGAAGGGAGTCTATCATTCACAATAGCAGGCCTTGCGTCAATTCAGATAATCCGATGACAAACCCTAGCCTCGATTCGAGGCTATACAAATACAGACTGCGACGTATCGATAACGGTATCGCGGTCACCGTCCATTTTGCTTGAGAAGTGAAGTGACTGATGCTTTACCTACAATGGTATGTTCCAAGCTATATTCCACGTGAGCCACCTTGAAAGCCCAATTCCCGCCCCAGAACCCTGTGACACAGTTGTTATGGAATATGGCACGGTGGAGTTGAAAAAGTGCAACGGCCGCGAGTATCTATGGTCGTCTTGTCAAACGATTTATATTGGTGCTAAATACATTCATTAATGGGATATATCAGGCGGTGCTGATAGTAGTACTCGTGAAGCGATCGAATGATAAATATAGGTACGGATACCGATTGTGATATTGATATTACAAGGTATACTTGAACAACGGGCTCTTCTCTCCCATTCTATCTAGCTCTTCTGCAGTATACTTCTCCCGGATCTCCTCCTCTGTGAACCTCGCATTCTTGCGATTGATACTCCAGAGGCAGTATTCCAAGATGAGACCGGCGACGATACCAGCCGCAGCGAAGCCAAAAGAAGCGCCAAACCCAGTTGGATATCGTGGTTTCTCCTTTTCAATGTAGATGTAACTTCCAATGATCCCTCCGGCATTACCCATGCAGATGAGATATCCGATGGATATTGCCCGCTTGGCTGGGCTCACGATGTTGGAAACATTCCACGCGTTTACACCGGGAAGAATGGGGTACATGCTACATAAAAGAGCAAAAATCAGTGGCTGTATCTCGTTTTAAAGCTGGAAGACTTCGGAAACTTACCCGAAGCAAGAAAGGCAAACTGCAAAGTAGCAAACTGCAATGTTGTTTTTGATATCCGCTGCCTTGGTGAAAAGGATAGAGAAAGCAACGATCACGCAGATTTGTGGGACCAGGATAAACGGCATACGCCATGACTTCCGATCCGCAAAGACAGAGAATCCGTATGCGGATATAGCACCGCAGGAGTATGGCGGGATTGTGAGGAGCTGAGCGGTCGCCGATGTAAACCCCATATTCTTGATGATTTGTGGCATGGTGAACTTGAGCGCGTAGTTTGGCACTGCTTGCGACCAGTTGACAAAGATCAGAAGGACCATCTTCCAGTCTGTCAGAACTTCCAACAGAACCCGACCGGTGGAGACGTTCACTTGACGGCTGGAGAGAGTAATTCTCCTTGCGAGTTGTCGGAGCTCCAAGTAGCGGATTTCTTCTGGTTCAAGCCAACTGCTAGAAAGTGCTGGGGTCTCTACGAGGAAGATGTAACAAATGACTCCGAGGAGAACCGTGATGATACCTTCCATGATGAAGATCTTGGTTATATCAGTATAGGAGTCCAAATGATATGTGAGCTGGAATATCTCATACCCATCTCCATCCTCCAAGGCCACCTAGACCATCCATCTTTGCGATTCCAAAAGCGAGAAGACCGGAAAATGCACCTCCGGATGCTGCAGACGTATACAAGATTGCGATTCTGGTCTGAGTCTCATTCGGCATATACCAGTTGGATACCAACAAGACAGCGCCAGGAAGGAATCCTGCTCTATACGTATGTTAGGTCCTTGTCCTTGCTTGGCTACAAAGACGAGCCGATGAACTTACTCGAACAGTCCAAGCCAGAAGCGAACCACTGTTAAGCCAGCAAAATTTTTGACGATTCCAGTGAGTGTCATGATGACACCCCAGACGACGATCAGTGCTCCAAGGTATCTTCCGGGATGCTTCAGCCTGCTCATAATCATGTTGCTCGGAACCTCTATACGGCTTGTCAGTGAGTTCTTAATGATACAGAGAAATCTAAAGAAGGTTATACCTGCGAGAACATATGGAATGAAGAAGATGGAAAGGGCGATGTTGTACTGAAGCCCATTCATGTGGAGGTCTTCCGTCAACCCTTCGATCTTTGCGTTACCTATTCTCATGTCAGTCTGTTAAATTTTCGACGGCTTCTTATGCTTCACTTACCAATGTTTGTTTTATCGATATAAGTGATGAGGTATAGGATAGTTAGGAAGGGAATCATCCGCCACTGATGTGGCGTTAGCTAAATGCGAAGTACCCAATGCAAAATACGACGGGGTCTCTTACATCCACTTTACGAATCAACTTCTTTTTTCTCTCGTCTGAGAAGCTGGCAAGAAATGCAGCATCCTCAGCACTCAGTCCGTTCTGGTTAGGGACCATCTTCTCATCATGGATGATATCTTGCTTCTCGGGAAGGCTTTCCACGTCGTGACCCATGGCGAAAGAAAAGGATAGTGGAAGGATAGTCCTGCCACAACAGTAGTCCCTAAAAAGATATGAAGATTAAACGTCGAACTTTGTGGCCCAGTTCCGACTGTTTGGGTCTGGTAGGTAGCTATCCCTGAGAGAAACTAGAAGGTCGACCCATTCTTATAGATCCACGCCTATGGGTTCCAGCCGCAAGGTGATCCGCGCCCCTGGTCACAACTCTGGGGAGGCATGTGGGGTATTGTGGGGAACCGGATTCATGGGGAGTAGGGGAAGAGAGGTCCGGGGAGAAGAATGTGGAGGAAAAGACTGGGGATGATTAGACTTTAGCTTGGACCCATTCACTAAAGTGTCTCGGATTCTTTCGAGTGGCGCCCGATTGATTCCGATAATTATTTTCCGGATAGCATAGTGTGTTGCCACTCCGGAAAAGTTTCCGCAACTCAAGTTATCTAGCTTACGGATATCGAAAAATGTCTACGGATTTGATAGATGGTGATGGGCTTAAATATCTCTGGAGAGTTCAGAGCTATAAGTTAAATTCCAAGCAGTACTATCATCAATCATACAAGCTCAATAGCCAATTATATCTTCTCAGCCTCCACACTTAATCTTCCTTATCTCATCTCATATCTATCTATTCTTACACAACCATTCCTCACAATGGATCTTAGAGGCCTCACACCAGCTCCCGTCACTCCTTTCACCCGAGACGGGAAAGTCGACTACGATGCGATCCACCGACTTGGATCTTGGCTCGGTAGCATCGATGGTGTTACCGGATTAGTTGTTCTTGGCCATGCAGGTGAGGGTACCTTCCTTACTGCGGAAGAGCAGGTATCCGTTATCAAGGCGTTCGTCAAATCAGTTGACGACAAAATTCCTATTATTGCGGGTATCACCGGGGAAGGTAACGAGGTGGCGGCTTTGGAGGCGAAAAGAGCAAAGGATGCGGGTGCTAAGGCCGGGTTGCTATATCCTTCCCACGGATGGCTACGATTTGGCTACCAACCAGGTGCCCCTCAAGAGAGATATCGCATCGTTTATGAAGGCAGCGGATTGCCTTTGATCTTGTTCCAGTACCCTGACAACACCAAAGCGACATATAATCTCCAGACAATGTTGGACATCGCCGCTCTCCCCGGTGTCTTTGCTATGAAGAACGGCGTCCGCAATATGAGACGCTGGGATACTGAGATTCCAATTATTCGCAAAGAGCGCCCCGAGTTGCAGATTCTCACTTGCCACGACGAATATCTCTTACACACTGCTTTCGACGTTGATGGTATGCTCGTGGGCTACGGAAACGTTGCTCCTGAGCTTCTCATCGAGCTCATCAAAGCTGGGAAGGCGAAGGACTATGTGAAGGCAAGGTCGATCCACGATAGGCTGCTTCCTGTAACTAAGAATATCTATCACCGTGGCTCTCATATGGAGGGGACTGTTGCATTAAAACACGCCCTGGTAGCTAGGGGGATCCTGGAGCATGCGACTGTCCGATCACCTCTACTTCCTCTGCCTGATGGTGCGGAAGCAGAGATCCACGGTGCCATTGCCGCGGCTCAGTTGAGCCGTGTAGCCGCATAATTTGTTTGTCTGGTTTATGTATATTTAATCAGCTATGTGATTAATTTCTCTGCCTGTACCCGTACCTCACTTTTATCTAATTTTGTAGACAATGCGGGTAGCTAGATTTATAGACTAGAATTCGAATGGCAGTATTGTTGAAAGAGCAGGGGTGCAAGGGCGCAAAACAATGGGAATCTGTAGAATTGCATGCCAATGTGACGTCTTACGTTTCTAGCGTTTTGATAACCGATAAGCCCCGTGTCCTTCTTTGTGAATAACAGTAGGCTTCCACTGATATTAATACCGTAGGACACTTTGCTTCCACCTTGCAGTAATCTAAAACCGACTTTTTATTATCGATATCTCCGGTCTACTAGTGATTAATTTCATGCGTCGTTTCAAGAACGCGGAATTCTCATGATTGTGAACTATTAGAGAAGGTGTCGGGGTGTGTTGTGAGCGAGCGTTTCGGCTGGGACGTCGGACCACCAAGGCTGTATATGTAGACGACTGCAGTATACCAGGCTTTCCAATTTAATTTTGCGGAGCTTAAGTGTTTAGGAATATTAATAAACTTTACCCAGCTTTCTCTAGCTAGCTCGTGAAATTTTCTTTCTTTAATCTGGTTCGGAGCTTGCCTCGGTTTCGGCCACCGAGTTCGAAAGCAATAGAGCTCGTACCAAGGCCCGGTTGTCTGGTTTCCAGTCCCAAGTTATTGCTATATTACGGCCCAGTCTCATAAACCAGCCTCAACGAAGCAAAACAGTTAGAATAGTACAGGGCATGGGAACGAAAACTCGCCCTCGCTCGCAAAACCTCAGAGATGTCGATCTTTTTATGTGTTCCTAGTCCTGGCCCAGTTGGATGTTTGGTGGGGATATGGGGTCGAAACAGTTCTCGGCTTGGCGCACTTCGCATGTTTTAGATGGTGCCTTCCGAATATGCTTGAGTCGATAGGCTTTTATTTCTACGGAAATTATAGGCCGAAGCCCCACCTGCCCCTTTTGGGTGGAATCGTCGTAGGTACACCATTCCTACATATTGGACAGCCCTATGCGTTCATGCGCTAAGTATGAGACAACTATGGTACCAGCGTCTTGGGGATGCCCATTCCGCGTGGTCGTGGCGCACGTTTCCTTCCTTGCTATGACAGTAGCGAGGAGCCCAGCTGCGGTCTGGAGTTTGGTCGATAGTTAGCGCCAACGGTCGCAACCAGGATCCCATACTGCACTGCCCATTGCAGCTAATCATATCCTCGATTTCGACGATCTAAAGGATGAAATGTTTTATGGAAAGGGTGCGGGGTCGGCGACATTGGATGAACGTGGCCAATCGCACTTCTCCTTGGAAGTATGTGGCCTACGCCCTTTTCGTCCCATATTGCAGTGAGTTATAAGTATATGCAATGCCCCCCCATGCTTTCGATATTTCTCCTGCATCGGCTTGAGCTTCAAGCGCAGCGCCTTTCTTGTTCTCTTCTGAAACCTCGCTGGATGCAAGTTCTGCACTTTCTCTCTTTTCATATCCTTTTATCGCTGACCGCAGACGTTCCTTATTGTTGTTCGCAATTAATAGTTAATGCGAGGATCTGAATTTCCTGTTTTGTTCATTCACTCATTTGCACAGGATTTGTGCAGTAGATTCGGTCTACCCTTAGCATTGGTCATCGGTTTCTATACTGCGGACCTCTTTCGATAATCCTTTAATCATGAAGGCGGCATCACTCTCCGTGTGGTCGTCACTACTACTCTCAATTGCTTCCGCTAGGCCAGCATCAAAACAGTGCAACCAGAGCGTCTCCAAGGCCGCAGCTACAACATACGAAGCATCTTCAGTTACATTTGCAACTTACAGCGGAGCACCGACTGGAACGCCTCTGGGGTATGAAAGCATTGCGACTTTGCTTCCTGGAATATTCTGGGACCAAGATTTGGACGATGTTCGCAACCTTGCCCCAGAATCGAGGTGCAAGCTGTTCTATGCGGAGCATAATGGTATATTCCCACTTGGGCGCGCAGCTGGTAATTAAGTCCATCACTGATATTTGTTTCTCTGGTAGATGCTGCACGGCCGGGTCAGATAGCTGAAGCAAACTACAAAATGAAATATCCCACTGTGGCCTTGGAGCACTCTCGCCACGTCAAGTCCGTCCGATGCCCTAGACCAGATCACATCAAAATCGCTTTCAGAAGCAAGCAGGCATACCAATGGGCTAAGAAGTACTGGATCCCGTTCAACGCGAAAAGTAACGATACAATGGTATTTGTTGGGAAGTTCAAGGGTTGCAATCCTACAAAGGCTGATGGGATGAGAAGTTGGAGTTTGGTTGACGATCTGAGTTTCGACGATGTCACTTTCACCGCGGATGCAGTAATCCAATACAGCGAATTCAAAGATGTGGTTGAAGAAGCAACGGTTAGGTTTGGGAAGTATCTCCCGAATTCGAAGCCAAAGTCGGAGAATAGCCCGCCGGCCCCTAGCCCTGTGCAGCAGTACCAGGCGCCATACTATGCGTCAGAAGCTACTGCTACTGCTACTCCTACTCCCACCAGCTACCATGGTCAATATTTAGCTGATTATGGAAAATGGGGGGCGGACTTTGATACTCAGAAGGATGATGGCATTGGGTATGTTGATGCGTCACAGCCAATGATAACGCCCGCGCCAGAAATTAGAAGGCCGGGTGTTAGCAAACGGTGGGGCTGGAACCCGTGGGAGAACATCACTTCCGCATTCAAGGCTGTAACTTCTGAGGTCAAAGAGATTGTGCCTGTTGTTTCCTCTGTTCTCTCGGGTGCTGCGTCAGCTATTGAAGGAGGTGTCAAGGCTATTTCAACAGATGCGGCCGATGTTTTGAACGATTTTACTACTTACACCAAGAAACTCGATCTACCTTCGTTTAAAATCAAGGTGGATGTTGACGATGATATTACTCCATGGAACAATCTCCCCGGAAAGTTGATACTCGACAATGTGGGTGGAGTGACATTGTATTGCGTTGACTGTGGAGCAGAGGGAACCGCCCATTTCTCTGCAAGCGTTACCTTCTCACTCCTTCGCGGCATCGAGGCTGGCTCTATTGACTTTGAAGGAAATATCAAAGCAAGATTCTCCGTCGGAATCATCAATAATAACACCAATCTTCATATTCCGTGGCCAGGGGCCGCTGACTATGAAATCTTCAACGTGGGCCTTCCCAGTTTATCTATCCCCAACGTCTTAACTATTGGTCCTTACATTGCCCTGGATGTCGTTGGGACAGTTTCCATCGGCGCAACGGGTCTCATTCGCGCTGGCTTCGAGCTCGAAATCGAAAATCCCCGGTTTCATGCTGATCTCAAGAATATCTCCAGAAGCACAGCAAGCGGCTGGGTGCCGAAGTTCAAACCGATCTTCGATATGAACGGCAATTTGACTTTGAATGCTCAGCTTCAGACGCCCATCTCACTAAATTTCGGAATCAACATTCTGAAAGGAAGATTCGAGACTTCCCTATCTGTTTCTGAAGCCCCTACGGTCAAGCTCAGCCTAACCAACGGCTTTATTGGGGCTGCTAATCCCAAGGCCTTGGATGACCCCAAGACCGGCCTGATTAATGGGACGTTTACGCCGACCACAGGAACATGCCCTGGGTCTGTTCTAGGTCTTCGAGTTGGCCTGGACACCCTCATCGGTATCAAAGGAACGCCATTTACTTTCCCACTCCTCAAGGTGGATCTCTATCGGAACGAATGGTGTATAGAGTAAGTTATCTAATTAGTTCTGCAACGAAAGGACGCTTCTAACATAAATTTACCAGGCACCCACTCTGGAGTCTGTTTAATACTCCAACTCGGAGAGCTACAATCGATCCCCCAAACCCCGGATACTCTACCGGTCGTGTCGATTACACCGCTAGTAGCCTTTCACTCGTCAGCGGTAGCAACGGAAATGTATATGTAGATTCCTCAACTATTCCGGAAGGTTCGACCGGCAACGATACGTCCTATCAATGGCTACATTGGAACAACCTCGTTGTTGGTACCAGTGATGGTCGACTTCTTTACACATACCCCGATGAGCTTCTCGAGCATGGTGTATCTCGCTTCCGTCTCGCCCCGTGGGAACGCCTTCCCAGGACTGCGGAGCAGGTCGTTATTGTACCGAACAATAATGCTATGACTGCGTATACAATTGAAAAGAAGGGAAGGATTCTTTACCCCGTTGTATGCACCTACGCTACACAACCGACAAAAGTTTTTCTAGTCCTTGACCCGGTTGAAGGTGTTAAGAAGCTGGAAACTGCGGAGCTTCGGGATAAGATTACTGGAGGCCGGGTCCGTGCTTGTGCTTTTGTTCCCTGGCAAAGCACCGCTTTGAAAGAGTTTGTTCTACCTACTGTGTAGTTTTGTGGATTTTTAGATACCCTGGGGGCATGCATTTTATTCCGGTTCAATTTGGATCCATTTGTTCTTAATGCTTAATAGTACACTTGGTATGGAGGTCCGGTGTTGGACCTAGGAATTCACCAGACCATCCGGAAACATGGAGATTGAAATCTGGACTAAAATTATTAATGTCGATTATGCGTAAACCGTACTAATAAGTTCTTAGTTAGATCTTAGTATGGGTTGCACTTGTTAGCGAAATCGTGAGAACTAAAAGATGAACGTTCCTGTAGCTGGAGAGCAATCCTCCTCCTCCTCGTTAATTTGTTGGATCGCGAGGAATATCCTCAACACGAGTTCGGCAACACGTTGACGTCTGGAACACCATAAGAGATGCTGATCTGCAGGACCATAGATATCATGATGTTTATCCTCTGCAGGTTTGAAAGGACATTTAAACAAGATAGATATTACGAAAGATATTATCCGGTAGAAACGTCTCCTTTCCTCTTCATAGAACATATTACCGGATCCTTATATCTCGCTCCGCAGCGAATTTCAATCCGCCAACAGGACCTTTAAAAAATACCACGTTCGCCAAGCGACGACGCCTACCAACCGGATTGTGTAACAGTACTTGCCTGCATGCATACATGCGCGTTGCCAGATCGGGCCAGATCGGCGGAACCAACCATTAACAGCAGCAAATTGTTCTTGGTAACTTAACCTGAATGAGAACTTGTTTACGGCTGAAGGGCTGAAGCAAAGGATCGGGGACTGGCCTTAGGCCGACCCGTGGAATGCTATGACGGTTCGAAAAGCGGGGTGTCTCAGGTATAAATCTGGGGAGCCGAACCCTGTACCTCTTTGTAATCATTCAGGGCGAACAGTCTAGCATCCGCAAAAATATGGCAGACTTGAAAATTTTCGAAGAAGGCTTGAAGGGGCGCCTTTCTGAGAAAGCGCGTATCGTCGGAAGCGATCAGACAGTGACACGATGGGACGAATCTTGTGCACCCAATCCGATAGTAACTGTCTTCCCCCAATGCGACAATGATGTTGCTGAGACGGTAAGTCTCTAACAAATGCCTACGAATGTCTTCTCCTTGGGTGCTGATATAATTTCATTAGGTGAAATTCTGTCAACAGCAAGATAGAAAATGCTTTCCGCAGTCAGGAGGCCATGGCTGGAGAGTCCGAAACAACCAGGATATCGATGTTGTGATCTGCTTGAGAGAAATGAACAACGTTGAGGTGGACGAGGAGAGCCGAAGAATCACCTTGGGAGGCGGAACTCTCGTGAATGAGCTTATTGAAGCGGCTACCGCTAAGAAGCTGGAAGTTGGTACGTATGTCCCATCATCTTTGCGTAAACTTTGGCCATGCTAACAATAACAGCCACCGGAATCTGTAACTCGGTGGGGGTCCTAGGATCTATGCTTTGCGGCGGAATAGGACGATTCATGGGGAAATACGGCCTCTCGATTGACAACCTATTATCGGTTAACTTCGTGGACGCAACAGGGAAGCTTCATGAAAATGTCAACCAAGACACCGATGCGGATCTTTGGTGGGCACTTCGTGGAGCTGGAAGTTCCTTCGGAATCATAACGCAAGCGACGATACAAGCCTACCCGGAATCCAATGGCGGACTGTCGTGGACGGGAACATTGATATTTGGAGATCCATCAAAGCTAGAAGAGGTGGTGGAAGCAATCAACAACCTCGACATGGACGAGAACATGTCCGTTCACTTCCTATTTGCCTGCGTTCCGCCAACTCTTGCCCCCGTTATCATAGTTTCTCCTTGGTACTGCGGACCTGAGCATGAGGCGGAAAAGGCTTGGAAGAGTGTTCTAGATATTGGACCAACCATCAAAGAGACCTTCATGGCGCCTACCAATAGGCTCAACGATGGCAACGACCCCTTCGGAGAGAAGGGTGGTCGCAAACCTGGTGTTGGTCTAGGAATTGACACGTTAGACCCTCAAGCATACCGTCATATCTGGGACCTATACGTCCAATTCCTAAGCGAAAACCCCGACGCGGGTCGGTCCGTATTGGTAGCCGAGCGTTATTCCAAAGCCAAAACCCTCTCTGTCGACCACGAGAGCACGGTTTATGCCACCCGTGGCAGCAAATATGAAGTGTAAGTTTATCTTCCTCCCAAGTCTAACTAATCAATCGGCTAATATAATCATCTGAAAAGTATCTGTGTCCCATGGTACACCGACGAGAAATTGGATATCCGAGCGGAGACCTTCGCCCAAACAATTCGGAATGTCTGGATTCAGAAGTGCTGCGAACCGGGCAAGACCCGATCGTACGCAGCATTCGCGGGAATGCATGAACCGTTGGAGAGTCTCTTCGTGGAGCCGGAGCGGATTGACAGGTTGATGGCGATCAAGAAGAAATGGGACCCAGAAAACTATTGGGGTTCGTTGATGGAAGTAGAATAGTGTTAGGTACTCGCGCACTTTATAGGTTTCCTACGAAATGGAAGCTCTTGCCTTGATATATTTCGTTGCCGATGACCAATTGGCTTGTTACAAAGTTGTGACAGCAGTCTGAGGAATCCGTCTGATTTACGAGGCAAGACCACAGTACTGCCTGATAAATGTGTTCATGTCGTCGCGCGGCGTTGGCTTCTGCCCTGTGCCAGTGATTTTCGACGCATGCCAGTATGATCAGAAAGGTCTAGACGTCTAGGATCTCGCATTTCGCTCTTTTATACAAATGCACCTATTCACTGCTCGGAATCCACCGTGAGGATGTCACGGAATACCCACCTTTGGTATATTTGTAAATGGCAAAAATTCCCAACAACCTGAGTGCCGCATTAGAGAATGCGTTTCAACAACAGCAGATTTGAATTCGTGAAATCCATACATAGACAGCCATTGATCAATTAAAGCCTCGGTTTACAAATATATGCATATTGAAAGTCTGCAACCACAGGATCCTAGGAATTTAAGACCCCCATCGTGGTCAGAACAGCCCTTTTTCCCAACGATTCGTACTAGTTAATCGATTCTGGGACATAACCCGACCTGACGGAAGATATTGAAGTCTGCTCCATACAAGATCACGTAGCGACCTTTGGCATATATGTTCCATCCCTATAAATTGTTGCAACTTGGCTTTCAACCCCTCCAGAAACTTGATTTCATCCCACTCTTTCAACAGATTTTCGTTCTTTACTATTTCCCGCACCCATTTCCCAAAATTAGGTAGAGCAAGCAGGTTGCTCTTAAATGATTATGGAAGCGATCTATCGTATATGAAAGCGAAAAGCTGGAGTATGAACGGTGCGATTACAACCTATATTTGGATTTACATATAAGTATATGCAAGCCTCCCAGGGAAGCAAATCATAACATGAACATGTGTTCCGGGTCCGATGGCTCGAAATAATTATTGCCCGGTAATTTGCTATATGCCGGGGCTTGTTTGGTTTGTCCATATCGCCACGGGAAGGTAGAAATGTGAACGTACCTCAGCCATCGTAAATTTGTCTTTGCCTCCAAGGAATACCCTTTATCTGTTTCTTTCACTCTTCTTCAAAAACAGCTCGATCTCTTCCTGAATTGTTGCCACAAATAGATCTTCGACCTCTTTCACCTTTTGTTGTCTTTAAGACTTGTCATATAGACTTTCTCAAATACGGGATTAATTTTATTCTCCCAAATATTAACAAAGTAGAAGATTCTAGCCCAATCTACAACCACCTACACTCTGATTACTACAATAAAATAAAGGTGATTTGGAAGAAGATTGCCAAAGAAATAAATTATGACAATACTCTCATTTACAACAGTTTGCTTATTACCATCATAGTCTAGAGAAGCGAATGTTAGAATTGGTACCATACCGCAAAAACTTATGGCCAAATAAGTGGATAAACGAGGCACATCGAGATCAACAAAAATTATAGTAAAAGAGAGGGAAAGCTCGTAAAGAGTTGTGAATACACGGTGGATGTAGGGGCACTCAGGGTTGTAGTATAGCGTTAGTGAGATATTTGGAGCAGACATAGTTGATATTCGATATTTAGAGGTGGAGATAGATACATACGGTCTTGAATCGTTGATATCATGATCGTATGGAAGGATGCGGCGACCGAACTCGCCATTTAAAGCTTTTATAGAGTCAGTTAAATGAAGGAGGTGTGCTAAATCAACGAGTTCCGCCATCTATTCAAACCGAACGGGTACTACAGGGTACACTGGTTATCGGATCTAAGAATTGATAGACTACTTTGAAATCGATAGCATACATCCTATAGAACCTAAACAAGGGGGAATAGGATTAGCTCGATGGTGACTGCTTGCAATATCTAATTAATAGATTTGAGTCTGGCCCATTGCTCATTAATATTCATACGAAGGACGTTAAGTGGTTGTAATCCCGAGTTGCGGCATATCAGGAAATGTCTTCCACAAATTATTTTCGGGGTTGACCAATCCAGAATCTAATCATATTTTTGTGTCAAGAGGTCCTCTGACGGGATTTAACGGGATGGCATACATCTTTGGAGGTAGTATCGAAATCGGAGGATTTATAGGTACCTAAATTATCGTGTCTCCAACAGGAAACCCGAAGCCTGGGCGAGATAGTATCAGTATAACTATTGGAGGGCGTCATATTATCATGCTGAGGTAATTGCTTAATCAGAGTCGGGATTCTGAAAACATCCAATCGATTAATTTCCATTTCGCACGCCATACGCGAACCCGTTGAGTAGGGTTAACCCGGTCTCTATTTTTCACTTCCAGAGACTAGCATAGCGTACCCTCAACACCGTACTAACCCCTTCGTCCAGTCCCTTCGTACAGGCAACACTCATAGCTCTGAGAACCGTTAATTATCTTGGTATCCGCAAAAGTTTATGAATTTATTAATTGTAGCGCTATAGCACCGGCAACAAATTTGCATCTACTTATAAATTAATAAGTACTGATACTAGGGAGTAAAGCGTGGGCTCCCAAGGCGCACCACGAACCAACGACTACCATGGTACCATATTTCGCCCGATAGCATTCGTTAGACTTTGAAGCCGGGAACCCGGATATAATACGGAGTGTTCACAACGAGGATACTGGTATATCGATCAACTATATATTTAGAACAACCATATACAATTGAAAATTAGCTAAATAATCGGTAATTCATACTATTTCTACATGTAGAGCTCTAGATCTAGAGTATACTAGTATTGGGCGTAATTATGACATGTCCCAATAATACATATTCGTTAGGCTCAATTTTCTTCGTCGCTAGAATATTCAGGATCAATAATTGCCTTGTCATGTGCCCCTCTTGAGGAGTTTAGGTCGTCTCCTGCCTCTGAATATTCGCTTTGGTCATATAGTGCCCGACCAAGGTCTTTAATACTCTCAAAATAATAAGGGAATTTTTCAAGAGTCGTCTCCTCCAGCTCCATTGCAATTTGATACATCTTTTTAGCTTCTGAATATCTATCCTGCCAAAATAGCAGCCAACCAAGATCGTCAATAGCCCAAACAACTTCTTTTTCATCACCAACAAACTGTAACGTCTGTCGTCCCGTTACCACACGTTGATACATCTCTTCCGCTTCTGAATGTTTCTTTTGTTTAAATAACGCGATTCCAAGGCCGTGAACGCTAAATAATGTTGCATAATCTTCACGACCAAAAAGTTTCTGTTGTCCCTCAACTGCAAGCCGATACATCTCTTCCGCTTCTGAATATTTGCCTTGATTATATAGCGCACTTCCAAGGCCGTGTACACTGCGAAGCGTTAGAGGGTGTTCGTGTCCAAGTAGTTTCTGTCGTCCTTCCATTGCATGTCGATGCATATCTTCAGCCTCTGAATATTTCCGTTGTCTGTTTAGCGCATTTGCAAGGCCATTAATACTATAAAATACTAAAGAATGTTCGCGTCCAAGTAGTTTCTGTCGCCCCTGTGCTGCGCGCCGATATTCTTCTTCCGCTTCCAGGTATTTTTCTTGTCTATACAACGCGTTTCCAAGATCTTGTATACTATCAAGCGTAAGTAAGTGTTCGTGTCCAAGGATTTTTTTTCGTCCATGTGCTGCACGCCGATACATTTCTTCAGCTTCTGGAAATTTCTTTTGGTCATAGAGCACATCTCCAAGATCCATTACGATAGTGAAAACAAGACGTTTCCCTCGGCCTTGGGTTTCCTCTGCTTCTTCCAATGCCTGTCGGTAAGTAGTTTCAGATTCTGCATATTTCTCCTGCATGGCCAGGATATAACCTATGCAACGTAAAATTTCACATCTCATGGAACCCTTCGTACATCCTTTCTTGGATATAGCAGCCTTGTAGACCTCGAGTGCCTCATCTAATTTATCGAGCTTGCGATAAAAGTCCCCAATGAGAAAGAGCACGGGAACCGGGATTTTTTCAGCCATCCCTAAGATAGCCTCAAACAATAACCTAAGAGGGTCGCTAAGCACCTTAACTCGATCTAAGTGGGACCCTAATCTTAGAAACAAGTCTAATTTTCCAGGAAACGCTAACATTGCGGGACTGTTGATGAAACGCATGATTTGGGAGACCGCAGCAGAACTGTCCTTTGCGGGCTCATTAACGTTGGCTTCGGTATCCGCGCTGCCGACCTCGAGTGTCAAGTTGTCAGAACCACCAAAGAGAGCCCGCAACCTTTCCGTCCGCAGGTCATTCTCTCCAAACTTCCGTGCCCGGCGTTCACACTCCTGCCGAAAAACAACATCCAGTCTGTCCGCATATGGCTCAGAGCTATGGCCACTTTTATTTAGCCGTTCTTCGAGTTCCCCGATTTCTTCTAGAATGAGCGGTGCATCGGAATCCTCCACGAGGAGCATCCCGACGTACTCCGCCCATCCAGGGAACTTTTCGGATTCGAAGAAGCCCTTGATTTTTTCTAACGTTGCTATCTGAAGAGCGTCTCCGGACTGTATTAAATGGGAAACTGCGTACTTGGAGGAGTATTCCGCGAACGGGTACTTAGCTCGGTAATTTGACATATGATCCGTTTCATACGATGAAAAATCGTATTCACAACTATTCAAATAGTCGATACAAGCGGATGCTAGAGATAAATGGGTATCTGTTGAATCCACTCGAAAGGATATGATCTCTTTGTCTTCGTCATTTGACCATTCTTCTTCTGGTCGAGTCAAAAATTCTTTAACAGAGAGATGGATAATCTGTATTCTGCCGTTTATGATGTTGACAAAGTCGCCGCATACATCGAGTATATCTTGCTCTGAATCGAGAAGTAGTCTGCCCTCCAATGAACAAACGGGTCCAGTATTGAGGGCATAGAGGTATCGTAGCTCGTTAACCGTCAGAGTACGATGTGAGGCGATTGTGAACGCTAGGACTTTGCGCGCGAGAAGTAATTTCTTTTTACTTAGATGCTTCAAGAGCTCTCCAAAAATGTACCTATAGAGACGCTCCATTTCGCATGGTATATTGCGCAGCTGGTCCACAAGCTCTGATTCTGTATTGCACCCGTCTAAGCCCCTAATCGCCATCTTTACCCAGAGGAACATTCCGCCTGATTTTTCGAGTAGCGTTTTGAGGACATCTTCTCGCAAGCTTTGGGGAATTTTGGTCTTCAGTTTTCGAGATTTGTCTATCTCAGAGCGTGCAAATTGCTCAATATCTCCCCGAATTAATTCGAAATTTATCTCAATATTCAGAGACAAGTGGGATGCGGCTTGGAGGGCACGCGGCCGACCGAACAAAGCTACATGGAAGTTTTTGAGGTCAATAATTTTCAAAACGAGCTCGAGGAGCCCAGAGGCCGGATTGTTGCACTCATCTGTGCACTCGTCCACCCCGTCGATGATGCAGTAGACTGTTCCAGTGACCAGCTTTGCTATTTTTAGCAGAGCTTCGGACAACTCCAATAATGTAGGAGGACCTCTACGTTGAAGGTTTTGGACATATTCCAACGCCGTGCCATTGGAGCTCTCTAGCTCTTGCAACAATTCCCAGAGGAAAGTGCGAGTTAAAGAATCCAGAGTTCGCTCGTTGTTGTCTATACCGCAGAAAGAAAAAAACACAACTTTGGATGGTCTTAAGGACCCGTCCCGTGTTGTAACTTCAGATTCTTTGTTCCTGAAATGTTTGACGATAGATGTCGCAAGAACAGATTTTCCGCAGCCGTGAACTCCTTGGACACACAACAGTCGTTTAGGGTTTGGTGATGGCTCACGCCATTCGACAAAATCCGAGTGGTTCCAGACCCACTGGCAGGTTCCAGGCGCGGGATCTGCTTGCGTAAAACTCATACTCGATGGTTTCAACCAGCTTTTACACGAGGACATCATCTGTTGTCGCTGCACCGATACCATTTCTTTGTATATCAGTATTAGCTAAAGGGTGGCAGAGGGAGACGGGAAAACGCTATAGGTCTTACCTTCACGTAGCTCCGTAGATGTACATAGGCTGTCCAATTTATTCCGCGCACTCTGTTGTAGGTAGACAAGAAGAGTCGACTTGTAACTCTCTAGTATGCTTAAAGTAGAGGAAGCAACCCTTGCCTTGCGAAATTTTGCAATTGACCTTCTGATATGGCGTAATCTGGTGTCCTCAGGTGTTGGAAGCATCTCTTTAACTAGCTTTTCGAGGACAGTGGCTTGCTTGAGACAGCCAGTCAATACGGGCAAAAGCGTCTTTTGTTCCTCTGGTGTAATTTGCCGCTCTCTACAATCTGCCGCAATTTTTTCGATACTATCGGCGATAAGTGGAAGCTGCACTGCGACGTTTGCGAGGACGTGTGATGTCACCTTAGTAGTGGGATGGGCACGGAGGCAAGCTAATATACTGTTGCTAATACCAAGAAATCCAACAATTGAGGCGGTGAGGCCCATTACTGCGACGGATACAGTATCGATATCTTTAATGCCTCGCGCTCCGTGAATATGGTGAGTTGACATCACGGAGAGAAGTTCCTTTCCATAGGCTGCCGCCGTCACAGCGGCGTATCCCTGCCACTGTTTATTTTTGTGCGAATCGGAGTAGTCGCAGATTCCACGGATCACCAGACAAGGAACCTGATCCATCAGACCAGCCGCCTCCATCTCGAAACAAATAATATTTAACTCCTGTGCTAGCCGATCTCTTGTAGCGCCGTGTCTCATTACCTGGTTTCCGGATGCGATTAATCCATAATGTATTTGAGGGTCGTTTGATGGTCTCGGCGGCCTCGCCAACAGTTTAGTCGTATCGCAACTGTTGCATGTGTTCCCAGATCCAGTGTGCTCATACTCTGCTTCGTATAAATGATCGAATTCTTGACCACAGTAAGTGAATTGGGATTGTGTATGGCATCTTTTTTGCACTTGTCGAAGGTATTCTGGGATTCGGCTACTCCCCCCAGCAAAAATTTCGGCTTGTAATTCTGAAACCGCAGTTAGGAGGACTTTTGGTGGCTTGTTGAGAGACCCAGTACGCTGAAACCGGCCGGTTTCCACGGTCTTGCCGTAGTCGTACTGTATCACTCCCCCACCCCCACCCGACGGTCTGCTCACAACAACATCACCCAATCGAATATCTGTTTCCTTAGTCGGCGCCCCTCCCCCAATCCCTACCATTAGAACAAATCGTATGGCCCTGAATGTGGTCAACATGTGAGCTGCAACAATAGCTGCAGAGGTGGTACCGTATACGCCGAATGGTAGGCATGCTATAACAATATTATGTCCATGGATGGATCCAAGAACGTAAGTATTTTGGTCATTCGATTCTTGCGGCAATGTTTTATGTCTTGTATCCAGCATCATTTTCGCAGCAGCCATCTCTAATGGAAGAGCACAGATCCATCCTATGGTGTAATCATCGTGCACGAGTGCCCTTTCCGAACTCTTCGTCTTCAACCGAATCCGCATCTTAGCTAACTGTGTTCCTCACAATTGTGTAATGTATTGATATATCACGATATCAGCGAGGAACGGCTTGGAACAGTCTAGTGAGAAAAATTGTTGAACACATTAGTAAGTACTAATAGACGACGAGGTAGAGACTGAGCATGTTGCACCTATAGCATGCTAGCAGCTCACTGATCTTACAAAGTGCGACAAAGAAACGACCTCTAAATCGCACCCGCTGAAGGTTTTGATCTCGTAGATGGATTGTAACCGCGCGTAATCTCGTAGCCAGAATTTGATGGAGCGTGTTGGAATGCCTTGTTATTTCCTAGGTGTCTATGTGGATAAGGATCGTATTCGGTAACTGTCGATATCTTGGGGCATTGAAATGATTTTGGTAGGTCAGGTCCGCGCGCGCTTCCTGCCAACTAAATACTATGAGACTACGACTCGTAGATTGTGGAAACCGTCATATATATGTCGATATATTAGTGAGATAACAGGTTATTGTAGGATGCCTTAGCGCTGCTTCAGCTGATCAGATCCTTGGATGTTTGGATTCGAGGCTGCGTTTATTCATCACGATCGCATAACCAATGGGAGTTTAAGATGGGTGCTAAAACCGAACACGTCAGGATGCATCATGCATCAAGCAGCCTGATTTATCGAGGGATCTGGTCGCTTTCACGAATAAAAGCAAGGACTAATATCCACCGAGCAGAGTACAAGTGCTATGTGGTGAATGCGAGGGTTTCATGGTTTGTTTGTCCAGCGTGGTATACATTGAAGTCACGAAAGTATCCCTCGGTGTATAGAGAGGATTTTTCTCGGCGAAGAGATTGTTTCCTATTGGCGAATCATGTACCGACGGTGGCTGGGCACACGCCGTGTAACCACTTTGTGGTCCGTATTCCCATCCTTACACCAGCTTCAAGGCAATGCTCTTAGAACGGCTGGCCAGATGTTTTCCTAGTATTTAATATAACGACCTGACTAACAATCGAGTTGGCGAACCCGTAAGACATTTATGTTACAAAACTCGCTAGGCCTCGCCCTTGCCAACTCCCCCAGTGTCTCGACCCGTCTGAAGTCACTGTTCAAAGGCTGTCGTTTCCTTGTTACTCTCCTAGCCAGACAACACGAAGTCGGAAGTTTGACCATCGTTTTCCTCTTTCGGTGCAATTTCCCTTTTAAGGAGCCTCGAGCCTGTGTAGGTGTTGTATTTTAACCAACAGACTGCCCGTGAATCAGTCTCGGCACCCCGGAACAGCGACGAATTATGAGGGAAGGGCCTCTATGGTTTCCTGAATCGCAGAGGCTGGTTTACGGGACCAGGTTTGTTGTATGAATGGTTGTATAGCTATCGCTCTACTCTCGTTAGTTATCATTCGATTCGGTCTATGCCAAGAAGTCTAACAGGCGTTGATTTTATAAGAAAAGGCGGGTTTCCATCCGCCCCAATATTGTATGATGTAAGTAAATAGGCCATGAAGGTGGTGACACACCGAAGCTACTTTCTGAGGGAGCCGGGGGCCTAGTTAGGGCTCTCTAGGAGAGGGGACGTTCCTAAAACAGAACCAATCCTGACTGTCTCAAATATAAGGAAGGGAGGAATAGCATAGAGATAGCTGGAGCAACCTGCGGGGTCGGTTATGACCACCTGTTAAGAGAGAAATATCTCGAGGACCCTTCATGAACTGTACGGTGGAGAGCTGTTATATAGTGCTAGTGTTGGATGAAGCGTTAAGTCGAGATGTATCTTGAAGCCAATAGAAGGAGCAGGGTGCGTGGCGGTATACCCGCCTTCTCCCAAGAGTTCGAATGCCTCAGCACTAAGACAAAGTCAACGGACGTTAACAGCATCTACACTCTTTCCCCCTTCTGTATCATCACTTCCACACCTCATATCATTATCAGCAGGCTCTGTTACCACCACTTTTATAGGTACCAGTTTCGCGGCTGGCTTTCGTCCTAGGACCTTTCGTATTTGTCACCTAACGCGTCCTCTCTGACTCCTTCGCAACATCACCGGTCTACTTTCTGCAGAATTCCGGCTCACTACCCACTACTCTCGTCGATAACAGCTTCTGAGTCCAGTTAGCATACCAGAGCTCCTGGCTACTATCTTCAGCTCAACTAATATCGTCGTCATCGCTCTTCGGCCAATTCTGCAAGCGATCGATTAACAGCGGCCGCCAACCCACCGATCCGTCCCACGATTGTTCCCTCTTATTGCTATCTAATAGTAGAACAAAATACCATATAACACCTAAATTCTGGTCGGAATGGATGCTAAGAGGAGGAAAATGGACGAGGATTCCCAATCTCCCGTTCCTGCTGAAGACCAGTCTTCAGGTTTGTTCATTGGCTCTCTTTCATCCGACTCGCTAGCTAACTTTGTGCAGACCCATGTAGCCCGGCTGTTAAATCCATGGTCCAGAAGTTAAACAAATCCCGCCCGCGATCGCGGGCAAACATGGTGCAATCAGCTGTCGTCACCTTGAAAGCGGCTACATATCTACCCAATAGTATGTACCGTCATTTTCTTTCAAGAAAATGTCGTTCTTCGAATGGTTTGCATAGACGTATTCAGTCCGACAATCCAGTCCAATCTATGTTCGATAATGACTTCGATCCAAACCACTTGGCCAAATGAAACGGAACCTGCCTCCATTAAGTACAAAGACAGACAAATGACGGTTGTTTTCAAAAGATCTGAGCGTATCATGCTCCGTCTTCACGTAGTTAATGCTAGGCAAGTCTTAGCTGCCTTGAGCGGACTAGGGGATTCTGCGAAATCGAGCACCGCCCGCCTAAAACCTGCCGTTTTCACTGATGCCATTTCTCCGCCTTATCTTGACAAGATCAAAGCTATTGTCAGTCATCGCGGCCTTCAGATTAACCATTTATACATACCTGAGGTCTCCGCCCAAGGCTGGAATAGCGAATACCCGGCCTACTGGAAATGCGGAAATAACGATGATCAGGGATTCCACCAGCAGTTGCACCGGTTCGTAATCCACGGTTCTATCACGGTACTCGCGATCACCACATCTCAGGGCCCTCAGATGGAAGAGGCTATCTATGATTTGGCTCGTCAACCTGGGGCCATCAAATTTGCCGCCGAACAGCTAGAGAAGGTTCTCGCGCTGGGTTCAAGCGCCGCACCACTAGTCTCTCCGATCCAAGAGACCCATATAACGTTGGATGGCCCCCAAATTGGCCAAGGCGCGCCCCAAACTGTCCAGAACACTCATGAAAATCCCAGGGAGGTTTCTATCACGACAGAAAAGGATATTGCGGTCAAGAAATCAACCGTTTCTAAGGAGAGGGAAACGCAGCCTACGGTGCGGATTACGTGGGGGAAAAGACCTTGGCAATCTAATTAATTGGTTTAAGGACTATCACGTTTAGCCATTTTGTTCTATTACTAGAGGAGGAATTATTCAAATCCGATTTCGAAATGATAGTGTTTAAGAGCACTTTACTCTTGGAGATACTGGGAATACGTGCCGGTATGGCTTTACTTTGATCGCTTGCTACTAGATGCGATACGCATTTGAATACTTTATCGCCTCTCAATTCGATCGCAGCAATGCAGCAATGCAAGAATGCTTTTAATTTACACGAAGTTCGATACTAAATTTAATACAGCAACCGGTGTATGGAGTGATTGAGATGAAGATATATGACCTGGTCTCGTATACCAGCCTCCGCGAAGTGACCAAATACGACCTAATATCCCAAGTATTTCGTGTGCCTAGATAGTGTTCAACTCTCAAACGCTTGCTTTAGGGGTATCTGCAAGCATCCGTTTGAGTCTTTCGTCAAGCCACTTCAAGTCCACCATATTCCCAGGTGGTCCGCCAGCCCAATGGCCCCAGATAGATGGATATACGTCTAGTTCACCGACACCAGGGGCCATATGTTGTACTTCATACTCAGAGTCTTCGGGTCTATATTTCAAAAAAAAGTAGGGTCAGCTGAAGTCTCATGTTGAGAACGGTAGTGATTCTTCAGCTTACGGGAAGTATAAGTCCGTCTTTGCAGGTAAAACTAAGGTCTTAGCTTTGATACTCCCCAGCGCCTTTTCAAAGTCTCCGTTGTAGGGTTCTTGAAGACTGATATCCGCTGCCTGCCAGGTTTGAAGCATAACGAGCAGGTTTTCCGGGTCCTTTTTCAAAGCCCAGCCCTCCCAAAATGTGACCATGAAATCTTCTAGATCCTTCGCTCCGTATGCCGTTTCATGTAACTTCTCTCGGTAAAATGCCTGACTGAAACCCCAACCCGCGTATACTCTAGCAAAGGCCTTGAGGCCGACAACTCTTTCCTCAGCTGTCCAGGTACGCTTTTCGGAACCCTTCTGTTCCACGCGGCCGAATTTACTCCCCGCGGATAATCCACCGTTACCTGCTAGAAGAGCGGCTTTTACACCTTCGAGGAACACTTGATTATGGATGGACGTCCTAGCCGAACCGCAGAATGGAACGCAAATATCCATAAAGTCGGGGTATTGAGCAGCCCATTGAAAGGTCTGTCCACCTCCCATAGACCAACCGGTAACACACCTAAGATGGCTGACGCCCAGTTTCTGAGTCAAAAGCTGATGCTGAGCCCGTACGTTATCATATACCGCGATATTCGGGAATGGCGAAACGTCAGAGTTTGAAGGGGAGGTGGATTGTCCATTTCCAAACATCGCTGTGATAATGATATAGTAGTCCTTAGGATTTAGAGCTTTGTCCTCGCCAATCAGCCATTCATTGTCGGAGATGAGTCCGGAAAACCATGACGGGTATAAGATCGCAGGCGAACTTGGAGAACCAAATGTCTTGTAGGCTATCCAGGCGCCCGGAAGGCTAGCACCACTCTGGAGTTTGAAGTCGCCCAGGTCATAAGTTTCGTAGTCGGGCTGCTCAATAGTAAGGGATTGAAGTTTTGAAGCTAGCATCTTGATATTGCGGGATTACACTCTGCACACCGGGATCCTAGCCTTCGAAGCTGTCACTTCGACATTAAAGTCCGCCATCCGAGGGCCTATATACTCGAGCGGCAGCCGGCTGTCTGCAGTTGTTTCAGAGTTTATGGGTTCCACGGATCGGTTACACATGGAACAATACCCCGCACTGCCAGGCAGCAGTATGGTATGCTGACAAAAAGAGGCTCGGAGGTGGCTACCGACGGAACTGTAACGTTGGATGTGGGTAATGGCCATGTCGATCCAACTTGCAACGCAATTGGACGATAACCGCATAGGTGTGGACCCGGTGGGGATTAATAAATCAATTCCAACAAGAAATGAATCACTTTCAAACAAACGAACAGGGTCTACGATACCCGTTGAAAAGTTGGTTCTAATATTCAGATTGTGAGCCGTGAAAAGTCTAGCCAGTATATTACCCGCACCGCGATATTGTTGCCTACCAAGCAGGTTTATTGACCAAGACGGAGTTGGCCATCTATAGGCGCCCGCGGTTACTTATCTGCAGCCAAGATGGCCAGGCCAGGTACGGCTTTCGAATTGAACGCCTGGATGACTATGTACATGATTCTATTCCCTCGTTCCGGCTTGTTGCTCATCCTTACAATCCGGTTTTCGGAGCAGTATTCCCAACTTGGGGCTAGGGGGCTCGATATTGCTCCCTTGGGTCTGTAATTAGGGCTGAACATTCTGCCAAATAGCCCCGTATAACGTCAGGCCTCAGATGTGGCATGGGCTACAGCTTGGACAGTCGCGGGATCTTCAGAGTACTTGGATATGATCCAAGGCCAATAGACATCGCTCAGCCACTGCTTCAACCTCCGGATCGTCCCCATCAACCTCAGCGCCTGATACCAAGAGGATGTACCTCCTGCATGGATGGGCCCAATTACCATCTTATTCCTCGTCAGTGCGGTTCCACCAATCTAACGTCATTATGCCTTTGAACTTACGGATTTTCGGGCAACGTCTTGATACACCCAATGTAAAGACCAGTCATGGCCTATGACCGTAAGGAAAGGAAGGGGAAGGTCCGGCCCTCCTTCTCGCGAAGTACCAGCAACGGCATCAGGACGACTCTGTATGGACGTCGTTTTCCTGCGATTAATAGACGCGATTGTTGCTAAGGCAGCTCGGTATTGAGCCTTAAAATAATCACCGCCCGGTGCCTTAACTCCGATCATCATGGCGGGGATGGTGTATTTAACAGTTGGGTCCTTGAAGGGGGATAGCGGGCTAAGAGGATGTTTCTTCTCATATGTTTCGTAGAAAGCGCGGTATTTTTCATCGGCCGGGTTGAATTGAAGAACAAAATCCACTCTTCTCGTTTGGTACCTGGTTGGGACACTAGGGAGAAGATGTCGATGTATATATTTTGATCGACTTACCTCCGTTTAGCTTTTTGCGCAAAGATTTATAAGATCGTCCCTTACCTGTTCTCTACAGTAAATTGAGGAGGCTTGAAAATCGGGAACGGCTCGTCCGCCTGGCTCTCGGCTCCTGTAAGTTCATAACCTAAAACCTTCTCTACAATTCTGTACCAGGAATCTTCGTCGTGGCTTAAGGTGAATGCATTTGCCGACTCCTTAATAATCGCGGTAAGGTACCTGGTCAGGTGTGTAGCTTGGATGTGGCTAATTGACTCTTGCATATCGTGCTCTGTGTGGAATTGTTCGAGAGGCGCCGCCTTCTCTAAAGCGGCCTACACTGGTTAATATGTATGCATTTTTCTATACTAGTCCACTTAAATTACCTTTATCGACGGCGGGATGAAATGCCGGCTTAGCGCACCATCCGAAAACGATCTGATAACCCCAGTTACGACCTCGGGCAAGCTCGAATTGGTTAAAGATGTAACATCGACGAAGTAGACTGGTGAGGTCGCCAATCTCCCAATATCGACACGGGCAGAGCGTATGTCTATAGTTGCGGTTTCGCTGGATGCCGAGGACGAAGAGTCGGTGCTCAAGGGGCATGGACTCACATCATTATCCCCTTGGTCGCTTTCCCCATTAGCTCTAGGCGTGCTAACTACACGTTTAGCCATATCTTCTCGGCGCGACACCTCCACGTCTTCGAGCCAGTTCACGACTCTTTCAGAAGCATCCATCGATCTGTTACCCTGGGCCTAGCAGCGAGAGGCGCGCGTGGGAGTCGCAAGATCCCTGAAACCCGCCAAGTCATCCAACACAAGCCGCGGAACAACCCAGGAAAGCGGGGTGGTCATCCGGTCGCACAAAGCTAGCCGGGTTTACGGTGGGCAGCCACTACTTCTTCATGTATAAATCCAGAAGACTCTCTGGAGCTGTGGGACCACTGCTCTCTCGTTTCTTTCCGCGACTCTCGTCGCCCAATACGACTAAGTGCGAGTACAGAAATCCCAATGGCGGACCTGCAGCCAGAAACCCAGAAGGACATCACCGAGAGCCACATCTACCGTTACTTTCGTAGTTTCTTTAGTGAGAGGACAAGATGTCGCTATCGAAAGAGGAAGACCGTCGAGAAAACGCTCGAGGAACCGGAGATCAAGCCAGCCGTCGATGAATTCTGTACAAAGTACGGGTTGCAGCCCGAAACATTGGCAGGTAGCCTCCGCGTTTTGCTCGCGGAGAGAGTTTTCGAAGATCTTAGTCAAGCCAAAAAACGATTCCCAAAAATGTTCCAGCAATCGGCCGATCAGATGAATATGAGAGAGAAATGGGATTCGGAGGCAGCAAAGAGCGAGGCCGCTCTCATCGCCGAGTGGGCACAAGAGGAGGCTGAATATCAGAATCCGGACCCCACTTCGCCTGTTGAACGGAAGAAACCGAGTGTTTTTGATCCTCCGCCAAGTATCGTTTCACACCAGAACGAAGCAAACGGTGCGGCGGACACTTTGCCTGATAAGATTGTGACCGTCAAAAATGGTAAGGCTGTGATACCAGTATCAAAACAGCCGCCGCCAGAACCACTATCCGCCGAGGATCTTGTTAAATCAAAAATACCGAACATCTTCCCAATATATCTTCCGTATCATATGCAGCACTCCATTCTCACCGAAGCTCAATCCATTCTAGAGGAATCGTGCTACTACTTCGTGGAAAAATGGCTGCCCAAAAAGGTTACTGAGCAGCAGTACCGGCATCCAAAGAATGCCGAACTGAACATGTGGATCCGACTAATTGGCAGGAAACTTAGAGGTGGCTTTATTCCCACTGAAGCTTATAGTGGAGAAATCCCGGCTTTGGGGAAGAAATCCTTGAAGACTATCGAAGGTCTCCGCCACACCGTTGTCCACCGTCTCGATACCCATTCAAAAGGCCTAGAAAACATGCTAGACCACGCGATACTATTTGCAAACTTCTTAAAGGACGATTCGAGAGCAGGTCAATTACAAAAACTCCTGGATCTAGCGAGGGACAGATCCACCCATCTAGAAAGTATCGGGGTTTATTTAAGTAATGAACTAGAGAAAGAACTCATGGAAATCGAAGAGGCTAGGCGAGCCCTCATGGAAAGAGAGAAGAAGGCTATAAGCGAAATGATCAAAGACAACGAAAGGGTCTGTCAGCATATAACTTTACCCCCCGCGACTATTTGGGAAAAGTTGGGTGTCTCCGATATTCGAATGTACGGGTTGGACCATGCGGGTGGATCTAAAGATGCAGCTGGTACAAAAATGCCAGTCGTCAACGGGTCCTCTCTAGCTGGAAACCAGGAGCATGATGCGTTGGCACCCGTTGAGGATGCTCCTGAATCCGATCTTGAATCATTGCCCAGCAACACACCATTGCCCTTATTGCACAAACAGAAATACGATGCCGCATTCGTTGCAGGAGACGAAGTAGACACCGAGGAGCGACCTCGCAAAAGAGTGGCCATGGGTGCCAAACCACCTCAACAACTAGTCGCCGCCGCTGCCGCTGCCGAAAACGAAACCGAGCGAGGTATTAGTAGTAGAATACTCGGCATCTATACCAATGACACCGAATGACTTTGTAGCGACGCTTCCTACGATTTCAATAAATAATAGTAGTCACTTTTCAGCATATTTATATATGATCCGTATTGGTGAATTCATTAGTTATCATTGTATAATGCCATCCTTGCCACGCTACTAATACTCAACGCTCGACTTTGTGCTGTGGGGGGTTGCAACAAGGCCGCGCTCTTCGTGGAGGCTGGCTTACGAGACCAGCCACGCTCAACACAATATACTACCCATTATGCAACACTACGTCGACCAAGGATAGTCTCATATTAGACCAAGGGCGCGTAAAGCTTTGATGAATTGCGGAGACCTGAAGCGTTGTTCTATACGTTATCAGGAGGACTTTGGACCCTCAAACTAGGCCATGTACGTTTGCTTCAGTAACTGAACCTGGCAGACCTGCGTTGGAAGTTTTAGGAAATCCGCTTGAGGCTTGGCATCCATATTTTCAGCCTCAGGACGTCATTAGCCAAACACGGAACAGTGCAGCCCCAGTACAACGTCCTCCGGAATACGTTAGCACATTACTTAAAGCTATCTTGAAAATGGGATTTCCTGCGAATACCTGAACATAATTCGCGATTTGTATCGCATCGTTTTCGAAAANAAAAGAGGGCGGCACGTCGGGTCGGACCTTGCTGGGCGCCGTACAGAACATTTGAACCATGTGGCGGTTTTGGGATTCTTGCCCGACAAGAATTTTCAAACAAATTCAGAGTGTGAAGAGTCGAGTTAGCCATATCACAATCAAGAGAGAAGCCCGTGCGCCAAGGCTGAATTCAGATGAAGGATGATACTGAGTTCCAATCACCCAAAACCACTCTCGCTATTGTTGCCAGCCTTTGGTATGGAGAGCGGCAGCAGTGAAAATTTCGCGGGGATTGGTGAAAGGGCGGCTTTTACCGTCTGTCGTGTCTTACTACTCACACTTGATAGTCATCACGTTTCGACACGCTAGTTTGAAATCCATTCTCGAATATTCTTCCAAGCTTTGGTTTTGGTTTACCTAAAAGTTGAGGCGATGATCATATTTTGCAGCTATAATTCACTCAGCATTTCATACCCTCTGAAGTTTCCACGTGTCTATCAGAAATTAAGCTTCAGTCTAGCTAACTGTCGATGTTTGTCTTGACGATATTCAAACCGGTTTCTTGCTAGCTAAGCCAGAGCTGCGGAATTATCACCTAGGAATATTCATGATCTTTCAATAAGATGAAAGCAGGTGGGTATGTGAGAAACGAGCGCCAAAAGTACAAACTCAAATTTGGATATGATCGACCTCGCACCACCGCACTACGAATTTCTCTCTTTCCATGGATTAGTGTGGGTCTGTGTATGCATGCTCTCCTGATAGAACACTAACCTCGAACAGAACACTCGCTTCGTTCAAGCGAGGTTCTGTGCATATTTTGTGGCTACGGGGAATCGGCAAGGCTGGTCGTTGCTGGTGCAATTCCGGCCAGCCCAGGGTCGCGCAGGCCCTCTTCTGTATTAAATATCGATAACATCCTGCTGCACTGCTTAACATCTCTCAACGCCAAATCCTCCGAGCGCCATTCCTCCTATAGATACCAACTACTTCAGTAACCAATCCTACATTACTAAACCCATATGTTGTTCTTGTTGACGATCGTATGGTTGATCTAGATATCTTTGATGACGAAACCCACGATTACGCGATTGGGAACCTGAACTTGTTTTTAAGAGGCTGGAATATACTACAAGTTCAAATGTCCTCCCGGTAGAGGTCGCCATCGATGCATCTAAGGGAGAGATTAAACCCTCTGAGCAAAAAATATTCATCTAGCATGGCAACAGGTCTCCTAGGATGGATAATAGCGGTATGCATTGTGTCGATAATATTATGTACAACAGGGGTGGCTATTCGACTGTTCACACGGCTTAAGCATGCGAACAAGCATCTATTTATTGAAGATTGGTTGTTAATCGGCCCAGCGTATGTACGTATCCACAGACCTGTCCCAGGGCATATGACTCCGGATTTAATGAAGTTTTAAAATAAGATTTGTACCATGGGGGCAGCATGTGCTATGATTGTTGCAACGGACTACGGGCTAGGATTGCACATCGATCAAGGCGTGAGTACCAGCGATATGATCAAATTACTGAAGGTAGATTCCTTGATACCTTGTTTTTGATCAATTCCGTTTTCGATTTTCGATCTCCGTTTTTCCTCTTGTTTCATTATTTCACCAAGATAACACTAACGGCGCCAATACCGAAACTCCAGACGCTATGTAAGCAGAAACGAATAGTAGAAGCCCTGTGCTTCAAGTTTAACCGAGGATATTGACATCTATAAAATCCCAGACGCCATGCAATTCCCACTTATCACTGCTCTCGGGGCTATACGCGCCTCCCTCCTCCTCTTCCTCCAACGTCTTTTTGCAACAGTCGCTCCAAAACCTATTTATATGATTATATACGGCCTACTTTTTATAAATCTTCTCCATTGCACTGCTACTATATTTATGGCGATTTTCCGATGCACACCTATTAACCGTATCTGGGATATCAGCAGTGGTGGTATAACTTTTAGTTGCATATCAGCCACAGCCATCAATGCGATGGTCACGATTGGGCTGGTATTGGACGTCAGCATCTTCGTGCTGCCAGCGATACTAATAATAAAAATACATCTTGAGAAAAAGAAGAAATTTCAAAGCCTCTTCATGTTTGCATTAGGCGGCAGGTGAGTGCCATAGAAATATCCCCGGCTCAGAGGAGGCTTCATAATAGCTACGGCGCCGGCCCCAAGTGCGATCAGCTTCGCAGAGCTAGGACCACCCGGAATTTGGGACCAAGATGAAACTCTTGGTAGGATAGCCGTGGGCTTAGAAATCTTCCTTACGTTTCTTCTCAGTACGGACGAGCAACTATTGCCTGTATAATTATTTTATGACCAACGCCTAACTATGATTTTTTTATACAGTGGTTGTATCCTTGAAAGCCTAAGGTTTCATCAGCTACGTAACGCATCGACCAGTCCCGATATAACCTGTAAGTAAGATCAACTGTTTTAAATTTTGAAAATTTCTAATCTTTATCAATTTAATGCTGGAGTTTAGATACTTCTGGTGTAATATCCACCTCCCTTTTCGCACAAGTCGTCCTGGGCATTATGTGCTGTTGCGCTCCAACTATAAAAGCCTTCGCGACTAAACTCCTTAAATCTAAAAGCACTAAATACACTATATCCCGTTCTGAGAGCGTACGTGTAACCATCAGTCGCGGCACCAGCAGTGCGAGAAACCTGGAAGATAATATAGAGAGTGGCCCAGCGTCGCTATTTGAAGATGCCACTACTCCACGAGAATTTCCGGGCCCCGCTGGGGGTATTGAAATGGACGTGCGGGAACCGGATACAACAGGCAAGAAGAATGATGGCACAGTGGTTGTGGAGAGACCTATGGACATTATAGTGGGATGAACATCATAACGAACAAATTTTAATATATATGCACTTTTTCACCTTCCAGGCTCTTCTTCTTCTTAATTTTACTCTTTATACCATAGCTTCTAAGCCAGAATATATCAAATCTACCGGTGGTTTTATATACATGAACAAGCACGGTGTCCACGCTTTGATGTGATCCTTTCACAACTTTACAACACAGTAGGACCAAGATGCTGAGGCTAGCAACATGATCAAGACCACCAACAAATTCCAACCCTCCCTGGCTCAATTCGATCGTGTGGACAGGTCTCTCCAAGGTATATACGTACGTCGTGTTGGAAAGGTACTGGCTCGGATTCCAACTTCCTCATACGGGTGAATATTAACCACCTTATCGAAACAACAGCCGCCAGTTCCAGCACTAATTCCATTACGCGAAATAATTACAAGCCTGTGTACACATATAAACACTCTGTGCGGATATACGAGCACCGACGATATGATAGACAACTAATCAGTCAAACAGCCGAAGTACTAGCAGCCCAGAAAACACAGATGCTACAAGTATCTTTGAAATGCAAATGGAAAATAACAGCTATAAATTTACGTCAAGATAGTTATGCCCTCGTCTAATTAATTGGCTCGTATGTAGGTGGTTGTCAGCCTCATAATCGGCGCCACATAGTTCGCCACCAGGTTAAAACAGCTCAAGGCAGCTCCAGCCACGATAGAATTACTACAGTCAAAACTCTCAAAGCTTATTGAGTTCAATGGTGCCGTCTAGATCGCTTGGCAGATAATCTGGGACGTCCAGACTCGTTCACTTCACTCCTTCAGTTGGCGCAGCACGGTTCTCCAAGATGCACTTGGAATCGTGTCCATCAAGATGCCAGCCAGAGAATACGGGAAAGTTTATGACGATAATGTTTTAGATTTGTATCTTGATATAAATGGGGTAATAAACTTTGACTCGAGGAAGGTGATAGCGATGAATGATGATGGGTATTTGGCAATGGGGACAATGAACGCCGATAATTCCTAAATCGTAGTCTCTAATAAAAAATCGTGTGATCTAAGTATGGAACTATTGGCAATTGAGCTCGGATTGGGCATGGTAATTCCGTTTAATATGATACGAACTTTTCCTGCATTGGGGTCGGGTGAAGATCAAGTTGTAGCGGGGCGCACATACATTCCATGCCCCCGCGGCTGAAACTGAAACTGCGGTTTGCTTTTCGTCCATTATCTTCCAACCGCTGCGGACAGTCCAACCGCTGCATCGATACTGGTATGCTTCGTCAATTTCAAGATTATCGAGCGGATATATCCGGATCCGTAGAAGAGAACACCAAAGCCTAATTCAGAATGCTCAGGGGGATTTTCAAATTTCGGGTTATTACATTTTACATATAGGTGTTAATATATTAACATAGAACACTATACGTCTTCAGACACGTGTTCGACTCGCTTACATTGAGAGCTGATACAGAACAATTTCCGCGTTGACTTCGTGGTGTTTTGAGCCTCGTCGCAAGGCCGGGGCGGTTTTCCGTCCCACAGTTGTAATACATTCCACTTAAAGTAATGTTAATAAAACTGGGGTATCCTGATCAGGAAATAACATGGTACAGTTTGAGTTTAGTGTCGGGGTTTTAGGTGAGAGAAAGCAGGGGTCCTCAATAAACTCCGGTCCCGGCAGCAACCCTCGCGGTAGGAGTTAGTATAACGCGTCAGAAACCACGCATGGCTGCAGGTTTAGTCGCATGTGGCGCTGGTCAAATGACGATGTGAAGTTGCCAATAGACTCTGTCCTCCTCTCAACCGTCCATGAGATCCCGCAGAAAGCCTTCGTGCAAGAGTGGTACCATGGTAGACACACAGGCTCTGCTCGCGTACATTAATACGGGATTTCATTAACATGATCCGACGGTTATGCAGGCACATAGGGATCAGCTCATTGAAGTATCCTAATTAGGATTCCCCTAGCGAGCTTGCTTACCGAAATATGCAGTGCATCAAAAACCCTAATCTCGAGGGTCCTGAAACCACGCAGTTCTTTTGTTATATAAACAGCCCGACAGGATATAGCAGTGTCACTTTGAATTGCGAGATACTTGCTCGAGATCGCACCACACCGCTTATTTCGAAATTTCCCTTCACTTTGAACCAATCGAACTACTTTATTTTACGCTTGAAGACATCTCGCATACCTACCCAAGTAAAATGAAGGGATTATTTGTCTTCACTTTGGCCCTCATTGCCACTGTCACCGCATCTCCCGTTGCGAAAGGTTGGGGCTTACCTTAACTTGATCGTTGAAATACCATATCCGCTTCTAAACTAACAACTATTATAGGCGACCTCGAAAAGCGTGGCTGCCCCGTGGGTAGTGTTGGATATTCATACTGCTCGCAGGCATGCCAGAGCAAGTGGTCGACGGGTGGCGTCTCCTGCGGCTCACAGGCCAATTGTCAATATCTCGCTGAGGCTCGCGCAAAATGCAACCAGTGCTGCATTGACAGTTGTAGTATGTGTTAGACACATTCTCAGGGTTTTGGGATTGGAGCTTTATTGTATCGGTACGGGTTTGGAGTGTGGAGAGCGGTAGTAGGCCTTGTACATACTTATCAAACTTGTTAAGGGGGGCTTGCTCCATTCACAATTGTCGATGAGGATTGAGGCTTGTGCCTTTTTGTTGTCGAGGTTCCGCGATAGCGTAATAATGCTAGGTCTCGACGAATTATGCATTGTTTGCCTTGACTGTTCAATCTATAAAACAAAAGCACTATGAAATTACTAGGCCTGTCCCGCGTAGGTCTGTCAGGCCCGGTTCGTTAGCGGCTCCATAACAAATTTATCTCCCTAACAAATCCGGGTTTTCCGATAAGGTCTTGTTCGGGTCGGTTGAGAAACACACGCAACGGAGTATCCCAGGCGGCAGGGACTATCCCATAAACCTGGAGTTAGATGGGAAGAAGCTCTAGGCGGGCTTGGTATCTTGATGCGTTAGCACTGTGGTATTTTGCAACCAGGTTTTGCCAGTACGTTGTTCAGGCAGCCCTTATGACGAGCGAGGCCGCTTAGTACGCCAGCAAATACCGAGAAATGTTATAAGATTGAACATATTGTCGGATTTCCGCTCTGTCCGAGATGTCTAGACGAATTCATTACTGCGTATTATGATATAATATAGTCGGCGGAATAGAGGTTTGTGTAACCCGTCTGGCCCGCTGAGGCGAGATTAAGGTTTATGCATTGCGAATATCTAGATGGCTCGTCTATCTGACGCGACGTATTGGCTGGCTCACGCTCAAAAGTGGAGTTCGGGAATTCTGCTAGCGGCGGTGGAGCCATGGCGTTGGCTCTAATGGTTGGATGTGAAAACAGAAGTTGAGTTTCCTTCCAATCAGGTGCAAGAAATCCTAGTCTTGTACCCAGAAGAAATCCCAGTACTGAAGAGAAGTTAGAAGCGACTCAGTAACAGAAAATAACAAATGTACATCTATACAGAGTTTTGCGCAATTGCGGACTTGAACTATTGATATAGTCTAAGAACCCAGCTACGATTGATGGATGTATGGTCTAGACGTCGAGTTATGAAGAGCTCTAGATCTTGCCTGGACGGACTTTGATGGCCATCGATGGAACAACACAGAGAACCCTCGATGCCGACTAGCCGATGACGGGCTATTGCAGAAGTCGGGAAACCAAAACCCAAGAACCGAGTCTACCATCGGTAGCATTTTCAAGTGTAAAAAAGCTCCCTTAATAAACACTGCAGCAGAATTTTCTATAGCGTCAAACCGTGCACTTTGCCACTCTCTGTAGCCTAATTTCGGCCTTCACTCTCCGCTTTCAATTGTCGCGACGCTGCTGCCGATAAGGTCAGAGTTGCTAGTTTAACGTTTGCGAGTCAACAATTGTCGTTGTTAGCCTTCTCGCACAATCATTCTCGTGGTGTTTCTAGCGGTATGTTAACTTGGATAGTCTGGCGTTTGTTACTAGTATACTCTAGGATATGATATTTCATTACCTCTCTATTCTAAGACGAACACATGAAGTGTCATATACGAGAATGGTGGCGCGCGGCGGAAGCTTTTCACTGTACAGCCGTGCTGTTGTGCTGCTGGATTAGATCATGTGGCGCTTTTAAAAATATCGGAACTGAATCGACGGCGCCCCCCGCAGATGCCTAAATAAACTTTATATATTATTACCAAGGTTCCACTTTATAAAAGGGAGACTGAGGCCCGGATTCCGGTGTACGAACCAATGGCTCTAGGATTTTTACATGAGTCGGAGGAGCGGAGGACGAGCGGAAGCTGCCTAAGACCTTGCCTTTCTGCCTGGCTCTCTAGATTGTGTAGAAATTTCGCCGAAGGATCTAGACAATGCGGTGTAACTTCTTGAGGATCCGGATAAAAGAGATCTCAATGGGTGCAACTTCGGACAATCTTCTACCGAAACTTAAACCTTACATCCTTTTTTAAAAACCCCAAGCCCTTGTTAAATGTCAAACTAAATGCCAAACTATTGTCGCGATCGGTCTTTAACCATGCTAGAACAACCAGCACTTAATTGCCGCTACTCGGCCGTATAGGGTCCGTATTAATGAAATCTAGGGTGGAAGAATCGCAGAAATATTCATGGATTCAGTTTCCAAAACAAAGATTGCAATGCGGATTGTGGTTTGCGAGATGTCTTCGTGTACGTGTCATCGAAGTGGATTGCTATAAGAATCATGGTGGGACCTGCTTCCCGCATATATATCGAAATTACTAACGATTGGTTTCGAGCCTTGAAGGTAATAGCTTGCGATCTTAGCAAGAGTTTACATCTTCAAATCGATAGCTCATACCGCATTTGGTTCCTTTGGGGTACGGAAAATACGACAAGATGCGGATTGCATCTCTCCTCTCTGTCGCAGCTGCATTTGCAAGCGCTGTTGCACAACTCAGCAGTAATCTCACCTTGATCACCGAAGATTTTGGCGAAAACCCTACCAATGTTCCTTTCTACATCTACGTTCCAAAAACCATCCAAAAGCACCCAGCGATTATACTTGGCGTACACTGGTGTACAGGTACGTGACTGACTAGGAAGAAACATGTTGATAAAGAATGTCTCTGATTTGCTTTGGATTTCTAAAGGAACCGGCCCCGTGTTTTTCGAGAATACCGAGTACGCAAAATACGCCGACCAATTTGGATATATTGTTATTTATCCATCTGCTCCGCGAGAGTCAAAGTGCTGGGATGTAAGAGCTTCAAATTCGACAGCAAGGGTGGCAACGCGCATTAACTCTGGATAGGTCGCAAGCAACGCAACTTTGACGCATAATGGAGGAAGCGACTCCCTTGCCGTTGTGAACATGGTTAAGTGGACTTTGAAAAAATACCATGGCGACCCAAATCGAGTTTTCGTTACCGGGTTATCTTCAGGGGGCATGATGACGCAGGTTTTGGTTGCAACTTATCCCGATCTTTTTAAAGCCGGAAGTTCCTACTGTGGTGTCCCATACGGTAAGTGATACCGGGTACCCTTGTTTTGGTGGATGGGAGTTCATGACGTACGCTAACGACGTGATGGTAGGCTGCTTTAGGGGACCCACCGAGTGGAATAATGTTTGCTCAGAAGGCCGTCTGATTAAAACGCCTAAGGAATGGTAAGTCGAAGAGCATCCGAGACCGTCGCCATGTCGCAGTATGCCGCAATTATATATAGCATCACTAATTCGCCCATTTGTGTAGGGGAGACGATGTTCGCAATGCTTACCCTGGCTATAGAGGTCCTCGCCCAAAGCTACAGATCTGGCATGGATCTGAGGACGTCGGTTTGGCATATCAAAACTTCCATGAGTCGAACAAAATGTGGTCCAATGTGTTCAATATTCAATTCACGAAAAATAACACCAACACGCCGTTCGCCAACTACACGCAAATGGTTTTCGGTGATGGGACTAAATACGTTGCATACTCCGCGGCAGGTGTCGGTCACGACATTAAAATCACAGCTCTCGATGTGCTGGCATGGTTTGGTATCTACAAACCTCGACCCTCAACGACCACAACCACCGCAGCGGTCACTAAAACGCCTGCTCCAACTCCTTATGCTCTACCTTGGGGCCAATGTGGTGGCATTACATACAAGGTTTGCCTTCCAATGATACGCACTGAAAACAAGAGTTCCAACTAAAAACAATATACAGGGTCCAATCACTTGTACCAAGGGCTTCCAGTGTAAGAAATGGACCGACTATTTCTCCCAGGTAAGGCAATATCCTCCTTTGCTTAATTAATTCTTAGATGAAGACTGACCATGCTTGGCGTGCTCAGTGTATTCCAAAATATTGATGAATGCCTCGGCTGCATCCAGATAAGCGGATGTATTCAATCACGAGTTCGATGAGTTATGTACATGTATACATAATGTTTTGGCGCATAAACTGTACATATAGAAAATGTAAGCTTTGGTATGCAGAGATACGAGACTTGCGCAAAGTGTCTCGTCCTCCGTTTGATGATTATTTGAAGCCATCCGTAGACTTATGTAACCCGCGACTTTACGAATTTGGCGGCGGCATTGGCGTCCGATCCGTAAGTCCGATGGGAAGCGAGAATCCGAAACCCCCCTTTACAAATCTCATCACCGGGGTTACAGAACGTCTTGGACTTGGCATTGAGCCCCTTGCCCAACGCCCTTCCATATTTTGGATCCCCAAACATCACCACTGCGCCGACCTTCTTCGCGGTAGCTTTCGACATCCGAGATATTGCATTATGAACAAGCTGGGCGCCTTGGCTACATAATACCGCATTACAGTCAAATAGTGTTCTATATGAATAGGTGGGTGATTCCAAACTTAACGGAGCAAATTTTTTTCTCACCTGTAGCCGGCCAGTATCACTGTAGTGGAAGGGCAAGCTTTGGCGACTAGCTTGGTCATTGTCTGGGATCCTGTTGGATCACCACCAAGTATGGCGCCTCGGATGTCGGCAGCGTAGTTAACTCCCTGCACAGCCAATGCGCCCGCGCCGCCCGGAAGCGCTTTTGCTAAAGCCGCAGCGAGAGGTGTTCCGACGCTGCCCAAGTTGGAGCGCTCTTCCGTACCACGGGCAAATATTAAAGTAAACCGTTTGCAGGCACCGGTTTGGAGGTCGTTGCGATTGGAACTCTGCCGAGGGAAAATTGAGGCAGGGGCCGCACTTACGGTTTGGAAGAGTGACAAAATTGCTATCGAGATGATGCTAAGGCGCATTTTGTCTTTGGAAGTATTAGCAGTCAGCAAAGGCAAGTATGTATTCTGATAGATTGCGCCAGTTACTGGTAAATAGGACTGAAGGTTATGGGAGAGGGAGATATTCCATGCTTGCGAAAGTTTAGAGGCATATATATAATTAGGAGTGACACAGTACCGGGGCCCTTTGGGCACTTCTAACATGATGTAGATAACGGACTTCTGTATATACCTGTCTTGATCGGATCTATACTCACCGATACGCGTATAAAATGCTTTCTCATGATATCATGACCTGACAGACACAGCATTGCAACAGCGCTGACCAACACTGAAGATGCGTTGGGTGGTTGCATTTATTCGTGTTGGACTTTCTGGCTCGGTTACGAAGTCGGTATAAGGCGGTCTCGGCACTGGGTATGAGGTATGGGGCACTTTCAAACTTCATGTCAGGTAATCGGGAAGCATTGTGTTCAGTGAAAGAGCATGTTGAAAAAGCTTCGTTTTGGCATTGTTTAAAGGAAACCTCCCGGGCCAGTCCATGGCGTGCATCCTGCACAGCTGCAGACCCAACCATATTTGACTGATAGAACGTCCGCTAACGATCGTTTACGATAGTCTGTACCCTTTGTGGCAGTTCTTCGCGCAAACGATTCGTACTTTTACGGCACCTGTGCAACATTCGAACTCCATAACCGGGATTCATCCAACAAATGCATTAGCTTCCGAATTCCATACCCCGAGTATAAACTACACAACCCCTGGTCGGCTCGGCTCAGCGATTGGCGCAAAGGGAGATATAGCCACCACCTAATGGGGAAGGCGGAGTATCTCCCGAATGGAACACATTCCACAAATATTATCCCTCATATATCTGGCATGGGGCCTGGGGAAAGGTGAGACTCTAGTTTTATCGGAAAGCAGGTTCACCCCCACAAAATGATCCACCAACCGTTTAGTTAACTATGAGCTGATAGCTTCGGTTTATAAATTTACACTAGAGATCGACATTTTTCATCTTGCGGCCAAGCTCGTATTTTTTTTGGCAGCACTGCATCGATAACTTGGATTTCTAGGTTCTTCTACTAGTTGTTGCAAGTGAAGTTTAGTAAAATATAACAAACTTCTATTAACCGAAACCTTCCCTATATGATTCTCACTATTTACATCTTTCCTAAAGTCAGCTAAACTATTAGTAGGCTATTGATCTCTCAGGATCCACCTTGATCCTCCAATTGTATTGAGCGGAATAGAGTAGGCAATATAATAACAATTCGGTTGACGCGTTAAGCTAAAGCCTTTGTATTAAAAGTATGGTCGTAAATGGCTATGGTCCGATCTACCATCCCAGTGTCTTCCACAATGGCCTGCTATCTGCTCGATCGTTAAAATAAAATCCCGCCAGGATTTGCTATCTTTCCAAGTACCCCCCCCGATTTGCCGGCCCCGGCCGGGCCTGCGCCGCCCACTGTTACCCCATTGGCAGTCCACACTGACTCGAAAGTCGCAAACCCCGTCAATATCCCAGCTCCCTTTCGTTGTGACACCAAGGAAACATAATCTTTGATTGTCGCCATTGGTCAGAAACTTAATTTTGCAAACCTCCAAATTCACCCTACTCCTCAGATTCTCCATCAATTCGACTACCTGTCCCCGGCTCGTAGAGCGTGTAGATGGTGTAAGACACGTCAATTCCTTCAGCGACTTCTTGTTCGCCTCTACAAACGCCAACAAGGTGCCCCCCCACAAAATAGAGTCGGGCAATTCCAATTTCCGTAGTTTTGATAGCACTAGATTCTCAGTGAAAAGGAACTGCGGCGGGCTGCTGTTGACTATTTGATGAAACTCAGGCCCTTGCAATACGAGATGCTCGATATTTTGCAGGAAAATCAGAAACGCTGGTGAGAGATTACTCGGTTCTAACTTAGAGATATCGGTCTCGTTTGCTGTAGCAGGCATCTCAAGGTGAGTTAGCTGTGTAAAAGTGTGATTTGGTGGGAGGTTAAACGTCTCATCAAATGAGATTCGGTCCCCTGTTAAGATTGCGCTTAGAAATTTCGTTCTAATCTCAGGAATATCACCTCGAGCGGCAGCAACGCAAGCCAAGAGTTTTTCAAGAGCCCAACTAAGGGTTAATACGTATTTCGTATGTGGATCTATGTCATGGAAGCAGTCCGGATATAGAGAATAGAACCAGGACCTCCATTCAAAAGATTCTAGCTTGGGGTTGTCATTGATGAATTTTTTAAGGCGTGGATTGTGTCTTTTCCAGACTGCCGTTAGATTCTCTCTGTCTTCCTTTCCCCCCAAATATTCGGGGAGAAGGCGAATTTCAAGAGTTCCGAGATTTGGGAGGGCCTTGAACGTCTCTGACATTGCTTCGAAGAAGTCATTGTCGAAAGACCAATCAGACCCGAGATTGCCATCCTCGGGCTTGTATGTATTGGAAATAAGAGACCGCGAAATAAGCCTCAGTTGGGGGGCTAGCACTTCATTTCGGTATCCAGTTGCCTCACGTGCTGCTGGAATTTGGTCTCGGAGGGAAGATTTGAGCACAGTAGTAATGCGGGAGCTCCGTGGAGGTGATGAATTTGATGGCGAAGGATCTGATGGCGAAGAGTCCAGCGGCTTGACCAGAGCCTCAAACTCAGCAAAGTCTGGTGAGTCTAGATTGTCGAGTATGTAGTTCCTGCAGATCTTTGAAAGTTCGGCGATGGTTGAATCCGAGTACTGCCGTAGGGTTTCGTAGAGGTAATCTCTAGCGCGTATGCGAGGAGACGATAAATTAAATACGATATGCCTGATTCGGCTCCGCTGCTCGGGACTACTAGCTGCTAGCTTCTTAAGGAATCCGATTTCTTCCTTCGCGTAGAAAATGATTTGCTGACATGGGTAGAGACGGTAGTTCGGAAGTTTCGAGAGGATAGCCTTAGACAGGAAACGTATGTTTCGAAAGTCAGAGGTAGGAAGATAGTCGCAGATCTCCCATATCACGTCATGAGGCAGGGCTTCAAGAGTGGGTGTAGGCATAGCGGTCAGCGGCGTGTCCGATGTTGTGAGAAGAGGTTGGCTGTATATAATTAACTTAAGATCTTTTATGTATGCATCTGACAGGGCACTCGGGTTGACCGGTCGCTTTTATGCGTCCTTCCAGTGCTACTATTCTCTTTTTGCTAGGATTGTTTATCGCATACGATGATCCGGCTCCAAGAAGATATCTGTAGAAAGACCTCTAAGAAGACGTTCGAGCGCTCTGATCCTCGAACATGACCGCCGGAAGTATGACGAATAGAGTCACTTTCTATACCTGCACGCCAGAAAACATTCCGCACAAACACGGTGGGCATATACAACAAAAGCGCACTGGATCCTTTGTGCCAAGAATACCTTGAACTACAATTATTCTGAATTCCTATCCATTTGCATCGCTTGGTTATTTTGCAAATTTGACAGTTATAATGTATTAAAAAAGCTCTGTCATCCCGGAGTGTTCATATGAGAGCTGCTGGTAATATCGGTAGTGGCATTCGATTGGAGTCTTGTGGAAGGCGCCTAGGCTGTTCCTTCGTGCACCATGGAGCTACGTATTCGCGGACCCACTGGACTGCTGTAGTCCCACAGCCGCTAGCTTGCTCGGATGCGCCTCCCTTTCCTAACGCGCCTCTCCCGAAAAATGCAACAGCCAACGATTTCTGGGGCCGTCGGAGATTCTACGATCCAGCTTGAAATAATAACAGCAGTAGGGGCCAAGAGGCCTAGAAGCAAGGTATCTTACTTGATTTATTCGATATCTATTTGACTGTGACTCGACGACGATGCTCTTGGAGATCTTAATACATATTAGGCATATATAGGAGTACTGTTAGTGCCTGATGTGGAAGCTAGCACCACAGCTATAGTGCACTATCACCTATCCTATCTAAGGCATGGTCGGGTGATGACTTTGCAATTTGGGCCTCAAAAAGGTATTTCCGGCTTGGGGCTGGCGTCAGCGGACACGATAAATATGCGATTGATAGGCTGTGACGAGGATTGTACCGTTGAGATAGCTGGCCGGTGTACTGACTGTCGTATAGTTTGTAATATTGGTTACATTGGAACGTTGGCCACAGCCACCCCGCAGCTCTAGCCGCGTAGTCATTCAAGGCTTTGGTGCCAATAAAACTCTTTGATTCGATTGTTTAACTACATCGTCAATATTAGGTACTATATGCCTTTATAACTTCATTATACCAGAAATCTAAGACCCCCCACTGTAGTTTCTTAACGGTGGGGAACAAGTGTAGTATTAAGCCTTCTAGGTCAGTAATAGATCTCTACATATCCGCCGAAGGTTCAAGATATAGGGCGTCAGTAATTGAAATGATGTATGTGAATAAAATAGCCATAGACATACCTTATTGAAGGCCTGAAGAGCCTCCAGTTGATTGAGAATCTTTGACTGGTACCCGGCTGCAGTAATTAACGATTTCTTCGCCTTTAATTGCATAAACAAGAGGGTTTCAGTATGAAAGAGCTATTTACGTAAACTCTTTCGTCAATACATTCTTCAACGTGTTTAAATTGGCAATCCCAGACTTACTAAGGTGTGAGCATTCGTAGCTCTACGCGCTTCGGTTTCTGTAGTAATCTTCGGACTAACACTTATTTTCGCACTATTGGGACCCGCATTTCGAAAAAATGAGAGAAAGTTTTCGAGAACTTTCTGTGTAATTTTTGACAGTTAGGTCAATCGCACAACTCAATGAATTCGAGTGCTTACTGGGGTCTCCGTCCCGACGTTAGCTGCAGTGATACCCTTCACGATATTCTCCATTTCTCGAAACCTGGTCGTGTAGTCATCCGAAAATACACCCTCGATTTCAGTAGCATTCAGGGCAGAAACGACCGAACCAGCCGTTAGCGCGGCGAGCGTGATCAAAGTCTTGAAGAGGTGCATTGTAGAAATATTTAGCGAAAGTGAGCTGCAAAGGTTTGAAGGGATCTGGGTTGTGACGTTTCATGCTTCGATCAGTGTCTTCTTATATTCACATGGACGCCAAGCGCTCTTAACTGGTGAATGCATACTGAGGCGACATCGTCAAGCGTATCCATGATGTAAAGTCGAGCTACCCCCATTGCGAGATGTCTTAATATGGGTTTCGGATATAGCTTCGCGCTTCGGGACCGACCGGTGCCGTAGGTCATAAACTTCGGGATATTGCAGGCTGTAGCCCTGAACTTAAGTACTCAAGCGTTATGGAGCTCGCATCTAGATAACAACTTTGGACAAGTCTTCTCCCAAGCGGCTCAAAGACCCGGGTACTGCTAGAAGCAGCGCTGGCAGAACACAACCAAGCTTACTTCGAGCATATTTTTCCAAGCCAGGTCAGGCCAACCGGGTAACTAGGAATCCAATCGTTTTTTCCCTAGCTACTTGATCAGATATGCGATATCGCGGCGCGGCTTCGCAGCACCGCATGGCCACAGCTGCACAGCAACGCAACATAAATGCAGCTGCCCTTGATAATTAATATAAATTTTGCGTGCCGTGTTGCTAACAGAACCTTCGAAACGATGTCGCCTGTTCCGTGTGTCTTACGCAATCCATAGGCCCACGTGGTTTAAGCTCCAACACTATGTTTCTTATCTCTTTTTCTAACAAAGATGCGAGGCTTAATAGGAGCATTATGTCGCTCACAAATTAAGCTCTATCTGGTCTCGCTAGGTCAGTCTCGACACTAGGCCGGTATTGGCAATATACAGCTTTGTCGTTACTCCAATCAAATTACAACGGCCCCAACTCCACATGCAACACGTGGTAGTTGTGTTGCAAGGTAGCATCTTCCTATAATAACACAGAAATTTAATTACGGGGAGGCCTGACCGGGTGGAAATGAAATTTAGTAATGGTGGCAGCCTGGGAATTATGTGAACAGTCACAACAGAAAAAGGGTGGTCCAGTCACAACTTCACTGGTTTCACTAAGCACTTATCAAATGTGTGGCGATCGCGAGCAGCGCTATAAAGCCCACCTATATATAAAGTGCCAACAGGGTGCCTATCTGATGCCTCTATAAACCCTGTTGTCACATCGTAGATACTAATTCAAATAGTACCAACTCATATATTTCGCACGGGTAAATTCGAATTAACTCCACAAAGGTTACTTCAGTGAGACGAAGTATAGCGCTGCTATCCAACACCACTTAGTATCAGAGCTAGAGAGCTAGAGCGCTAGGAGCTCGGCCGTCCAATCAATCGGCCCATCTCTATTGAGGATTCGGTGGGCCCAACCTGCACGCGTATCAAAAGGACCTATCGAGCCTGTATGCATGCTTGAATCAGTTAAGGATGAAAATGCTAAGGCTTATTAGCACTACAGTCTATCAGCTGCAGCACTGTTTCAATCTTCGAGGTATGGCCCCCCTGCATACGTGGATCCGGTCAGGGTTGGGACGCCACCTCCCAACTAGCTACTATGTGTAAATAAAATTTTATCATTGTCGAGACAGAGTGCCTACCTGCATTCCATACATAAATGGAATACCAGTCGGAATCTACTAGATAGAGGAGATACCTGGCGGCGGCAAAGATATAGAACCCTGGGATAATTACGATGAAGCTGGTGGAATGATTATTCAGACCCTTGATTGAATCTAATAGCGTCGCACTGGGCGGAACCTTAAACACCATTTACACTTCTCATCAAAACAGTTCATTGGACCCAGGGTATATCGTGCATAAGCTCGAACGCATACTTGAGTGCTTAAGTATTCAGAAACGGCGATGTGAATTCGAATATATATGGACCCCTCGCCGGCTTACAACGGCCCGCAGACTTGAACTCGGTTCCTCCGTCCACCTTCCTGTAAGGGTATACCTATACTCTATTGGGCCGCCAAGAGGTATCCTCAAAAAGCAATACTATCACGTAGAACGTCAATGAGGTTAGAACTAGAATTCAACTATTTAGGTTGTATGCATATTCTCAGGCGGAAGCCGCAACGGCACGGCCGTGCGGTCAGGTCCGACGGAGTCGAAGCACTTTCAGATCTATCTCGTTCGTTAAGGGCTCCGTAGTTTGAATCCTTTGTCAATTGTATCTGGGATATTCCTAAGGATGAGTTTGGTCGAAGAGCTCTATCCGCTGTCGGCGGATATAGGATCCCATCCAGTTATATAATGGATCCTCGGTTCTCTACTGCGTTCAATGTTCGTTTCCAAGTCCGCAACTTAGGTTTATATCGCTCTAGTAAAAACTGAGGCACTAGCTGGCAGCTTTTACTTAGTCATCAATGGCTATCATGAAACGACTTTATTTCTCGCCTTAGCTGTAGTCTCTAGCGCTCGGAATATCCCTTTCTTCGCAAAGCGGACCTGCGTCGCTGATGACTGTTCTGACAGTATAATAACTTCAAACTAACTTGGTAAAGTAACATGCTGATTGTCGAATTTTTAAACCGGTACAGCTGTCAGTGATTCGGAATCGCCCGGCTTGGTAGATTGTTCTGCGTATTATATAACCGCTGGACTTCTTTCTACTGTGTAAGCTAGAAGCCACCATAAGCTTGGCTCAAAACATCATTAATATATCCTATATACAACTACTAACGTCCTTTATCTAGCACGGCGGCCACGACCACGACTCTAGGTGTGACTGCGACTGAATATTCAATTGCCGCTACAAGGACAATCACAGACACGGACTGGGCAGCAGCAACAGTAACAATCACATTACAAACTACAGTTGACGGAACGACTACTGTAGACATTACTACTCGTCTCGCATCGGCACTATCGACTGAGGGTGCCGTCTCTGAACCATACAGCGCTCCTTGTGAGGGCTCCGCTGCTCGCTTTACCAGCGCGTGTTTTTGCCTAGCTGGTTTTGCCGTCCCTACTACGACCACTACTGTTACGTATACAGCGACCAGTATCGCTGCGAATTCGACGGCTGAGATTACTGCCCTCTCTATTGAAAGCGCGTTAACTACAACGACATTTACTTTGACCGAAACACTCACCTCTGCCACCGCAACAGTCACTGCAACCTGGATTTCCTTTAAGGCCAAGGATAAAGGCGGCGGTCATCCTGGCGAATACATCGGCATAACCCCAGAAGATGCTCCTTCACACCCCAACTACCCGATTTTCGTGGATAGTATCGATGCTCAAATCTTCGATTTGAACCCGGACAACGGAGATCTAAAACTATCCGGCACCGAAAGGAGAGCGAAGTTAAGCAATGCCGTTGGGTTATCTACTAGTTTGACTCGTAAAGTTTTCTTCACAACTCCAGAGGCGACAGAGGCTGATGCGGTCTTTTACGCATCCATCAACCGTCCTAACTTTTCTTTAGTGGATTGCACCTTGGATGACTATGATTTAGTTTGCGGAGCATACGCATACACGGTTCTTGGTTGGCTTGAGGCATCGAGTTCCTTAGTACTGGCTACTACATCTGTTAGTTGGACGCCATCAGGGCGGTCTCAAGAGTACTTGGAAGCAGTTTCTTATTAAATATGCGAGTCTGAATGCGGATTGGAGGGAAGGATTTGGCCGACGAGGTATAAATTGACTGAGTTCATTGGCAGGTCTAGCTTGTCTCGCAGCTTGCATAAATGAATTGTAATCTTAAAGAAAAAAAAGACTGTCCTATTTCAATCTCTGAACTTCGCTTAGCAGATAAATTTTGGCATCGAAAACACATTTCTAGACCTACATACATTCGGTATAAACACCATGGAAAACAATATGGAGAGACGGCAAAATTTGTGGTATATCTTAGCAAACATGAAGGGAAAGGGTTTAGGTATGACAAAAGCTTCGAAACGATAGTTACACTTCATACAGAAGCTATTTCTCTTGGATCACCATCCTTTCCTTTATCCGGCTTTCCTCCCTGCATAATAGGCGTCTTCATTTGTAGATATCCTTCGATAGCAGTGTACGGCCCAGGTTGAAATGCAGCCTCAGCTTCCGGCTTAGCTAACTCTATTGCCATATATTTTTCGCCTTCATAGGGCTGCAACCACCCCCAATCCGCTAGTGCAAGAGATGGTATTGCAACCTTCGCATCCTGATAAACCTTTTTGGGGTTATTGAGATCATACTGCCCTTCCAACCCAAACGCTGGATTGAAATCCGGCATATCCTTTTGCACAATGAGAGGACCCATGTGGAAGAATGCTGTCATCTTGTTTAATGCGTCTTCCCATAGCCAAGTTGGGAGCTTTAGCGGCTGGTTTGGCAATATGCTACTGTAAGCGTGGATGGGGAGGAAGGGGTCCATCAATGCGCCATAGATTTTCAAGTTGGAGTTTCGGTCAGCTTCGTAACCGAAGGCGTTTTCATCGTCTTTATCTTGACCAGGCTCCGTACTTTGACCGGACAGAGAATAGCTTTCGGGGTCCACCCAGAAGGGGTTGAAGTCTGGATATGTCTTTTGATCAATCGGTTTCACAGGGCTACCTTCCTTCAGTGGCTGCTTGTAGAAGTATGTGTTAATCTCGGAGAGGTTGAGTTCATTTCCCGGCGTTCGCGTAGGGTCTTTGTTATCCTTCTGGCTGAAGTAACATATTAAACCATCAAAGGTCCTATCTTTGTCACCTAATTTTATTTTGAAAGAGTAAGAGTTGTTTCCGATCAAAGGACGCTCCGGCTTATCGCTGCCTTGCCCCTTCTTAATAGCTTGGTTTTTCCTCGGTTTAAATGCTAACTCAAGAGACCAGCCGGTATTTACTAGTGCGAGTGGCCTTCCAATCAGAGAATTCACAAACTGGCCATATGCACTCGGTGGGGCTGGCAGTTTTTTCTGCGCTTCTTCTATCACCTCCAAGAACGACAGCAGGTATTTCTGATCGCCTTCTCCCAGCAATTTCAACAAGGCGTCAAGCTGTGTGGTAGGCTGAGTTACAGGTGGTGGAGGGAAAGGTAGCCACTTGGCCCCCGCTTTATCCCTTAGATCATTGTTCGGTGCTGCGATTCTAACTTCACGGTAGAATGTTCCGTCTGGTAGGAATGTTTGTATGCCGTGATTGATGTAATTGACAACAACCCATCCCCATATGGGCGATTCCCAGTCGGTCGTCGGTCGCCAGTACGACTGTTTGCGCATCTTTGGCTCGCTTATCTGAACAAACGCGGAGTTGAGACGAAGAGGTTGGTTGACTGAAGGCGGTAACTGGATGAATTCGCAATGATCAACGGTCTCGCAGGGTGCTACGACATTTGCAATCTTCGAACCTGGAGACGTCTCTTGCGGAACATAAAAATGGCCCGTGCAAGGATAGAAAGGCGGTGGCCCTTTCTCGCTGATTCGAGGATCGATGGCATGAACTGCTTGTCCGAATTTATCGATGATATTAATCTTCTTAAACCGCGCTTGACCATGCGTGACTGGCTTGAACGGCGAATAGCCTGTGCTCGCCAAAGAAACTAGGGCGCCATATGGTGTTAGGTCTGTATGCTTATCCACCATTATCAGCTCGCTTTCGCGTATTGTAATATTCCAGGCTGCCTTGACCGCCTCCGCAAGTGGTTGCGGGACTTGTGACGGAAATCGCACGTTTGGCTTCACATGATTCCCTTGATATAAGGTGAGGAGATGGTTAGATAGGCCGTCGAGTGGGAATGAAAGAAATGCTAGACGATCAATATTATCTTTAAGTTCGTCCCTATCCGCTTTTGGCAACTTCTCTTCCAACACTTCGGGAGGAACAGTACTGTAGAGGCGGTCTAAACTCGCTCCGAGGGAAAACACTGGCTGAGGCAAGATCAAACTGCGTCCGGAAAGTAGACGGGTATCGTTTCTACTATCCTTGAGGTTTCTGACATCTTCACACAGTCCGTATCTTACCCGCGCGAGCCGGTCATCATAAACTAAATCCCACTTGTCGAACGGTATATGCGTATACTCGAGCTCCCACTCCACAAATAATGGAGACCAAGGCTGGGTCTTCTCGAATCTGTCGCGCCATGGGTTTTTCTCGTCTTTCTTAGGGTGGAGCAGTGTTCTGTCGTGGTAAAGAGGGAAATGTTGGTTGGGTCCTGGCTGCTTCGCAGTGTCATAAAGGGCGACGAATTCTTTTACTAATACTGCGGCGGTATCTTGTAATTTTTTGGTCGGCAATCGATCCAAGTAATAAGCTGTCTTGGGGTCGCTTATATCGGGTGTTGGTGTGATAACCTGGGAATCTAGTCGGACTTTCCAAGGTTGAAGAAAGTCTCGTGGCCATCCCGCATTGATTCCAGCCACTACTATAGTTGGATCCCCTAACTGATGGTAATCTTGCTGTACTCCCTCTTTCGGCTTGATTGTTAGTTGTCCAAGGTAGAATTTCTTCCTGTCAATCAGACGCTTGTCAAGGCTAAATAAAATCCCATGAGATGTTCTAATCTTATCGACACGTTCTCGATACGCAAATTCGGTTCCTGGTGTTGCAGCATCTATGTCGCTAACATACTGCCACCATTGTGAAAACATTTCCCATTTAAGTTGTTCCTGGCGCTGGGATGACATGTCTAGCAAGTTCTGCACTGCATTGAGTTTGCGCATCGCAACCGCTTGATCATCCGGCGGCTTTTTTCCCGCATCTTTTTCGTCAGCTTCGGGAAATTGGAATTTGGTCCCCCCTCCTGTTTTGAGAAAGTTATGGCTCTGAAGTTCATCGAGTGCTGCGGCGAATCCATCATTCGTATCCTCTTGAGCTCGCAACAGAACCTGGAGCTGCTCAATATCGTAAATAAGGTCTTTGTTTTTCTCGTCATAATTGGCCTCGACATATGTGAGAAGGGAGTCTAGCGGAGTCGTTCCTACCGCCACCTGCATACTCTGATGTATGAGGTCAGAACATTTGTTCGCTGGGATATTGGGGGGCTTCTCGTGAAGATCCCAGACCACATCGTACATGCTTCCGTGGCATAGGACACGTCCCGGTTCCCTCGAGTCGAGCCAATCTTGAATCGTTTTCACAGTCTTTTCGTCCTCCAAAGGTTGCATATGAAGAGCGGATAAACGCTCACGTCTCGTAAACTTCTTGTCAACTATATTTAGCGGGTCATCGGCCATCGCGGCGTGCCAACCGATGATATAATAACTCGCCTCTGCCTTTGTCAACCGTAGTCCGTCTCCATACTTGAAATTATCTACCATAGACAGTACATTGCTGCAGTGTTGTTGAAAATCGGGGAATAGTTGATTGGACGTGCTCGCAACGCTAATGTGCACCCGTTCCATGGGCTCGTCCGATTTCTTCTCTCTCCAAGTTTTCGCACTCTCCTGGTATCCAATGAAAACCTCGGCTTGCTCATCGATAGATATTTTGACGCTTTCTCTTTCTCTACGTTTGTGGTGATGAAGGGAGACACGTCAACCTGAAGATCCAGTTCCAGAGGAGCATCATCGATATTTGTGACCCGATTGCTCTCCACAACCCATGCGGTTATGAGATCAAGTTTGGCATCAGCGGGTTCGTAACTTCCTGGCTTTATCTGTCTGATTACAAGCCATCTATCCGGAATCCGACGAAACACCGGCGCTTCCGCAGTTGCGAGTGGATCCGTATCATCCAGTGCATGAAACCCTTTCACTTCACGCTTTTTATTCGGATTCCCGGTAGACTCGGTCGATGCTTCACCTATTCGGTAGAATTTTGGCAGCATCCAGTGTAAATATACGCCAACTCGATTGTCTCGTGGTTTTCCAGTACCCAAATCGGTGTACCGGGAATTATGCGACGCTGGGATGGAGTTGTGGAGTTCAACGTGCGGTAGGATGTCATGTTCGACGATGTGGTCGTTCAGGCGTAAGAATGTATAATTTGGCTGCGTGATGGGGGCGATTTTGGCCTCGTCGTTGCCGGCCGCGACGACTTTTTCGTTGAAAATAAAGGCGTCTAGTTTTAGAGGCACTAACAGAGTAGAATCCGACGTTTCCATTGTGCATGTGGTGAACGCAACACAGGAATGTCGCTTTAGATCTAGTATAGAATTCTGTTTCTCTGGGCGAGTTGTAATTCGGTTTGCCCTCGATCTAATTTATGGGGATGGTAGCTGGTATTTATAAACTCCAGTCGTACCGGAGTGAGATGTACAAGTGCCATTAAATTAGCCAGGCCTGGCGAGCACCCTACTTACTGCCCGAACTTTTAGAACTTACAGGTATCCGAAGATGGAGCGAATTAAGTAGAACTTAGATACAGCAGTTAAATGTAACGCGGTGAAGAATGCATTAAGTATATTAATTTTTAAAAGAAAATTACTGTTACCCCTAAATTTGTTTCTTCAAATATATATAATCCCTCCGTACGCACTGTCGCCCGTCTTACTAAAGGCAAAAGTCATCTTGACCCAAGGGATAGGCATTTTACTTGTACAAGATATCCCATGAGATCCGAATTCGGGCTCTTCAGATCAGGTACTCGGCTCTGGGGCCGGTTTTAGTGGGTCTTTGTGATTGGTATAGGCGGTTCCATCTGGTGCGATCATGAAGACATGATTATGGCCCGCGTGCTGCAGAGCAACGAGCAAACTATCCTTTCGAGCCTTTACTTTCCCTTGGTTGACGACTTTCGGTTCTCCCCAGTTGCCATTGCCCTTCCTGTCTATCCTGGTAAGCGCTCGTTTCCCTTGTTGAATTGTAAAATAATAAAGATAAGTCGTCCTGTCAGCGCCCGTGCCGGCGGTGGTCACAGCGATAGGGGTTTTATCTTCGATATCGTCCGTTCCGGGAATCGGTTCAACTTTACAGTACGTCAGCGTAGGTCCTTTCATAAGGCATGGAGAATGCATATGAGATGGGATATACTTTTGGGATGCTGTTCCTCAGCGTCGATTTTCAAGACCGAGAGGCGGATGTTGTCCTCCGGATCATCTGGAATCGGGTCGGATTGATAAAAGACTGAACGGCTCCCATCTGCGGGGTCATATACTGCTGCAAGCTTTGTGTTTTCCGAAGGACGGGTGCTTTGGAAAATATGTGGTGGTCCTGGAGTAGCACCCTCTTTAATGACGGCTTGGTGGATCTTCGGCTTTGTTCCAGCACTATTTTGTTTAACCGTGAATCATTAGTATGTTACAGGCGCTTAGATAGCTTGAATATGTTGAGCTGGTGATGTATTACTCACTGTGGGACTCGCAAGTAATAAATAAAATCAGACGCAAAGGCTGAAGCGTTATCCGTCACTGCAGCGATTCCGATATACCCAGTTTGGAAATCTACCCTATTACCAATGGGATTGGAGATTGGGCTGACTTGTGAGATTACTGCAGCTTCATTCCCACCATCCTTAGGGTTTTTCGGGTCCTCTCCTTGGAGTCCAGCCACCTTTGGATATTGAGTGAGTCCGTACACGGTGGGGATTCCGTGTTTGTTAACCGCGGCCATAGTGCTTGGGCTTATAATGTTGCTCTTCGTCGCCCCATTGTCGACATGGCCAACCCATTCAGTAGAGCCCAAAGGGCGACGTTCATAAGCTAGTTGCAGCTTGTTAGGATCGTTCAAATAATAAAGCACTGCTTCATCGGGATTCGAAGGAATCTGGATGAGAGCGACTGGACTAGAAGTCATTTTGGCGGGGTTTATTGTAGTTCAATAAGATAAAGTATAGGACTATGATGTGGATTCCGAGGTTGCGAAAGGATATAACGTTATGAGACTGGTTCTCGAAATTTCAAGTGTCTATCCTCGACGAGCCCGCTCCTTCTTCTTTTATACTTTGATTTCTTATGAGTAGGCCCTCTTTTCGACCCTCTCCAAATGATATAGCTGAACTCAGCTTATCGCAATCGCCTCAACAGCTCGATGGGGACGCCGACGGGTGGTTCCATCCTCTTTGGATACGCACGCCAACAGACGAAGGCCCAGCGGGCGCGGGACTCAGCTCTGGAGTCTGGCCCGAAACGGTTTAATCACAATATTTCTGGAGGTGGTGTCGCAAGTCCGCGACAGCCGATTTTGATTCGCTGCAAGAAAGTGGGGACCGGATGTGATTGTCGACAGGGATCGCACTTCGGCACCTGCATCATGCGGCACGGCAGACGTTGGTATACAAAGATACTTCTCACGACTTCAGCAATTCAGCTGAACATGCATAGTAGCTGCGGGAAACTACCTCGACAGCGAAGTTGCCCCGTAGGCTCGTTTCAAAGTCGATGGGTTAGGTAATTTGAGCCGGGCGCAGCTGGCATCATTCTCGTCATCGGAACTCGCGGCAATCGCAACGCAAGCGGACTGAATTCAAGGCTAGCTCTAGGCCGATTGAAGCGGACTGGGCGAGTTTACCCTGGAAGTATGCGTAGTCGAGCTCTGAATTATCTTTTCTTGCTGATGAGATTATAGATATCTCGAACTTACCAAGTATCAGCTTGAACATACAACTGCAAGTATCGATACCTATTCAACATGGCGCCTCGCCGTCGGAATGGAAACCAGATTCGCTCACCAAGGTACCTTGCCCTCCGTCATGGCGAACGCATCCTTCAGAGGCTCGCAAATCCGAACATCTACGTAGACACACCACTGCTTCCAGGGGAGCAAAAGCTATACTCATCCGATGTGCCTGGAATAAAAGCCGGCAAGTACTCAATTTTGGTTTCCCAAAAGCTCGCCGTTACCGAAAAGGATAAGGACGATCCGAAAAGGATAGACAGCTGGCAGTCTTTTGAAGCAATTGCTTCACACTATGAACTACCAGAAGGCGCGATATACTCTGTTTTCCCTCCCGATGGACACAGCGCACCGCCCGAGACTCTGCCCCACGTCATCCTCAACGACCCTATCCTCCCATGGTTGATCCCAGGTACAATAAAGGGCGAGACGGAGGCAACACGACCAAAGGACTATGTTAGAAACCGTGTGCCATGGCTCGCAATATTCCCATTTACAAGGGACGAGCTGCAGATTCCAGACGTGGAATTGAAGAGTATATTTGCTCAAACAAAGATCGGAGAAAAAGTAGAGCCAACTCCAACTCTGGCGATTGAGGTTACGATGGCGGATATCGGTGTTATAGTAACGGGAGATGCGGAGCACCCTCCCCGAGTGGTCACGCCGATCGCATGGAACAAAGTTAAGCCGACAGATAAAGCCAATGTCATACTCCTGCCCAAAGATCTATTCAATGGTCTCTTCAAAAATTACTCGAACAAACAAGCGGGTAACGGAACTAATATCACGGCTGGGCAACTGCAACCTGAGGTCTTACAGCACAGGTACCTTGCCCATGTTCGACGTATCAATACTGAGGGCATGGTGGATGCAGATGACGATGAACAAGCTACGGAGCGAGATTTTGGTGTCATTGTTTCCAACCGAACAGGTCCATACGCTATTAAAGATTCTACTACGATGCTTTCGCATCTCATCTCCATTGAACGGGTCGAACAAATGGAATACCCCTGCAGCAAGGACTATGTTTTGCTACCGTCATTGTATAGTTGGACATACTCTTGTCTGCCTCCAAGATCAATGACAGTCAAAGATGAAATGAAGGAAATCGCTGAAGGTATGGGAATGCTGCGGCTAATTATAGGAAATAGTCTGTCGACAATAGAGAACGATACGATTTCAAGGGTTCGTCAGCGGTTAGAGGACGGGTTTTCATTAGTCAAGTATCGTGTGCGGACTGGCGAAGCAACTTGCGCTATCTCGCGGGGCCCTCTGACTCCGAAGCAAGTGAAAGCTCCTCTTACTGAAAAGTGGAGGATACTCAGTAGTTCAGGCACAGACCTTCAGATATTTGACCAGCAGCTCGGCTTGATGGATATCACGTACTCCGCAGCGTGGCAGCTGGGAAGGACGTTAGCTCTCGGAGATCAGGTATTCACGGCCGCACTTTTACGAGTACGAAATTTAATTTTGCAAATATCCGATGGCCCTATCAATGTTAAAATCGCACAAAATTTGGGCCTGTCATATAAGACTCGCATACAGACTATTGAGAGTCTGGCAAGTTCAATCAAGCAACTAGGGGACCTACCAACAAGCCAGTCATTCAGGCAGCCATTTTCAATTGCGCATCGCTGGAATCGAGAAAAAGTTATAAGGGTAGAGAATCTCCCCGTTCATCAACTCTTAGATAAGAACGTCGAGGAGCAGATTTGCAAAGCTGCAAAGATTGTTGCCAGCACCACAGATTCGCCCAAAGAAACCGAAATGTTGCCATACGATGAGCACAACACGCCTTACTCGCCAGACTGGGTAATTGTTCTACGATGGATTCTGGATAGATTGTACCTAGTCGGTGTTCCGCCGCAATATCTCGTCACCGATCTGTCCCACCTGCCGCCTGAAAGCCTACGATTCTTCCATATCGATAGCAATTGGACCGATGCCTTGGTTGATGGTGGCCTTAGTCTTGCCAACCACATTGATTCGAGGGACAATTTAGTAAGGTGTGCGATCAAAAAGGCGGTCAACTGGTATCTTTCAACTCGGAATCCGAAACTACAATATCCCCGTCCCGTTCCTCGGTACGGCTTCTTCTTCAAGTCAGAACTAGTCACCAAATTTCCAGACCTCGTCGTCCTAACCAAGCCTGCAAAGAATTATGTGCCACCATCCGCCCATGAACCCCCAATCATACTGCGGCAGGAGACGATTGATAAAGATACTATATTTTGTCTGTTATCTGAAGCGCAGGGTACTGGACGTTTCGAGACTCTAACGATCGCTCAGCCGCCCCATCAACAATCATTCGTCGCAGCTGATAAGATAAGTGAGGGTTTAATCGAAGGCGACTACAAGAGAATATACACTGTGGAGAAACCGGCAGAGAATAGATCAAACCCACTAGCCCCGATATCCTGGAAGCGTGATGATCAAGATAAACAGAAATTCTACATCTGGGAAACAAGAACCGTTCAGGTGGACAACGTGGCGGACGATCTGTTCCAGAAGCTAAAAGAAAAACAAGGCCCCAAGGGATACTTCAACGAAGAGGTCCCTACTTCTGCCATGATGGGCATCCAGTTGAACAACCCCTGCTATCTATTGGACATCGTCGGCAGCGTCTGTGACGACATGTATCAACATCTCTCGCTAACGTACAGAATGCCTCAACATCAGCATCTAGAGTCCGTTGAAAATGTGAACCCCACGGTCACAGCGTCCCCTCTCAAGTTCAGGGCCCATAAGCAACAGAGAGTAATACCGTTCATAACTGGCCCGGCCCCCCACCATCGCGTTCTGAGGATATATGCGACACGTGCTCAAGATCCGGATGACGACGACGATAGCAAGAATGAAGGGGACTCGGTGTCGAAAACCTCAGTGACGTCAACCGACATGATTATATTGACACCAACTAGTCCCCTGTCCCCACAAACCGAATACTGGTTCTCAGAAGCCCTGATGCTCGACCCAGCCGGACCGCCAGAATTTAAATACACCATAAAATCTGCCAATACTCCAGAATCAGATGTTATCAAACTACTTCCTTACGAACAAGACCTAATCTTTTCAATACTCCTCATTGAAGGGGCTCAGAACTATTATTTGAAAAAAATGACGGTCTCTTTCCCGGATAAATACTTCGAAAAAGTTTCTTCGGCGTCTATGCTTTCGAATTTGAGGTTTAATCCGAAAGTGACATTATCACAAGAAAAACACGAAATTCGTATCATATTGATACCACGCAGCCGGCAGAAAACGGTGCCATTGACTAAATTTAATGATTTGAGCTTCATGCTGAGCTTAGTGAAGTTGAAAGGGCAGTCGGGCGACCGTGTGAAGGGGAACGTGGAGTTGGAATATCGGCATGGAAAGCTTAATGATCCAATATACCTTGAGTTCAAATGAAGAATTACTCAAGCTTTCATCGACGAAAATAAATTTAAGAAGTGTACCAGGCTCGATTTTCGATTTGAGTATACGTAATGAATTTCGCAATTGCGAATTCTATGGTTCTAATCTCTTAGTGTTGGCCACGATTGCCCACAGCGATATTGGCGGGGTGCCGGAATTCCGGTCGGTAACTGTTGCCAGGGCCAAACCAAATGTCCAAGCGAAGAGGAAGATGCAGCTGCCCAGCTGATATGAGTTCCGAATTCTCCACTTTTTCTGCGGCTGAATTCGGGCCGCATCACATCGGTCCGCATAAAAACCACGACTTTTGGACAACTTGATGTCTCGTCATCGTCGCATTCGGAAATTTGACTAGAGTGGGTGAGGAGAGCTTCTACATACCCGCCCGGGTCAACTTAAAAACTTTCAGCCAGCCACGCCCAAAAACTCTTTTAAGAGTGATCATGGGGGCCAACTATGATTCGTAGCGCACACAGGAGTCTATAGGTGGCGTTTCTTATAACTCAAGATTTACGCACGAGAGCAAACGGACAGCTACTGAAGAAAGCTAGTATACTGGTCTCAACAGAATGTTGGCTCTGCCGCCCTGCTACTTGGCCCTCTATCAACCGAGAATCAAACGGAAATCAAATCTTGGGCAAAGGCATGCCAAAGATGTACGCTAAAAGTTTGTCTCGTGTGTTGGTTAGCTGCTAAAATATCGATTTCTAGAAGCAAAGGGCGGGTAAGGAGACAGGGACGAGGCTATTGGTCACACATTTTCGCCTGGTTAAGGAAATGTGGATTGTGTTCGCAGGTCGGCCTGCAGCTGCGGGGCTGACTACGAAACGAGTTAGTGGCTCGAAGGGGTACAAGATGGTACCTCTGCTAATTCCTCAATTTGCGTCCAAAATTTCAGCACATGGCCACGCATTCCCTTTCCTAAGAGCCTAGTTTTGCCATTCGCAAATGATACTGTTGCGGAATGCCAATTGCCTTCTTGAATATCCGGTCAACCTGCAACACTTTTTGACCATTACCAGGACCAAGACCCATGCGTTGATAGATTGCCTGGGAGATATCGAGATTGTTCGAAACCTCCATCTCGATTGCCCCATGAAACAGCCTTAACGACTAGACTTTAGAATTGTCTCCTATCCGTCAGTCATTCGCCTTAATACGCGATACGCCTTGAATCCTGTTAACCATCCCGGTTTACATCCTTCTAGTTTTTATAGTGCTAAGCCTCCTCTTCTATTCGATAGTTCTAATCGGCATAACTACCACTTAGGCGTCGGAATGCCATCATGGCGGCTTACGACGTTCATTCGTACTATCTCAACGTCAAAAATGGCGACTCAGCAGTCCATCTGCTTGTGAAATCCACCAATCAAGTCGGCCGATACGAGATCCAGAAAGCAGTACTTCTAGATGGCGGCCATGCAACTGACGGGAGCATAGCCATTAAGGGGTTTTGCGACAACATACGAGGAAGAACAAATCCCTCCTATACTCAAAAAGACAATAATGATCAAAACTGGGTGCTCAAGTTCAATACAATTGTTGTTACGCACTGCGACGCAGATCACTTCGGCGGTATTGGCGCAGTCTTCAACGACGATATTGTCGCGGAAGGCAACAAGGCTAAATGGCCTAAACCAGGGGAAAAAACAGAAACGGAGATTCGGGCTTGGATGAGCGAGCATATCAGAAGTCCTTATTTATGGTACGACGAAACCTCAAAAAGAGTAATGAGCGAGCTTTATCTCCCCCGTAGCCAAAGCGTAGGAGGCTACTTTGACAACAAAGGCAATTTCGACTCAAGTTACAACAGGCTTCCCGAGAGGTTAGACCAAGTTGAGAAAAGCCCCTACTCTGGTGAAAAGGGTGTCTACTATTTCTTTACGACTACGTACTGGTACTATAAAACCAAGAAAGATAAAGGAAAGGGTGGCGATCTTGCCGATTTTCGGGCCACGACGCTCGTTTTCCGCGTTGCGGAGCCTGGTTACGACCTTTTCGATGGTGACTGGGCATATGATAACGCGGATGTTGCTAAGTCTCCGAAGCATGTTTCGGAAGTTATCGAGGTTCCGAAATTGTTCTGTGTCATGAGCGGCGAGAAGCTCGTGGGTCAAGGGGGTGAAAGCCCAAGGCTCCTGTACGACTGGGTAAAAGATGATAATAATAGGGATTATTATTTGAGAAAGCCGAATCAGAGCGCTCTTTCGACGAATGAATCGAAAATGACAAGAAATCAATCTCGAAACTCGGCATATCAAGAGCCGGCGCTGGCCAGTCGCCCTGGAGGCTCTATATGTGTCAATTTAGTTGGGAAAGGCAACGGGGGCGCGGTCAATAACGCTTCAATAGCGTGTATGGTCATATGGCCTGGAAACAATGCCACCGTCTCTCTATACACTGCTGGAGATCTAGGACAAAGAAACGAAGAGAGGATTCTGAGGTGGGCGACAAACAAGGCTGGGTCAGGATCTGCGAGTCGTCTTGTACCAATCCACGTGAAATGCGTGAAAATTTCGCATCACGGTATGATCCCTTTCTCTCTAACCGGTCTAGATATTAGAAAAGCATAGTGGTGAACCTCATATATCATATATAATACTAACGAGTCCATCGTCGCTTCTATATTATAGGTGCGATTCACTCAACTCCGTTGAAAATGCTGGTAGCGTGGAAGCCCGAGGCTGTCGTGATATCTGCTGGAGAAAATGACAAGCATAAGCACCCTAGTTCGTTACCCTCGGCCTCGGCAAGTCGAAAATTTCTCTAAGGAGTGTATACTAACTGGAACATTTGGCTGAACCTGAAGCCTGGGAGGTTTTGACATTCCTACATGCTTATCATCAATGGATTCAGTGGCAGATCACAGGCGGCCATCTGAATAGAAATCAGGGCCCACTTCTCTGGTGTACAAACTACCCTCCCTATCTGGCGGCTTACGTCGAAGCCGAAGATGGAACCGTCGTCGACCACGAAGATTTACTAGTAGCTAGAGCGCAAAATATCACAACCCAAGGAAAACCATGGAAGGGGACCGCCCCGAAATGGGATGATTATAAAGTCGCTGTGAAGGAATTGTGGAGCAGTATCGGTAGGGCCAACGATGCAAGCAACCTCTTTGGGACAGCTATAGCTTGGGGTAATCTATCCGATGCTAATATAAATACTCAACTGTGCCAACATCTGAACAATCATTGGAACGATTATAACGCGGTTCGACGAGAAGATTATAGAAGCCGAAACAATAATCTCATGAACAACCAGATCCTCGGGACCCAGAATGTGCGTGCGATAGCACACTGTCAGCGTAGCAACGGAAATACAGTGTTAGGTGTTCTAGTAGGTTCTGCAGACGGTTGGAATACAGTCGGTTGGAGGGCAGGAGATGCGCCGATACCGACGGTAGTAGCGGCAGACAGACGACGAGAAAGGGCAGCCTTTCAACCAAACAACAGCAGCGGCCAGTTTACAGCGTTGAAACCTGTCAATGCTGTAACCGCCGCTAATAGGAATAGCGAGGCCATTCTTTGCAATCCGCTTGGACCATGCATTAGTAAACAGGTTTTCAATAGTTTACAAATAAATTACATGAGCACTAGCGACCTGCAAAATGAGGAAAAACACTCCAACGAGCAGCCGAACGTCCCGGTGGAATATGCAACCGGTATTGCTATGGGAAAGAAGATACATCGGTCGCTGGAAGCCGATTGCACTAATCGAGCGGTCGCGGCAGATACAGGTCTTGTTTACTTCATTGCATCGGATGCAATTCTCAGCCCCACGGGCAGGCTGGATACGGCATGGACAATCAAAAAGTCGAATCTTGATCGCTTTCTAAGCAATTTGAATACAGCTGCGGTTGTGTTTCCGTCGCTAGCTCCTGCCAACTCCGCAGCCACCGAAAGCTCCATCGACGAGTCTGACGAGTTATTCCAGTGGTTCTACGAAATATTTGGTCTAAAGAGCCCACCGTCTTTCAAATTTTTAGCAACGGCGAATCGCCAATATATCCAAAGCTTTAGCCTTAGCTTCGATATCGACGGAATTGGTCACAAACCTTCTTCGATTCTCGCGGGGCCTTTTATTTTGACCTTCAATAGCGCCAATAACGACACAGCGTTCCCCAAAGCCAGCGGGACACATCCAAATTGGGTCCAAGATGGGAGTATGGGCCCTGCTCCCGTGATTATCATGAGCCTCGCAACAACGAAACCGGCCGACAGCTCTGACTTCGGGATCGGTGACCTTCTTGCGATATTTGATATACGTGTACCCGCGATTGCTAGTGTGCTTCTGGATGCTGGGCGTATGGTAATTGACCCACGACCTGGATCGAAAAATAGCATGTGGTTCTTTCCATCTTCGCAATATGAAACCACAATACGTCTACAACTTATTCCAGCCTCGGACAGTTACCTGGAAAAGCTGATAAAGGGCGTCAACGATGTGATTAAAGAACTCGCACCGTCATTTCAAATGAAAATATCAAATCCTCGTCTGGTCCTTAAGAAAACTTGGAAGAACATCCGGCAGCCGCGAATCGAAATCCGATCAAGCTTTACGGTTCTCATAGACATTGAATTTGAGAAGGATATACTGTTAGAAGCGGCGGTAGAAGTTTTACCTAATCAAGTCGATTGGGTCATCACATTCAATCCGAACGCTGGAGGGTTGACTCTCGACAAGCTCCTAGATTTCATTCTTAGCTTTTTGCCGGTCATCAGAGATATCCCCAAGGTTGATACCTTCCTTCCAAAATCTGTTACCAAGAATGTCATTCTGCGACGCTTTACATTCACGTCTAGCGATCTGAATGGGAAAAGTATTCTTCTTGACTTTCAAGTCACCATTGCGTCACAAATATTCTTATGCAAGTTGGCGACTCCGCTCCAGAAAGTTGAATTCACATTCTGGGGTGAACTAGCAACGAACATCACCGTCGGGCAAAAATATCCCAATGCATACGCCTTTATGAGATACATGCCCGAAGCGGAGAGTTGGACTACACTTGACACCTTCCCGGTTTCCGGTGATGCGGTATCAGACGTAGGTAATCTCAATACAACCTACAAAGCTTTTGATGGGGTAGATCTCCCGAAAGGTCCTTTCGAAGTCGACCTCTTGGGTGTATATTTTGGTGTAAATTCGTCTAGGGTTCAATTTGGCGCAATGATTTATAGTACACCTCTTGATCCATCCAAATACAAGGTGCCACCTATTCGATTAGGGGGCGCGCGACTGGTGCTGGATTATAGTAGGACACAGGGTAGAATCAAGGAGTTGGCTCTATCGACTCGATTTGAACTTACTGCTGGACCTCCTCCAGCTGATGATGATTCAGACCCTTTAACTGCAATAATTGATTTATCTTGTAGTTATAAAGACCCCAAGTGGATCTTGGAAGGATCTGCCAACGGTATTTCAGCTGCCTTACTCTACAAATTCTTCGAGGATGATTGCAACCTAGAGATGGTACAGCTATTGAGCCAAATTGTTATGAGCATTTATATCAAGTATGAATACGCATCAGGCAACGGTTCGTCATTCCTCATCTCTGGCAAGTTGGCCATTGGGAAACTTGCACTCGACCTCAAATATCAGCATTTCGGTAAAGACGCCTCCGGCAATCCTTGGTGGGAATTCGGCGCGTCTCTTGGTGTCGATACTGGGAGCAGCAGCCTCCTCGACGTCGCGCAGTCTATCTGCGGCGTAGATCTTTCTAAACAGCTACCATGCCTCGCATCCGTGCATTTGGCCCCTAGTCACGATGAAGATGATCAAAAGCTCACTTCTCTCAGAGTAGTGAAGCCACAGAAACATACAAATTACTTAGTCATCATCTTTGGACTGAAGCTGGCGGATGGGTTTTCTTTAACGTTTTATCAGATTCAAGAGAGAAGAGCAAACGCTGAAATAACGACACTTTCGAAGACGAAGAGGCTTCTAGTCTTGTCTCTCAATAGGCTTCCAACGATTGACAAGATACCGCTTGTTGGAAGTATTCCACAGCCGTTCGAGGAAATCTCCTTTGCGTGGGTACCAGGAGACGAAGATATTACCTTTAAAGATATAACGATTCTAGAAGAATGCATGACAGACGGTGACCTTCGTATACGATATAAAGATACGAAGAAGGCGGGAAGCTGGCAAGATGGTGACGTTGTCCTAAAAACGGGGTTTCATTTTATAGCAGCCAACTCTAGCAAAGTGCTACTGGATTACGCCTTTGGTGGTGCAAAAGAAGAAGAAGCAAAAGAGAACTCCATGGAATTGACCACTACTGCGGCTCCAGGAAAGGCACCAATCAATAAGACCGTGGGCCCGTTGAAGATATCTGGCTTTGGGTTTAACTTTGATTTGAAAACGCAGACATTGTCTGTGGTACTGGATGCTACCTTACAGCTTGGACCTCTTGAACTGGCAGTTATTGGTTTTGGCCTTCGTTTCACGATCAAAAAGGGTGGTTCGTTAACGGATCTATCGACCTGGGACCTCGGTTTCTCGTTAAAAGGTCTTGGGGCCTCGTTCGACGGGCCACCGGTTCAACTAGCAGGTCTATTCATTCGTGGGGACGATGGATCATATATGGGCGGTGCATCCGTCGGGTTCGAACCTTGGCTCTTTCAAGCGGCAGGATACTATGGCTCAACTGACAGTCCTGACGGCTTCAAGACGTTTTTCACATATTGCCGTTTGAAAGGACCATTGATGACAATTGGGTACGCAGAAATAAGCGGCATCACTGGAGGATTTGGCTACAACAGTGACGTCGCGTTCCCCAACGTCACCAATGTACTCACTTTCCCATTCATTGAGCCTCCTCAGACCGAGAAACCGTTAGATACATTAATCGAGCTTTTCAATGGCGACTGGTTCAGCAAGAAACGCGACTCCTATTGGGTCGCTGCGGGACTTTCGCTTCTCGCATTCCAAATGCTCAAGGTCAGCGCCGTCATTGTAGTGCAATGGGAGAGGTCCGTGAAGCTAGGCATCTTTGGTGTCGCAACGGCGGAAATGCCAAAGAAAGTCGCGAGACCATTCGTGAGAGTCCAGCTCGGACTCGCGGCCACACTTGATTTCGATCAGGGTATTCTGAAGATCGAGGGCCAACTCACACCAGCATCATACGTTCTTGACCCATCATGCCATCTGACGGGTGGGTTCGCCCTGTATTCTTGGTTTGGCAGTAAGTCAGGTCTCCAAGGTGACTGGGTCTTCACAATCGGTGGTTACCACGCAGCGTATGCCGCACCCACGCAATACCCTACACCTCCCAGACTAGGCATCAGCTGGAGGTTCGATAGCGCGATTAATATCTCTGGACAGGCATATTTTGCGATAACACCGACGTGTTGTATGGGGGGCGGAAGCCTTCGAGTAACCTTATCCGTTGGTGCACTGTATGCTTGGTTCGATGCGTACGCGGATTTCCTCATAAAGTACAAGCCATTCCACTTCCATGCTGAAGGCGGGGTATCCGTCGGAGTCAGCTATACCCTAGATCTCTGGCTGGTTACTATCCCAATCTCTTTATCTCTGGGAGCGAGGCTCTACCTAGAAGGGCCTCCAATCTCTGGCCGGGTTCACGTTGACTTCTGGGTATTCGGATTCGATGTTAACTTCGGGAAACCGGAGAAGCAAAACAATCGAGAACTCTCGTTGAACGAATTCTACGACCTTGTCCTCCAGGCGGATGCTAAACCAGCGGGCACCGTCCTGCCTCTGCTTGAGAGCTGGGAAGACGTCGAAGTGAAGAAAAACGACCCCTTAGCCCCTCATATATTCTCTTGCCAGTCCGGTCTTATTCCAGATTCTGCAGGAAAACAAAACTCAGAACCCAATGAGGACGAATGGAAGGTACATGGTGCCATATTTTCATTCTCAATTGGTTGCAAATTCGCCATAACGGAGGCCTGGGTCGAAACCGGAATTGTAGGAAGCGATAAACTAGATGGAAACGTGCCGGTCAAACCCAAGGATACAGATCCGAAGCCTGATCCACTCTATTCCCGTCCAATGAAAATCCCTGACCCGTTCCACTTCTCAAAACTGACGATAACGATAAAGCCAGAAAGTTATGCGCTCGCGTCTACTGAGAACACAATCAATCCGATATGGGATACTCATGAGTTTACATATAGCGCGCTTCCAACCGCTCTATGGGGTAAATGTAAGTCCATCCGAGTTTTGTATAGAGCCACTGTTTCATCGACATTTAATTAACATAGGCTCCAGATGACGGCAATTTGGATCCGGATAATTCTTCCAAAGATCTTTTGAACAGCAACCAAAAGAAAACAAATACATTGATTACCGGGGTTACGGTTCACCCACCGAAGCCAAGAAGAAGTGAGGACCTTATTGCAAAATACGATGTCAAAGAAGCAATGGGCGTACGGGCGGCCTGTAAGCCCCGGCCTGATATCATTGCGGGTAGCGATGAGTGGAATCCGCAACTACCTGTTGAGAAACCGTGGGATGCTGTCGCCAACGCTTGGAAAGATAGCAAAGATACGGCGACGCAAAGTGTAAACTACTGGAAGAGCCTCCTTTGGAAAGATGAGGATAAGATGACGGGCAAGCCGCCAACGAACCTGATAAAGGAGATCCATAGGTTGTATCTTGACGCTCCGTTGATGGGAATGCCGTAGTGAGAAGGACCATAGACTTTTAATTCATACGATTCTCACGAAATATCGGAATATCAAGAATTATTGTAAACTGTTTTTGAAACAGTGTAGGCTTATAATGCTAGGCTAGGTGCTCTACTTCAAGGATGGTTTAGAACTCCTATTTATTTCACTTTGGCATCGAACTTGACGTCATGTGTGTATGTGCCAGCGCCGATACTGATGCCAGCACAACAAATTCCTAACGCTGTATTATATCCTACAGGCATGATAGGTCTCAACACATTTATCATGTTGCGTTTTTCGGGTTACACATTTACATTTCACTGTAACGTTGGCGCATGGGCGAAAGACTCATGTGGTGAATTCATGAATGCTTCCGTGGTAGGGATTGTCTCGATTTTAAGGATGTAGCTCGCGTGCGCACTCCTAATATCTGCTTTCATTTTACATACTAATCAGCCTGGCCGACATTTCCCTGGCATGCATTTTGTGTTCCCTTGGACCGTGCGAGAACGGTAAATTTCAGGTCATGACCATGGACCCCTGCACTGATTATAAAAGCAGTTAATTTTTGCTACGACTTCCGCTTGAGCTTAGACTTTGATGCTAACCCTCCAACCTTACAAAATTTTAAAAATGGCCACCATCTTAACGATCCCTATCGAACTCCAAGGGAATATCACAAGGTGTCTGCTGGCCGCCGATGCCGCCGCTCTTTCACTAACTTGCCGGACTTTGAGGACCTGTCTCGGTCAAAAGAACCAATCTTTTTGGTACACTGCGCACCACCGTAGTAACCCAGATATAACCAAACCCCTCGATCCTGCCGAAGACTACTGGTTGAAGGTCGTTCGCGCATTTTCCGGCTTAGATAAGTGGTTCCGAAGACTATGTCTGGAAGATCTCACGGATTTAGAATCTGAGGCTGGCGTAACCTACATTGGTTGCCCCGATGACCTGAAGCGGCAACATTGTATGTCCTGCTATCGAAAATGGTTTATCGGTAAGTGGACTATGGGAAGCTTCAAGCTCTACTTTCTATCTAGTATATATCACCGATACCGCCCTTCTATATGTTCTGCATCAAATAGGCTTCTGGGAGTTCCAACTCCACTACCCGGAGTTCCTAATCACGATCCCAGCCGGCCCGCTGTCTTAGAAATATACTGAGTTGAAGATTATCCCCATTAACACGGCGATTCGATTTATCAAAAGCTACCACGGTACGACTTACAAGGCCGCGAATAATCCAGAAACCCGCCTAAGATTCGACTGGACCCTAGGTCTCGCGTGGAGTAAAGAGGAAGCAGAGCTTACTCACCAAACTCTAATGTTCTTGAAGGAGATTTATACAGATAAATACAGGTACCTTCACATGGTATTACACCTGGATGAATATTATGATGTCTTCGCGAAGTCTTTGTACTATTACGTCCTCTCAAAACCTACCGAGGACAAGCTGTACAACACGCCACCCAAGAGCGTCGCTGAAAAAATCATGGAAACTGCCGAATACTTCAAGGCTGAAGGTTACAGAGGCCCATAAACGAAGCCAAGCCGCTCGATTTGTGGATTCCTTGCATACCCATCTTTTTGGGGCATCCGGATAAATTTGGTTTCGACTACCTGGCTCGCTACGAAACTGACTTTCTAATATGCTCGGCTACGGAAGCAAGGGTATTTCTTCAGCATATGAGGTACATACAAGCAGGGCACTCCGGAAAGGAATAAGAAAGAAGACTTCCCAAATGTTCATTGCTATTGGCGCCTTCGTGAACGAAGACCGGAAGAAATGGAAAACGCCACCTGTCCACCTTCATGAATTCATCGAGTGATATTGATGGTAGGTAGTCGGAGAATATCCCTCGTACGAGATATATGCCATCTTTAGGCTTCGTGGAGCATATCATTGTGCATAATCGAGAAATAATGCCGAAGAAGCCCAAAAGTGCAAAGAATATGGTTCGGGGAGGCTTGCAGCGTGGCGAGGGTAAACAAATTACATCAAGTGCAAGTAGGCGCAGGGATTTCTAGAAGTTCGCTCTGAGGGTTATGGAGGCTCCCCCTGATATTGACAATGAAGATCTTGGGGATATGCCAGAGGAAATATTTTAATTCAGAACCTCGCATCTCACGTTCGAAATACTTTCATTGGGCGTAGTCCTGAGACTACCAACTCTTACAAACAGAGGGTGATCAAGCTCTAATAATTATATAACAAGTTTCTACAACTTATGAGTTATTCTATTAGACGTCCAAATGATTCCAATTAGCTACACATATGGTAAATCGTAATCCCTTGTCCCATACAAGAGACCGAAATGTTGTTAAAATCATTAATTGATGGAGTCGAAGAGTGCTATGAACCCCAAAGTCTCGTAAACGCTGGATAATGGTGGTTAATGGATTGAGGGAACTATTGGTACTGTTAATATTGGGCATTGGAAATCTAAAAATGCTACTAATACAATATTGCAATATAATATTACCGTTTTGGGCTTCCAAGATAACATTGTCATATAATGTAATTTAAGAAAGTCGGTGAGTTGTGAACAGAATTATCACTTGTTAAGGCTATAACGAGATGATTTCGGCCTGCCACTAGAGTCATTATCATCCTCTTCACTATTTAGTTGTTGCAATGGTTATCATTTCGTTGTAATGGGATGAGGACACCACCTCGCAACTTAAAAATTGTTATGCGTTTCACATGGTGTGGTGACTTCACTGCCACCCTTCCAATAGGAGGTTACCTACCCCACCATTAATACAGGCATATTCAGTATCCATTTAGGTGGGGTTTTACCGCAGGTAGCTGTCAGTCGCGAGACCCGCGTACTTCAACGGAAAGATTCTTGTTTCTAGTACGGATCCACGTCCACAGGATGACATGATAGCGACGTATTCCGAAGTCGAGCGGAAGGAGAAAGGAATGGAATTTACCCCGCTTGAGGCATTTGCAAGACAGTGCAAGCCGGTTTACAGCGATACATGTATCCAAGAATTTGACAGTATATAGGTTGGAGTCGCACGCGTCGCTTCGCACCATTGATTTCCATACTCTGCGGGCTTCAGATTCTGACCAACTTATTTTCAACATGAAGCCCCTCGACGGTACCAAAATCCCCACCGAGGTCATACAGGAAATCGCGACTTTTGCCCCAGTATGTTAATCTTATTATCTTTTCAAAACACATAGGCACATATATGTAAATGGCCATATGGCGGCCGCTAATATTTACATTGATTGAGGACTAACATTGAGCTATTGTAGGCTACGCATCCAAACTTCGGTGGTCTTAACTCCTGGTGTCTCGTCAGCAAATCCTTTAATGCCATTGCTACACCCCTGCTCTACCGCCACATCATTATCCGTATCAGCACCAGCGGCTTCACAGAACGTGTTGTGAAGACCCTTCTAAGCAAGCGACATAAAAACCACAAACACATACGGAAAATATCTATCAAAAGGGAACATTTTTATGAAGGTGTATCTTACTGGAAGAGATACCCGCCTCATCCGGGACTGGAGGCGGCAGCCGTCCATCTAGCTGCGTTCATTGAGTCGTTAGGCGAACAGCAATTACAATCTATAGAGTATGAACCCAACATTGATCATTACTGCGAATATATACAAATATGTACTATCTTGTATATCAGCCATTTACCGGACCAGCTAGTAATTATCGAAAATACTAAGTGTCTGATAAGTGCCTGGTTTAAGTTCAAGATATGACTTGAACTGTATCCATTTGAGAGGATAATTGGCATGCTGACGATACTGACGCTAATATAATAGTTTGGAAGACCTGAAAGTCTTGAAATACCTATCGCCATCATACAGGAGCAAGGTACAAAGTGTTCAGTGGAACTATTCTGGGGACCTATATGGGGAGATTGCATTTTTTCCGGCGCTCAAATCGCTCACTTTTAGGGAACTTACCCCCTACATCTACGATTTTGGGCCTTACTGGGAAAAAACTGAACCATATCGAAAGCAATTGAAGTCATTATCCTTGGAGGGTTACCACTACGATGAGAGAGCCCCTGTAGAAGAAGTCATTCCAGACGGCTCCGATTTTGATGCATTGGAACACCTCAGTATTCGGCTTTTCGTAGAGCTAATATCGAAACGTTTACCGGAACCAACGGAAGCATGGAAATTAATACCTTTCCACAAGCTAAGGAGCCTAGAATTGATTGGTTGTTGCGCACCGGCCGCATTTCTTTCGCTCTACCTAGTAGACTTGACGAATCTGACACACCTAGTTGTCGATCACCGAAATTATATATATTCGGACGTCGTATACAACGAAGAAGACGCCGAGAAGGTCCTCCTCAACATTCCCAGTCGTCTACAATCCCTACAGTGGACTGCATTCGCGAATAAAAATTCGCGGTACCCTACGAAAAATGCTATCCAACGCCATTCAGCAACCTTGAAAAAACTTTGGCTGGAGATTAGTTACAAGAGCGATAATGATGTCATGGAAGATAGACCGCATTACCAGTACGAAAACCTATTCCGGATGCTAGAAATCCCCATTCGCTCGGAGGAGGTTCTGGATCTAGAGACCATATCCCAGTTTCCTGCTCTCGAGCATCTTGCCGCTCCAGTTGCCGCTCCGGAATCATGGTCTTCTTGGGCGCCTTCGGTAAGTTAACCATGCGATATTAAAATACCAGGAGCAAATCTGACAATCACTGTAGCTCCCCGAGCTACGCTCTTTCTACCTAGTCAATAGCTGCAAGCTATACTGCAACAATTCACTGCCTACAAAATGTTTCCGGCAGGACTGGATAAATTGGTTCATATCAGCATATCACCAACGCCAGGATAAATCCCGTCGTCTGAATCTCCAGCTGATTGCGTTCCAACGTCCGTTGGGAAACTGGGGCGACCGTGGGGATGAGGACGGGTCGGAAGAGGACATGCGGGACAACCGCATACCGGAACCAGGTTCACGCGGATTTACAGCCCACTTGCAGGAACCCGCCAGGGATGGGTATTTTAGCAAGAAAGCTTATACTTCCGAAGTTGTCCGCTACGCGTATACTGAAGCATGGGAGTTCATCAAAGGCTACTTTGCGACCGAGAAGCGGGAATACATGTGGCCTAAAGAAGACACTAACGTTGCTAAAGGTGTATTCGAGGACGAGGATGAACTTGCGCCCGTGGATGCCCACATCCCGAAGCCTTCACATCAGCATGAAAACTACGAAGCTGAAAACACCGCAGAGAAGGAGTGCCCAATAGAAAGGCCGGAGTCAGTGTACGTAGATCTACCGAACTGGCCAACCAACACCTATGCATCTGCCAGCTCCGGGTCCGGGCAACTTCCAAATGAAAGTATGACCTTAGAAGATTATCAAAAACAATTTCTATTATTCGAGGAGCAGACGAAAAAGCGAGAGGAGTATATTACGGCTCGAATTCAGCAGCTGACGGTGGAAGACCAAGCTAATTAAATAGTAGCCTTGTTAATTAACATAAGCTTGAAACCGAAGAGTAACTATATTTTGGCAAATTGTATTACAGTAGGAACTACTATTGCTGCCACTGTTTACTAGCGGGGCAAAATTGCGTGTGTCCATAGCAAATCTGACTTCGACGACGACGTCGCGACGCGCTGTGGTGTTTATAGTAGAATTCTAGAAGTGAATAATACTTCCTGCATATGAGAAAATTAAGTTTCACGCCATAATCATACCCATCGGCGCGAGACAACAGGACCCGGTGACATACAGAAAGGGAAGCTCCTGTTGTACTGGCACCGCGGAGTTGGAGGATCTAGAACTGTCAATAAAGGTGTCAACCGTGTATCAATGCTTTGTTTGAAGGCATTGACGCCGTCCTTCCTTGTGGGTGTTGCAACACTAAATTGCAACACAACACATCCATCACCAACGCAAATTGGTGCTGCTGTAAAGTGAAGTTATGATGTGAAAGCTAGGACCACCGCCATGCTGCTGAAGCCGTCAATATGATTCATAGGTCATCTTCAAACACACCATCGTCATTGCACCATACCAGACCCTGTGGCAGCTGCGGCGGCTTCATGGGTTCATTCATCAGAATCATCATTCTGGAACGCAAAACCGTCACGTGTTTCATAAAGTGTTGAGTTTGTTGCAGTTGAGGGTAGGCGGGCAAATCAAAGACAAACTTTTCAAAACTCTATAACGATATCTTTTGATAAGTTCGTGGTAAAGTAAGATGAGATACTGCTATCAGGTGGCCTGATAGCTGCAGATTGCGCTGCAGCCAAGACGGGTTGTTTCGATGTGAGCTACAAGAGATATGCTCTTGCAGCAACCATCCCTTGCACTGGGACACCGATATAACCAATGAAAGCAGGGGTGTGACATTCGCACTGTCCCGCAACTGGTCTCTATACCCCGTTCCAGTACAAAACTGAAAAAAGCTTAGTTTTTGTGCAACCTCCAAGAAAACCTGATCTTCAATCCTTGGCCAGCCTTAGAGCTGCAGAGGTCTAACCTCTTACATAATACTACACTAACTAGTCTTTTTTTGCTCTCTTTTCTTCGGTCGTAACAGGTCGGCCTGGTTATCAGCGCCTATGGAGTGGGACCAAGTTGTATCGTCAAACCAATCCACCGCTGGGACACGTTCGAAATATCACGAGTGGCGTGAGGAAAAAGCTTACCTATTTGGATTATGGTAGAGTAGCATCTCAATTGCAACTTGCGTCTGCCTTGCGATTAATCTGAAGGAATTTGGAAGTTTTCAAATTATGAGGTCTCAACATGCCAAAAAAAATGACCATTGGTCGCTCGAGAACAGAAACGCAAAGTCTTTATAAATTTATTCGCGGCAGCGAACATGTATGATGGGGAGCAGGATATTGTACCGATTGGCGATGCACCACGGGATCGAATGCTAGTGACTAATTGGGCGTCAAGCACCGTAACGGTTGCCTGATTGCGCCGATTCATTCTTGAGCCCCAATACACCGATGGCTGCACTAGTGCATTGCGATACACTAACCCAAGATTGCGTTAATGCAGTGTGGCTGCAGGCTGTTCCATCTCGCTTTTCAGCCTTCTCTACCAATCTATCGCAAGCGTTGCTTATGGGATGAGCATCGTTGAATCTACGGAGTATCTGAACAGAAATACGGAAGTTCAAAAATTAGGATAGTGCGGGACAAAAATTTCTGACCGCGACTGCGACCCCGCTTTTTGGAAGACAGCCGTTGCGTAGCCGACGTCTTAGTTAAGAGCCTATATGTAGCTAGGCAGGGAGCCTTGGAAGCTAGTACTCGTCGATGGATATCCTGTTACAAACATAGTGTTCTCGTAACTAATATCCCAATTGAATCACTTTTTGGAATTTCTCGTACGGCCCATTTATATTGGCTAAACTCCACATATCCTTACCAAAGCCTTTTGTCTTGATCGTTGATTTGACCTCTGTTAACAGCCTTCACCAACTGTATTCGGAAGAAGCTCTAAGAGGTGCTTACGGGGCGTATTAAGCAACCAACATCAGATTAAAGTATTTGCCTCAGCTATTATGGTGCTAACTCTCCAGACAAGTTTTACGTATGACGATTCGGGACCACCACCCGTGGATAGTGTGGATATTGTGGTTGGATTTCCGCGCTATGAGATTATTGACGACCCTCAAACTGGGAATGTCTCTCTCGCTATCACTGATCAAGGTCAAATCTCATTCGAACAGCGGCTATCTAGCAAACAGTATTACGTAGCTATCCCAGCAGTTGAGGTATAGAGTCTTAGTTATGGAGCCATGCTTGCCAAGTACTTAGGTACCTTAGCTAAAGTGGATTCAAAATTCAGTCTTCAAAGCTTTATGATCCATTTCGCTGTTCGTTATGGTTCTAGTGATTATGGGGAGGCTTCATCCATGGATGCGATTTACTTCATCAGTGGTGCCAGGTCCGCCAAGGGACGGCTAGGTGATGTGGCAACCTAGGTGCCATGACCTAATCTGACCTCTGTTGCTTCATTTCCTGAGGCGACGGCCACAGGATCCTCCGTAACGGGCTCATTGCCCTCCGAACCTGAAATCTCGCCAATCAAACTTCAGCGATTGGGCTTGCATTCGCTTTTTGCAGTGGCTTCCAATGTAGCTAACCTGACCGACTCAATCACAGCAGAGCCTATTAAAGAAACAAATGAGAATGATCACCTAATCAATAGTCTTCTATTCTGTCTCAACAAAACAGTATACCTGAAAATACAAAAGCAACTATTCCCAAATTTGGACTCACATGATAAAAATCTGCTTTTGTACCTAGTATCTAGCCTCATGGATGTATCCGACCAAAGTCCAAGTTTTAATAATATCCCCGACGCCATGAAACATACAATATTCCAGACAACACTTATAATAAAATTTAAACTTTTAATTTTCTTTATTAATAACAGCTAATCTCTAAATAATATAATAATTAACTTCCTTTTATATACCAATACACTATTTATAAAATTATAAATAAAATATTATATTCTTAGTTCCATTTTACATATTATCCAAGACAGTTATATGAAAAGCCATACCAAATGTATGCTATTGAATCTAAGTAATTTGGTGTCAAATTCCCAGAATAAGTTTCAAACCAGAAAGTGGGCGCAATTAAAAGAAATAAAAAACTTCCATACATATGCTGGGTAGGATAAACATAAGCATAAGAGTTTCAACCAGTAGGATAATAATAGCTAAAATAAAATGATACTGGGGAAACTGGAGAACTTTGATCTGTTGTATGATGCAAGGTAGGTAAGAGAGAAGAGTATTGAGATAATAAAATTTTTTGCCAAAAACCTTCTAGCCTTTTGGGCAAAGGTGAAAAATTAGTTGTACGGACAGGTCTCTCTTTTTGCGGCAAATATTGGTCCGGCGGATACAGGTATTTGAGGGATGGAGAAGTATGTTGTACTGTTTACAAGGGGTCATAGGGACATGCACAATAACTAATTCTTTCACCACCCTCACAATCCTCATTTGACTAGGAAGATTATTGTTATAACATTGGTGAATATGCGCGAGGCATTCTGCCAGATCATGCACATAGTACAGAGCAAATATCCTTATATATTTGCTAGTAGAATTCTGAAGTTCCGGACTTTGAGCTTCTGATGCTTCATGTACTTTGCACTACCAACGAGCTATGTTGTCGACGTCACGACTATCCACTAGCTGCTTCTAGGGAGTTACCGGTGGGGTATTTAGGAGGTGCGTATTCTAGCAGCCGGATCCCAACTTCGTCTTTATTATCCGGGTGTATATACGACAATCCCCTACTATGCTACTATGCTAGCATAGAAATGTGCAGTTGTTGCGCCAAGGACCCCAGACTTAGTGATAGCAAGGTCACTCCTGCCTACTAAGCTGACGACCAGGGCTAAACCTGCTGAATTTGGATGTATGAAGCTGTCAGCCGGATTCTTTTGTACTAGCTGAGCCCTTTACCCTTCAAAGACGGCGCAAGCCCGAATTCCATGTATAACCCTCACCACCTTTAGCTGTAGCTGTTGACATCTGAACCTGGTCTCGTAAACCAGCCTCCACGAAGGGACAACCTGAACCCACTCTGATATTACCACCGCCATACAAAATGCATAAAGATATTCTTCGGCTAGCACCTATTAATATTCAGATTGGAATCTTCTCTTATATTGAGGATTATCGAAGCTTAATTGGATGACGCGAGTAAGTTCGGCTTTCATACAGATTCAGTTATTAAAGCTAAAGCACAGTTTTCCAAGGTGTCAAGACGTTAGAGGGAATTTGTCAGATCCTGTTCGCTCGAACCCGTATATCGGCGATTGGTTCGCGAGAACTGGCCAAAAGAGTACAAACAAGTCAACCGAGGAAGAGCTTACTCAACGGACTCCCAGGCACCTAAGTTCATCGAAATCCTAACGACACTAGGAAAAAACGCGGCGGAAATCATATTAGGTCGCCTTCACGAGGCCGGGTCATTAATTCTTCCCCCTTACCGGCGTGTCGGATTTTGCTATGCGAATGGGTCCTTAGCTGTCTTTAGCACTGGGAAGGGTAGCACCTCTGAAAAAGATACTCTACATATCTACAGCCTATCAATTTTACTCGATCCCAGAACCGAAATCAGTGCACGAAAAATAAATGCCAGGGCAAGATTAAGCATGTGGCGATTGCAGATGATTATATGGCATGGGTGGCGCAACATCGAAATGAAGCGACAAGGTGAGGCCCAGATTTCTTCCCATAATATGAGAAACCATTCTAACAAGTTACAGGATAAGCATCGGCTTAGTGGACCTAATTACATTTTCTGCACGGTCTTTCAACCCAATCCTGCAAGATCTTATCTTCGAGGCATATGTGTCAATTCTGAATGAACATGGAACTGATTCTTTCACCAACGAAGAAAAAGGACGTTCTTCCCACGTCATACGACTCGCAAAATCGCCAGAGTTTTTCCGCACAAATGGTCACCACAGAGTTTTCTCATCCAGCTTCTTAACTCATTACACCGTCTGGGAAATCAACATCGATGCAGATACTCCAATAATTGGGAAATCATATAATCTAGACCCTGATTGGAATGTTTTTCTCGGCGGAATGTGGACAGAGGATGCGACTTGGAACAATCATTCCTCACTCTCCTATTACCTGTCCATATATGACAGATGCGACATCTATACAGTGATAAACGGTTCCTTGGTGGAAAAATATTGCATGTATGATTATGACCGTTTTCTACTGCGATATGCCTTCAGAATTGACGGGAAGCCCTATCGTATGAAATCGACCGCTGGGATTCCACCCGACAGGTTTCCCGAACTTAGCGACGGGCAGCCATCCTGCGTTGCGGCCCGACTTGTCAGTTTTTCCAGTGGAGGTCAAAACTTCTTTTCATACTCCCCGGCAGATACAACACTTGAAGAGGAAGACATGGGGATCCCCAGAGATATGTTACTTGAGGGTTGTTATTCGCGCTTCCCTCGCATTGTTGTAGGTCAAAAGCAAATTCGACATGACGAGGAATGGGAGTTTCAGTATCAGGCTGATTTCCAGCCGGAGTCAAGGCTTGCCACAGAGTACGAGTACGACATTCAATATCTCAACAAGGGAGCTATCTATCGCTTTCCAACAACCGAAATGCTCGCCGCAAAATCGTCACATAAAAGAGTAATCCCCGATCTTTCGCCAAACTGTGTGATGTGGCAACTTCAATATAACGATGTGCAAGTTTCAACAGACGGAGAAGAAGTTTTGAAGATCAGAAAGGTGCGAGTCGTTGGATTGAAGCCCACTATTCTATCGAGGAGAGAGGTTATCCATGAAAATGAGGACGGCGAGAGTCTTGATGGCAAAGATTTCGATGATGAAACCCACGAAAACGAAAATCATGAACATGAAGATCACGACGAAGATTGGAATAACCATGAGAAGCCCATGAAATACGTTTTCTACAAAGAAAATACCCCAGAGCCTGCCTCCATATGTGGGCTGGCATTGGACCACAAGCTCAACCGAAATCTTAGATGGGAAGGTGATGACCGGTAAATAGTACTCCGGCATTATAAACCCATACTGGTATCACAAGAAGAAGAGCCACCCCCGCCGAGTTTCACCAGCATATTTTTCGGTACGGAAACGGGACAGAGACGCCGGTGTCTTACAACATTCGCTACAACGAGGACTCGCCGTGAGAAAACCTAGGTTTACTAAAAGTAAAATACATTCTTTTTTTGAAATCACTAATAAATTAAGCTTGAAATACTGATCAAGAGCATGTAAAAGTACTAATTTGCTGAAGAATTTTCTGAGAAACATGTTTTCTTGGAATACTTTGCAATGCCAGCCTTGCTTTAGTAATAGTTACATGTCATCCGCAGCTGCCCCTGCAAGCCACAGGAACAAGCAATCTCTATTGCAAAATTATATTTCCCTCATCGATACATATGTACCAGTCCCTCTTCTAGTTGGTGCACATGTCTCCCCTGGAGCCTTTATCTTAGCTAGTGCGGGGTAGAACAGTACCCCATGCTGTCTTAAATCATTGATTATAATTCTTAAACCCGACGGCTGATCACATCCTGTCATGCATGCACTTGCATAGTCGGCAATTCCGTACCTGGAGAAAATATAAAGACTCATCTTGCAGTGGAGTCCCGTAGCGAACCCCACTTCCCAACTGCTTTTACCATGCGGGAATTCCGTATTTTTTTTCGGGTGATCGATCGATCGATCCAATATACCATCGCATCGCTTCGGTTGATAACTACAGGAAAATTTCACTATGCACTACAACTTTTCGAGAGAGCAAACAACACAGGTAGTATAATTCCGCATGATCAGAACACTGAATATTGGTTATTTTTAGACCGAATATATGGTGCTTAACCTTAAAAATGTTGATGAAATCGAATTGTATCGTTGATTTTGTTTGCGATTCTGTCATAAATGCTCTAGGCGCGGATCTGATATCAGATCTAGGCGTTCCGGAATGTGGGTTAGCTGCTACCAGGGCCTGCAGGGTCCCATGCCATCAGATGATCTACTTTGGCTTATTCACCAATCAGAACTGCAGCTCACTTTTCGTCGACCACTGGCTTTTGTTGCATATTTGAATTTCATGTGTTAAAGTCCCGCGGTTACACAGACTGAATTCCGTCTACATGATTATGAAAGATACCGCGCATACCGAGGCCTTCCCGTTACGTATAGGACGGAGATAAAATATTTGGTCAACTTAAGACAGAAACCCTTACAGGTACATGCATACGCAATATCTTAATGAAGACTTTGAATACGAGAAAGCTGGCTTCCAGAGCTGAGTTAAGGTGGACCGCGGCCTAGATCTGTCTTCGAATTTCCTGTGAACAATCGTATGCCGGCAGAGTCGCGAAGACTTCGCCTGCACAATGCGAAGCTCGTGGATGTGAGGAATGGGATTTCTCAAGCGTTTATTTAAGGGCCTCAATTTCCTCCTCTGTAGCTTCTAGATATCAACAAAAAAATCGTTTCTATCAACATTCTCTCGAGTAAAACATTAGCAACCCTACCAAAGCTCTATTACTCAATTATTAATCAAGAGATCACTCATACTTCTACAATGTCAAATAAAGCAAAGCCTTTTACTTCTTTACGAGGCTACTATGCTCGTCTAAACTTGCGAAAGCATATCGTTAAAGAATGGAACCATCACGCCGATTTGGGCCATACAAGGCCGTCGGGTGAGCCATTCAGGCGAATAAACAGCCCAGAGGGGCTACCACGGAAGCAACAAGTCGACTCCCCAGATCCGAAGGTACCACGGATTCCTCCTGGTCCCGTTTGCATCATAGGGGCCGGGGTTGCCGGGTTATATCTCGGTTATCTGATCAAGGTGCACAATCTCAGCCATCCTGATGAGATGATTGACTTTGAGATCCTTGAAGCCTCCGACAGAACTGGTGGGCGATGCTATACCATTGAATTTCCAGAAGCCGACAATACACCGCACAATTACTTTGATGCTGGAGCGATGCGTATTCCACAGCTGGAGTCCATGCAATTGTGAGTACCGGTACCGACTTGATATATTCTGTCTTTCCATGGAAACTGATCGTAAACCTCCTGTGTAGTGTCTTGGATTTCATGAGGGGCCTAGGACTAGACGTTCAGCCTTACGGATACTCTGCACCAGGCGCGCCCGAGTTATACTTTAATCAGTTTGAGTAAGATACTTTGGGTTAACTAGAAAAGTGCCTTCGAAGCTAACATTTCGGATAGCTATAATGTCGATGACATTACGGAGAGATTCGACGCTGTCATGATTCCGTTTGTGAACGAAATCAATAAGGCTCTTGAGGCTGGGGATACATGGGATGAGGCCATCCAGCAGCTTTTTGCAGCCACCGAACCGTGGTCCACAAGAAGTTACCTTGCACAAGACCAGTAAGAGCCCATAATCGTGTAACCCTTTTATTTTCGGCCTTTGCATGTACTGAACCCTTCGATAGAGGTTGGACTCAGAGCGATATCAATATGGCGGAACTAGTCAACACGTAAGTTCTTGCAAGCGCGCAGTATTTCAAATGATAGAATACGAATAAGGGCTAACATTTTTGCACATTTTGTTAGATCCACCGGTAATTTCGATCAGTCTTTGACCGAGACTGTTATTGATTATTACGATTTCAACAATGCATCCACCATTCCTTGGTTCCGTGTCAACGGAGGGATGTCCAGGTTCACCGATGCTATGGCCGTCCATGTCGACATGAATATCAAACTGAATACTCAAGTCACCGACATATCATATGATGCAGACGCCGAAGAAAATGCTTGTATGAGAGTTACCACCTTTTCCGGAGACACTAAGCTATATGGGGCAGTCTTCTGCACAACCAGCTTACCCTGCCTGCAGCAAATTAATCCTTATGGCCCTATTGATAATCCGAGCTTAGGGATTGGGCTTTCCGAAGACCAACAGACTGCTATCAGATCTTTGCACTACGACTTGTCGGTCAAAGTAGCCATCAAATTCTCGGAGCCATGGTGGATAACGAAGTGCCAGATTGGAACTCTTCCACCCTATGGAGGGTCGGGTAGTACCGATCTTCCTATCAGGACCGTGGTCTACCCTTCCTGGTACGACAAAGACGCTGCAGCCACGGTTCTGATCGCATCTTACACTTGGTCACAGGATGCTACACGCATGGGCGCTTTATCTGAAAAACCCAACGCCCTTCGAAGGCAAATACTGGCAGACCTTGCGAGACTTCACAATCCCATTAACAACGAAATCACGTACGAATACCTCGACAGAATGGTAGTTGGTGACCTTATCACTTGGGACTGGAATCAAGACCCTCATACAGGAGGCGCTTTTGCCTTATTCGGCCCCAGTCAGTTCCAAACTCTCTATCCCGCACTGGCGGTTCCAGCTGCTGCTGGTAAATTCCATATCTGTGGTGAACACGCGAGTGCTCACCATGCATGGATTGCTGGAAGTATGACAAGTGTGCTGCAAGCGTTAGGAGTGTATGCCAATGCACACGGATTGAACAAGGTAGTACAGTGGCTTGACACATATGAGGTTACCGAGCAAGAAAAGAAGGTGCGGTTGCTGAATATGGTTGATGAAGTGGAGCTCGGCCCTGATGGTACTTCACATCTTTTGGCTGAGCTTGGCCAAGTGGGATACGCATATAAGAAGAAGGAAAAGCCTCAGAAACCCAAACACCGTGGCAAGCATCTCCCTATTAAGTACTAGTGAGCATGCTGATGTTCACCCCTGTTAACGAAATGTAACTTTCTGTTAAAAATTAGTATATGAAATTTATGGTATAACCGTGGATCCTGTATTACGTTTTGTTTATGTGGACCAAGGACGATTCACTACTATTACGAGCTTTGGTATATGGAACCCATTCTAACTATCTCACTACCAAAATTTGGCTGTGTCGCTAATAAAACGTCACTCTGTCCCGCCTGTCCGCTTTCCCGGCCTGTCTGATACGAGGCACTCACGTGATAGACTTCAGCCTTGAAATGCCGGATAGTTATACTGAGCCGGATGGATACACTTATTGACAGACATGGTTATAGGTAGCATGGCAGTAGCAGTGGCTACTTTACAACTTCGTTGCTCCACTAAACCAGTAGTGATATAATGTTGGACGAAGCATCAGCGCTGCAACAGCACTGGGGTATTACACCAATGTCACCTCAAGACAGCTTCAACAGCACTGCTAATAGTACCAGCAGCTCCAACAGGAACACTCCAACACCACCTAGCAGCGTCAACAACACCCCATGGCTCCAAAAGTGTCCTGGATTTTGGTGTCAACAGGATCCTCGATTTTTGTGCTAGACCTAGAATATAGGGTCTATATGGAAACGCGCCCTAGACTATGGAAACGCTGTGGTAACCTAAAACCACAACTTATGGGATTGAAACAATTTAGCGTTGGTTTTTAGCAACTTATTCCTCGTAGGGTCTGTGTGGTAACGCGGTGATAATAGGTCAGCGGTAATATGGCGGTATGTTCCCAGCTACAGACGTAGCTTTACTTTTTTTGATGCTGTGGGTGACTTGCGGTGTGTGGCTGTCAAACTTTGAGAATTAATTGATTCGTCGACGCCTTATTAATGCTAGGGTTTATAACATTTCTTTTAGATTCGATACAATTTTATCTGAACCTGTTACAGCTTAGGTAATCGGCCGGATGTTGCGGCAACTCCATCCTTTGGGTGTTACGACCCTAGTCCTCTTGTATCTACACTAAAATGCCACTATAGCTTTTAAGAAAAAATCGTAATAATTGGTCTTATTCTTTGAAACAAATAAGCAGTAGGTGCAAGGAAGCGGATATGAGAATGAGGACAACTTTAGTTTCACAACCTCTCGGTTCAAGATCCTTATCACGTTATCCCCAACAACGTTATATAAGGCTGCAATTGAAAGGTTATGGCTACCCCTGTACTCATGCATAGAAAGAAGAAATGCTAGTTGTTCTGCCAATTGAATTGGTTGAATCAAGCGTTAAAGCAAACATCATACCGTTTCAGAACACGGAGTGCAATTCACAAGGCAGAAAAGCTTGTAGCGTAGAAATTGTCAAAGACCCTGGTGGCCATATGGCGCTCACCAGCTTTATACAATGTTTGCCTCGACGCCATCGGCCTATAAGATTTTAAAAGGGTAAAGGGCCCAACTATCAATATTCGACTCCTTCATAACCAAAATCCTTAAATATACATTCCATTTTCTTACAACCCATTTTTGCGACGCGAGGATCTTTTCTAGAATTCCAAAGAGTTACATATCTGCTACCAATACTTAACTCTAGCCATTTCGTCTTTAAACCATACCAATAGATACTCTATACCCCTGCATCTGAATTCCTTCATTATCGTTTTTGATCTCAGAATGTCCGACAGAATTCTTACACATGAGGATTATGCTGTTGGATGGATTTGTGCTTTGGACGTTGAACTGGCGGCGGCCACGGCGATGCTGGACAGTATCCACCCCGCATTGCCAGGGGCCCCAAACGACGATAATATTTACACACTGGGGAGAATCGGCAATCATAATGTCGTAGTGGCCTGCTTGCCTTCTGGTGTCTACGGTACGTCATCTGCAGCTAGAGTAGCAACCAGTTTGCTCTCAAGTTTCGGTTCAATCCGCTTCGGTTTTTTGGTCGGTATCGGTGGAGGGGTACCGAGCAAAGGCCATGACATCCGACTGGGAGATATAATTGTCAGCAACCCGACGGAGACTCATGGGGGAGTCGTGCAACATGATTACGGCAAACGTTGTGGAGAATTCAAACGGACGGGAGTGCTGAACAAGCCACCTGTTCTGCTATTGGCGGCAATTCAGAAGCTAAAGGGAGAGCATCTGTTAAGACGTAGCTGCATCTCAGCCATAGTTTTTAGGATGGTTTCCGGTAACCCTAGGCTAGATAGCTTTAGCTATCAAGGCAGAGAGAACGATCGCCTCTTCGCAGCCGATTACGACCACGGCACCTCCGATGAGTGTAAAGATTGCGAACCGGATAAGCTGATATGCCGTGACCCGCGTTCGACAAACGAGCCTGTAGTGCATTACGGCCTCATCGCTTCCGGTAATCAAGTAATAAGGCACGGCCCTACTCGTGACCTCTTGGCTCAGGATGACATTCTTTGCTTTGAGATGGAAGCTGCGGGACTCATAGACAATTTCCCGTGTTTGGTGATACGTGGGGTTAGTGACTATGCAGACTCGCATAAAAATAAAAGATGGCAACCATACGCAGCTGCTACGGCCGCCGCATACACAAAAGAATTACTATCTATGATCCCGCCAGAAGCGCCTTACGGGCTACGCGCATTCGCACCAAGGAATACAATAATGGACTTGGAAGGTACGTGCTACAAATATTTCTTCCGGACAAGTTTGCAATCTGGCAGCCTAACGCATGGCGTTAATAGATACACGACTTGGGGACCTCGATCCCAACATTCCCGGTGAACGAGAGAGATTATACAAATATTTCAGGGCGTCGCTATCCTCAAAGCCTGTTCTTATCGATACTTCTAATGAATCGCTGGCCACTTTCTGCCGCGAGTTCATAATGCGGATTACCAATAGCATGGGAGGTTTGAGAACGGTGTTACGAAATTATGTTCAAGACGGGAAATCTCTTGATGTCCAAAATGATGATGGTAGGACGCCGCTTCATTACGCGATCGAGGCAAAGTATGACCGCGAAGACAAGGTCAGGTTATTAGTTGAACTGGGGGCGGATATTACCAAGAAGGACTCAATGGATCGAACACCGATTGACGCTGCGAAAGATGTAGACGAACGGATCTTTATTTTTCTTCTGGATGCTTGGAAGAGATCACGGATTATGAAACAGGAGGAAAGGCAGGATAATGGCTTTCAATCAGAAGCAAGTACTAACGAGTCTGGACAAAGCCCTTTGGAACAGAGGGGGGTTCTCACACAGCAAACGAGGCTCCAGGCAGAGTCTGATGCAGACACAGCCTTGCAAGACCGTCATCAAACCGAAATAAGAGCCCAACTATTGGAAAATGGATATGACATAGATGCAGAAAACTTCAATCAGGATCAAGCTCTGCTATGGGCAGTCTCAAAACAGGGGGTTCACCAGGATGTAGTAAGGTTTCTGCTAAATAGAGGCGCAAGTGCAGCTGCAGAAAACGATAAGAAGTGGACAGCACTTCATTTGGCAGCGGTCTCTGGGAACATAGAGTGCATGCGGTTGCTCATAGCCGAAAAACCAAACGTTGGGGCGAAAGATTGTTTTGGGCAGACCGCATTGCACAAATCAGTCTACGGGGGCGAGGAAAGTATAACACTGCTGTTGTTGGAGCACCGGGTGAAGGCCAATGAGGCCGATAACGAAGGCCGTACCGCGCTGCACGAGGCCGCAGGGGCTTACCACGAAGTCGGACCAATCATGGTAGCGCTCATCAGGGGCGGTGCGACTATCGACATCAGAGATATTCAAGGGGATACCCCATTACACGTAGCCGCAAGGCATGGCCGCCACGAAAGGGTTAATCTGCTACTTGAATACGGCGCGCAAGCTGATGTGGTAAATCATCAAGGAGAAACCGCATTACAGGTTGCATCGATGTATGGTCATAAAGCAGTTATGGTGCTGCTTCAAGGGAGAAAAACGCCGTCGGGAAAGTCAAGAAGATTCTAGGGGTAAACCCTTTCAACCCGTTCCGTATTAAGCGTCTGGGAACCGTAAGTAGGCAAGTGTACTAGTGGTGAAGATTTAGAGTACTTCTATCAATATATATTCCTTATAATATAACTACTTCAATATATCTATATCCATTTGGTTTAGGATGTCAACCTATTATTTTAAGGCTTATATTCATCATATAGTGGGTGACTTGCATGGGACAAGCGGGACAGGCGGGACAGGCAGTGCCGTTTGTAGCGACACAGCCAAAATAGACTTTGGTTATAAATTGGAAAGGAACATGGCCAAATTTATTAAACACAGAAACGATTAACTTTGTTGAAAACACAGCTAAAATTTTGTTAAAAACTCAGCTAAACCATCCTATACAGCAAATTTAATCAGGATGCGGGCAAATTTAGTGGAATTACCGTTGGATTTCAAATCAGGCTTCCCTTGCTGGGATTCTAGGTATCGTATTGTTTAATGGATTTGGGTCCGGAAGGCTGCTTAGGCTATGTTATAACCGTGTTTCCCCACATAAGAGCGGTTAAACTAAAAGGCTGAACCTCGTCGCTTCCCGCTGGCGTTGATGTCTCAAGTTCCATTGCGCCAATTTTCAGCTCCTGTCAGCACATTTGCCAACTCCCTCGCTGTCACATGATCGGATGTCGTTTCCATCCTATGCACCCATACACATCTTCCCTCTCGGAAAATCAACTCCCCACCATTTTGCCAGAAGTCTCCACCTTTGACCACGCCGTATCCGCTCTTAACCATTTGTCCCACGCTTCTTACAATGAGACTCAATAAGGAATGTTCCATATATGCAGGTCTTGTGGAGCTAGCTAATGACTTGTTCATCTCGAGTCTTTCATATATGCGGCGAGTCGGGTCCGTGAATATTGGGAAGTCACAAGATGTCTCTGCAACGTATGGAGTGATGCGGGAGGGGTCACCGCAGCCAACGATGACGAGTCGAGAGGGCCCGCCGGGGAGGTTATAAAGGACAGTTGGTGTAAGACACCGCACTAGGGAGCGGATATAGTCTTGGTCGCATGAGCAGAAGAAGTGGCGAACTAGATTTTTTGCTATTCATCACCCTGCCAATATTAAGATTGTGATATTCGACTTACTAAATATCACAACAACATTGCCAACGCCATCTCTTGCAGCAACCAGCTCTCCAAATCGGCAGCCTGTACCGTCGGAAGAGAGGACAGGAAGGTCATATATAGCAGAGATAGTTTTTTCATCAGGAATAGGGTGAGGGGATGTATGAATGCACGGTTTGGACATTGCGAGGGGGTTAATTACCAATAATAGAGTCAACAGTTGGAGTTGGTGGTGATAGAGTTTAAATAGTAAATGATCGATGACGTCATGGGCTGGAAAATGAGGTCCTCTACTGAAAGTCTGCGACCGTAGGGTGCTAAGATTTTCCTCGCCACTTGCTGCCGCGTGGCCAGCATTGCCGCCGTGGTTCGCGACCGTTAACACCCTTTAAGGAGAGCTCAAGCTAAGTGCATAAGGTGGCTGAGGCCAGGATCGAAGTACTTGACACAAGTGGCGCCATTTCAGTTTCAGGCAGCATGAAAAATACAACAACGCATGATCAGCCGGCTGCCGTCGTTTATAGTGTATTCCAGACGAACAAAGAGCACTTGAGCTCCAAGGGCCGGGGCTTTCCGCCAAGCAGGCTCCATTACGGGGTTTAAAATAAGGTTACACGGGACTGGAACGCATACTTATTGTTGTTTGATAGTTCGTTAGTTGGGTGTCTTTGACGAGTTTCAGGAGCCTGCATACGCACATTTGCATAATACTCCAGGCCTTCCGGAATCCCTTGGCGAGCCCCGCTTTCGTGGTACCTACCCGTCGAGGTCTAGCCGCTAGTATCGGAGCCCCAAATCGGCCTGCAGGACCGTCAAGATGGTTACTTCACGCGGCTCTAGGTGGAATTTCAGGGACCTCTGTGGCCCTGTGTCGTAGACTCAAACTTTTAACTTGGGACCTTGTCTCGCACCCAGACTTCGCCTTCCGTTTCTCAAGCCCGCATGTATTCAAGGCCGGTTATATGGACTTCAATTACAAAAATCACGAAGGTAACGTAAACATTGCCCTTGAATATTTAAAGGGCTTCGATGCGCCGATTATCAAGTTCCATTTTTTCTAACAATTTTCAATTCTATCCACCAACGTTTCTGAATAGCTGGCCTATTCCCATAAAAACTTATATCTATCAACTCGAGCTCTTAATCGATCTTATAATCTATTTTGATATCGGGATTAATACGCCTTTAATACATCAATTACCTACTTCTTCTTGCTAACCCTAATTCCCTAACCCTAATTCCCTAAACTAAATTTTAATATAATCTAATACCACCAAAGTCACAATGGCCGACCTCAACACAAAGATCGACCTGGGCGTTCTCGCCCAAGGCCTCAAGTTCTCCGTCACTAGCGTCGAGGTCGTCCTCAATCCTGGACCATTTTTCGCAGAATTCTCCGGATGGGGAATAAAGGGTAATAAATTTAAGAACCAGAAGGTATGTGCTTACTATCCCATACAGATGTGGATAGTGCTCTAACAACGTGTTCCCAGAACGGCCTCAATCTCAGCAGTGGCTCTCTCCGTCTCCCAATGGAAGTTCCAAAGATGACAAGCGATCCAACTGCCGCAGTGAACATTGGACATGTGAAGTTTGGGAGGGAAGTGAACCTAGATAACACGGCGCCCGGCAGAATCGAAATTGGTTTCCAGATAGTGGGAGCTGTCACATTGAAACAAGGTGACAAGCCTCAGCCGTGCGGGTATAGAGGTTTCATCACAGTCACGCCTACCGAATGGGGTCGTGTAGGGCGTCCGGATAACGTCCAAATTGCCTATGGGTTCATCGGACAGGCCCCGAAAAGCGTTCTGCTTCCAGTTCCAACTCTCCGAGACACACAGGATCTTAAATTCAACTTTGCCGTTGATCAAAACATGAAGCTGGGATTTGAACCTGTGGTGGGAGATAGTCCTACCCCCACCAGTATAGTAAGCGGTATTCTTATTGATGGCATTATTGAGACGCATCGGGAACTGGCAAATATGGCAATTGGTTCCAAGATCCCGGGTCTCGTGGAGGGTGTGAACGTCGGCACCACCATTGTTGGCAACTTGCCAGGGAAAAAGGTTAGAAGACACTATAGAGCTTAGAAGGCCGCTTAGTGATGTACATGAACTGGGCCAATATTACCAAAATGCTAGCTAGTTAATTGTTATAGTTTATGATGTTAAACCTTGTACTTCAGCTGAATCTCGCGCAAATATTGAACTCATCTTATTACTCCTATCTATTTAGCTCTACGATATATAAGTTGCAAAAATAAGGTACTAATTCTAACCTACCTTATACAAATAAATTATAATTTACCCGATCTGCAACTTGGTGGTGTCAGACTGGTGGTATTGCAGCCCACACCACACATCGTTGGTGCGATTGGTGTTACCGCCAGCCGTGAAAAGGTGGAATACAAGAGACACACGATTGACAACCTGAAAGCCGTTATCACTCAGACTCGCAAGAATATTACCACATGAGCTGAAAGCCCTGAGAAATCGTGACAGCAGAACTCTGCTAAGTGCGTGATGTGAGGGAAATCGTCTCGTTTAAGACTCCTTGGGCAAAGGCGGTTTTCGTTAACGAAAACCAGATTTTCTGCAATATCATTTCCTATCGCACTGGGCTTGTCGCCAGCTGAAAAGCAGTGTAGCAAGCAGTAAGTAGACGTTTCGCTGGGCAGTTGCAATACTTACAAAGTGGAACTAGAGGAAGTACTGTTTAATGGTCGGAAAAATAAGCACAAGTTTAGCAGTATCGGCATTATGGAATTCAACAAATCATCCATGTCAATATATCATAACACTACATTTTAATAATTATATATTAATTTATAGAATATTTACCTTTTATATATGTGAGAACAGGTTTAGTAGTGCCGCCCCACGGACCGGGGGGGTGCAAGACTTTTCAAACCAGGTGTTTCGCAGCCTGCTGGCTGCTCCCGCATTGCCAAGACTGTTGGCACCAGTGGGCCCCACATCTGTGATGGTGAGATGTGACTCATACCCACGTCAAGTAACAAAAGTCAACTGGTAACATTCAAAGAGCTTGTCAGCTATCGCACGCCTTTTTCTTTATTCCATAATTTACAATATGGAGACTCTATTCAACGACCTGATGAACCTGTGCGCTTCGAACGAAGCGTTCTACTACGTAGACCACAACTACGGTGGGTCGACATTCCGTGTGTTCTCGTACCGCCTGGCGTCCTACTCAGACTTCTTGTTGCCGGGTGCATTGGAGTGCCGTGGTCATACCTTCCGACTAGACCCGTCCAACGTCGATACGGCGAACTACAACTTCATCCCGGTACTGGTGTCCATCCCGATGGAGAAGTTTTTCAACATCGGCGAGAACCCGATGACTATAGGCCTCGACTGGTCCAAGGTAGTCCGCGTGGATGACAAGCGCGACGGCTCCCTGATTTCCACGGTAGCGGTGAAGGATGAGCATTTCATCCTCAAGTCTAAGACCTCTCTGACCTCTCAGCAGGCCAAGGATGCCTCGGATCTGTTGCGTACCCCGGAATACAAACCGCTGCTGGATACTTGCCGCTGGATGACGAACCTCGGGTTCACCGTCAACATGGAGTACACCGCTCCGACGAATCAGATTATACTAGGATATAAGGAAGCGGAACTCCGCATTCTGAATGTCCGTTCGTTGGATGACGGTTCCTACCTGCCGTTGGACAAGTTGGACATTCCAGCGAAGTTTCTGGTGGACACGTTCGCGGACCAAGTGTCGCAGTCGTGGATTGACGATGCTCGCACCAAGAATGGCGTGGAAGGCTGGGTATTGTGGTTCGCGGACGGGATGAAGGTCAAGCTCAAGACCGACTGGTATTCCAGCCTGCACTTGCAGAAGGAACAGGTATCGAACTCTCGTCGTCTGTTTGAGTCTGTGCTGATGGAACAGTCTGACGACTTGAAGACTCTGTTTCTGGAAGACCCGCAGTCCGTTGCGCGTATCGAAGAAATGGAAGTGAAGGCGAAGGCGCTTTACAACCGTCTGCATAAGCTGGTAGATGACTTCTACCAGACTAACAAGGGCCTGTCACGTAAGGACTACGCGATTCTGGGCCGGCAGGTATTGAAGGCCGATGGTGTATTCCCGCAGGCAATGAACCTGTATTCGGAAAAAGATATGGGTCTGCGTCAGCATCTTATCAAGAACTATAAGTCCTTCGGTATCGTGGATGTGTCAGTAACGGAGTAAAGCTCAACGCTTGCATTCATTGGTGGTGCTGTTGAAGCCTTGTACAAGACCTCGCCGCTGCTGTTGGAGGTAGAGAATTGCTGTTGGCGCTGCAGCGCTTAGATCCTAAAGTCTCATTATTATGTCGTTTGATAAGCTTTAATATTATTCAGCCGCCAATAAAAAAATTATATTGAAAATTGTTCTGTACGAAAGCAGCTTGACCAATTGAGGTTCGGACGCCAAAAAAAAACTACAACTGAGTGAAGTGCCAGACTGGTGGTGTTGCGGCCCACACCATGATAGAACCCGCGGTTGCCATAACGAGACCAGGTAGCCATGATTTTCCAGTCTCGTAAACCAGACTTTTGTTGTTGTGTTGCGAAAAAAACCGTTGTGATCTTCGTGGTTTCTCACGCTTCAGCGTGGTGTTGAATTTGTTGCAATTTACGAGACCAAAATAACAGTGGAAAGCCCTTCAAGCTGAACTTCAGTTATGGCAATTCTCATAATCGAATACAGGAAATATTATCAAAACTTTAAATTTTGCGTCGACTTAGAAACCATGGCGCTGTTTCTTATAGTTCCTTTTACGCATCGAAGCCTCAAGCTTCCGTCACTGTTACATGAGGCTCACGAGCAACGGAATTGAGAGTCCTGTGGTGTGCAAAGCAGAATGAGATAGTATCATTCTCAGGGTTAAACGCATAGAACTTGAAATACCCCTCCGCCTAGTTGTGATCCATCAGAACCACGTTCTGCGTTCCACACATTAGCACAGCGCGTGAAAGGTAAAAGACAAAAGGATGCGCGGACTTACCCCAACCTTACAATCTACAGTCGTGTGCGGCTTGCCCTCCAATGAATCATGAACAATGAAGGTCTCACTTACCAACAGTCAACTGAGCTTGCGGACGTTGGGCACATCCACGCCGTTTGCATCGAGCGGCTTCCTTCCCTCCGCGATGAACTTATGCAGCTTATCCGCCAGCTCGTGACACGTAGTCCATTACGGTGTGACCCAGGGAACCGGTGCGCGATGCGCACCAAGACGTTGCCATAAACCCACAACAAGATCAGGTTGGACTCATCTATCGCTCCACCGCTAAACCTAACAGGCTCGAGATTGAGCTGCCCGTGTACGCCCCGCAGCTCCGTTAACGCCTGGAACGCACTAGCTAGCTGGCGCGCGCGAGTACGTCTCCAAGTGGGCCCCCTAAACAACCGTGGCTCTGCCCAACCCGCTCGTATCCAGGAATAGCTGGACAACTACATCGTCGCCAATACCACTGCTACCGCTGGATTGCAGCATCCACCCAGCATCAGTTCCATTGGCGGAGATGGCAACCAAGGGGCGCGCAACAGTCTAACCGAGGTGGGTGATAGCGGCGTCATCGAGGAAATCGACCAGCGCAGTGTTAGAGCGGCGCTTGTTAATGACATAGGAGGCTGTTGCAACCTGGATCATATGCTGTACCCCTGCCAAGAAGGTAGGCATGCCAGGTAACAAGGGCGGCGCTGCCGTTGCCGTAGCTTAGTCAACATCGCCGCCATCTCCGTCAACGTAGTGACAGTGGCGCCGTTGACATCCGTGGCGCCAGATATAAAGTCAGCGTCGCCGGCAGTGCCGGGCCCCTCGGACTCGGAGCGGTATAGCGTGGTGTCGTTCTCAGTTTAGATCGACGCGGTTATGTAGCCTTGGAGAGTTAAGCTGCCGTTGTAATAATCGCAGCGAGTCCACCATCTTATCCCTAAGCGAGACAAAGGCGTGGTTGCCGAAGCAGCTGCGTTGTTGCCAGAGCCTCCGCAGCTACTGGGGGGCGCCGCCGCCACGCAAGTGCGGCCCACGCCTTGCATGCAAGCCCGAACACCCTCCGTCGGAAATGTGTCAAAACCAGCAGCAAGAATGCTCGGTTGCTGCATGCGTAAGAGACCGACTTAGTCTGATGCGCGGCAATCAGTTCGGGCCGGAAGTGATGTGGATACTACGACGGGAGTAGGGGTGTGAGAAGGTAGCTTGAAGGACTTCAAGTGTTTAAATTTAGATATAGTTCATGAGATGGTGTCTATAACATAGGTTGAGATTGATATATTAAAGTAGTGGATTCATAATTTATAAATTCGATGGTTTTACTAGGTTTTGTTTGGGCCGTTAAGTTATAATCCAGTGACATTCCAGCCACACATGGTGACAGGTGTATGGAATACATTAGACAGAATCTCTAATCCTCGAGCCAAATTTTCTTTCCAATGTATGGCTTTGTTTCTTCACAATCTTCGAGCTTGGCGCAAAACTTTCCCTCAGCCGTTTCAAATGCCTGACATCGCTCTTCCATCGAATGGGCGTTCCATATTGCTCCCACTAGACTTTTCTCACCTTCACTAGTAACCGTCACGGGTCCAGAGTCGTACCACCCGTTTTCTTTCGTATAAGTGAGTTTTTAACCCATGCGCCTCCAGTTTTTGGCCAGCAGAATATGTGTCGGATACGTGGACGCCTGTTTTCGCCTTCGGGAGGTGGATAATAACTATACCGGTCGAACTCATCGTCGTCGTCATAGAAGGGCTCCAACAGCTGGAGCCTTTCGCAAAAGGCGTCTTCCTCCGTTTGATTAAACGCTCGATCTTGTGGTTTAAATCTATCTATTCCGAGAAAATCCAATTCAACGGATGAAACCTAGGGATAGTATGTTCCATTAGCGTTAAATCAGCTAGAGGCATAATTTAGGGCGGGCGTGGGATCCAGAACGCTGGGTCAATACATACATCCGTTGCGTATCGATATCCTCCTCCACTGGGATAGCAGTATAAAGAGATGCGGCCCCCGAGGTGGAATCGCGACCTCGCGATGCGAGGGCTCCGAAACTTGTTCTCATTTCTTGGCGCGTAGGGAATAGGGGGCCCAATGTCGTTCGCTCTGACGAGCGGTAGTAAACCGAATCCTTTGGAAAAGTAGGGCGCTTTGAAGAGAGGAGATGCGAAGTAGAGGCACAAAGTGGTGGACAACATGAACAACAGCGAGGTATAATTTGTCTTTTTTGGCTGTATAACTCGAGGCCGCATTCTTGAGGGCTCGTGCTGCTGGTGTGTTCCCATTATTGCGTTTGGTTTAGCTATAGCTTTTCGATATGTATGAATTCTCTAGGCCGCTTCAAAGCTTTTATCAATATCAACAATTTACGATCTTGGGATCGCACCAAATTGAAGTTGTATTATATACATACCTGCTGTACTTAAGTGTGATGAACTGAAGGAGCGATTAACAGATAAAGGTTGGTGACTATATGTCGCAGAGCCTCCTCGTTGAGTAGAAAAGCTAAGCTGTGTCCCTGACATATATCAGAGTACTTTGTCCAGCGTGGCATCTCAGCGTGGCATCTCAGTGTCTTCGCCAAGAATTTGTTGTATGAAGCGGCAAAGCAAGGCAGGAGAACGAATGTAGCGAGCGGTAGCTCAAACACCAATCGGCCCACATACATAACTTAAGCCATTCTCCACGCTGTAGCATTACCTATCATCAGTTCGAAGGAAATCTGAATCCGGGCTTAGCGGCGCATCGATTTTGTCTCGGTTATCGGTTATCCGGCTGCAACGCTTTGTAAATGTGAGTCTATATTCGTTGGTACCGAAGCGAACGGGTGGCATCTCGAGATACTTGCGGTTTAAAATATGGTGTTAGTACCATAAGCTTGCGTCTATGCCATAGGTCTTCAAAATGGCACTTCCATATTTTCCAGGATATCATCTGATATAGACCTAGGTCGCGAAATTTACCGCCTATGGGTTAACTTGGCGACTGGTATCTCCCGCATTTGCGATAACCGACTTTTTCTACCGCTGCACAGGTAAGTTTAGCATCAATGCAATAGCCATAAACAACATCATATAGGATTTATTACCAAAATTAATTTTCAAGGCTGTCACTCTTATATCCTTCTGAAGCAGACAGAGGTGTTGGTATATATTCGACGGCCAGGATCAACCTGATATGCATATACACATCTATTGGCGGATTTTCCCAATTCTCGCCTTGTCGCGTACCCAGACTGTGAACTTTGGATCCGTATAAACCAAATATTGCAGAGGATAATGAGTCCTGTCATAGCTTCGGGGCCTGTCTGCGCCGTCTATTCTGATCTACGACCAAGACTTCCTCCTAAAATTGAGCGCCTCTGCCTCTTGATTAAAGGAATTGCTGCGCTCAATTATCCCATAAGGCGAAAATAGTAGCATCGTCCCGGGCTGTGGCTTTGCGGATGCTCGTAGGCGAAGATGAAGCATATCTGTTTCAAGATCGGACACACATGCATGAACATACATATCTCAATCGGCAGCAAAACTTCATCACCCCAGAAACCGCCAAGTAAATGGGCCGTAAACCCTAGATTTTGGGCATAATATCGGAGCCAATGCAGAGAGATTGTTAGAAATCAGGGCGTCTCACGCCGCGGCCGCGCTTCGACGCAGACATGTCTAATCCGAGACTTTTGCAAAAGTCTCAAAGCGAAATCTATCTCAGAATTTTAATAGAAATCGAACAGGCATGAAAATTACTTCGGCGTTCAAAGAACATGCATCAGTAGTTTGATGATATAAAAAGGCAATTGATCTTCCTGAAATCCGAAATACAAGTCTGCATCCATTAGCTCTCTATACATACTTTGAATCAAATCCACACGATACATATAACGCATACTTAACAATTTATCTAACTAATAATTATATAATTTTTACCTCTAGCCCTCAAAGTCTGTGTGGAAACGCATTGGTAATGGTGTGCCGTGTTTCTGGCCTCGCTGCTGGCGGCCGTGGAAATGGAAAGCCCTTGATGCTTCGCCCATACCTAGCGACTGCGTCGGCCATAGCGCCAGCACCCGTAATAAATGCGTCGTAATTGAGGTTCCCCAAATTATCACAGGCTTGATGATAACATGGATCATAATCAACCCCTGCCTGCCCACCAAATAACAAGACTTCTTCATCAGTTTTCTTACCCACGGCACCCATAAATACACCACCTGCTGGAATACCATTTTCGAAGAAGCTATAGTGATCGGACGAACCGTCCAGCACATCATGAACAGAAGTTTGCCCATTCTTAGCAAAGAAATCAGCAAAACTCTGCTCTATTAAAGAGCTTCCATTTCTGAGATACGGATTAAAGGGGAACGGAGATATTTCACCGCTATAAACGCTGTAGCGCTGTCGCCCATCAATATAAGTTAGTCTCGAAAACTGAAAGAATAGATACTCTGCTAGAGGGTGAGGCTTCGTACGTAATTAGGCGATGCTATCATATCGAAATTCAGGTTCATAACAATTTTCGAAGCTTCAGCCGCGGACAAACCGGAAACGTAAAACTTCGATCCAAGAAGACCGCGTTCTTCACCTCCCCACCAACAAAACCGAATTGCATTGTTTACCGAGAACCGAGTGAGAGCTTTAGCAACCTCAATTTGTGCGATTGTGCCAGACCCGTTATCATTCATACCGGGACCCTTCCTCGTTGAATCTGCATGGGCACCAATAGTAATTATGGCACTCTGGTTTCCACCTCTAGTGGTGGCGATAACGTTGGCAGTCTGCTTAATTTGGTACCACTGATATAGAGAAATTATAGTGTGGAAAGGACCGGTCTGGGTCTCTAACCATGCGAGCAATGCTTCACCTCTCCCCGGGTCGGTCCGGCAGACGGGGAACGTCTCAGTACTGTTATTCAAGGAGCTGGTATCGCCGCGGCCTGTGATGATATCGCTGCGTTTCGTGATAGGTAATGCGGTATCGGTTATGGCGACGATACCCACGGCACCAGCTGTTCTAGCTATTTCGGATTTCGATAGCCAGTTGCAACCCCCCTTTCGAAGAAAGCCAATCCTCCCAACAACAGCCGAGTAGTCGGACTAACAGGTTCTATGCATCAGCGTTGTAATAGCAAACAAATTTCGCTAAGGGATATAGCCCACAATCAAGACTCACAGGTTCACAACCAAAATTTGGGACGATCACGAGCGACGCGGTTAGCGTTGTGTTAGAAATGTCTGCGATGCAAAGAACAGGCGTCTCGGTCCCATCGACAACAATAGAATGATTGTAAATCGGGTAACTAAAATCGACTATGAGTCGGCAAACGAGTTTAATAAACCTTTTAGCGCTCAGGGAAATATGATTAAGTATTTATTTAGGAATCGTAATGCAAGCTTACAATATTGTCGTTCGACCTTATAATGTTTACGCGGTAGTTGTTGTTCAATCCAGTCTATCGTCGCAAGAGACCCTACAAACCGGATTAGGAAAGCTTTATGAATTGTTTCTTTATCGAAAGGTGTGTTTTGATACCAGGTGATCCAGCTTCACGGTTGCCATTGTTCCGCACGGCAATTCGATGCAATTCTTCTGCGCCAGCTCTGAGATTTGAACGAGAGATAAGCCCTCTCAGCTTGGCCGATTCCACTAGTGGCGGGGTTGCGGCCGTTAAGGAAGAGTATGCTATTATGGGCAAAGCGAAGTTCCAGATCTTCATTTCTATACGTTCTAAAGTGACACGACGAGTGATAGATGGATGCGCAAATTTAAACAACGGGGCTTAGGCGATGAAACAATGTTTTAATCGTGGCGAAAAAGATGGGTTCCGGATTCTTAGAACAGAAGAAGGATGCGATTTGGGGCGGTATCCTTCACTCGTATACTTAATACACATTATATATCATTGCCCGCTTCACAGAATTCACTGAGAAGCAAACTATACCCATACGTCGAACACATGCCTAAAATCCTAGTAAAGATTAGTTTTGTTGACTTGGCCGAGGGTCCGAATCGGCATCTGTAATGGGCCTTTTCGACTTCTCAGGCAGGTGCCGTGTGAAACATTTTGTTGAGCCAGCACAAGCTTAAGAAGTAAAATCACCTACTTGATCTGCACAGCCAACTCCATTATCCCTTGAAGGCCTGTGGATATGTTAGGTGCTTTGCCATGATGATAAGGACTGGCCATCGAGGCGATTATAATGGAGAACGCCAGCGTCTCTTTTGAATCACTTGTAGGTTGATTACGTAATCGTTTGTTCTGGGTGCTATTACCACTTGAAATATCGAAACTGCTTATGGACGAAGGAATCAATGGCAAGAAGGACGCGACGTTCAAGTCTGTACTCAGCCATACATTTGCAGTCTACCAAATCCTCATCTCTTTCCTTTTTCGGCTTAAAGTCCCCGAGGTTTCACACATTGTCCGACTACCTGTTGGCACTAAGAGGAATTTTGGGAAGTTGGAGTTACGGCGAATTTAGTTAATGCATAACAGTTTCCTCGGGTGTCGTTCCACCTGGGAAAAACATTCTTCGTACATCTATACCATAAGATAAAATGATACCTTGATACCTACTCTGACCTATGAGGTATGAGTTGCCGCAACCAGCTACTAATTTTAATTTATCCTAAAATCTATTCTATCTTTAACACTACTTTTCTTATTAGAGGTTATCCCATATAAAATTTGGTTTATTTAATTGATAATGTAATATTAGGGAGGCTATTTTATATAAATTTATTAGGCCTGATCTGTTAGTAAGTTTTAATAAATTTGTATGTTTTTAGTAAATGAAAATTCTCTAATAGAATTCTTCGATTTCCAATAGAACCCCCTGTCCCCATACAAAGGTCGACATCCTGTTGGAGGGCCCTGTTGATGTTGGAATAAGGGAAGGATAGAATAAATATTAGAAATATGGTATGTAATAGAAAGATACTATTGGCCCAGCAATTGCTAGGATGATAGTGTAGATTTAAATTGGTGGCGTAGCGTTTAACAGTACATGAAGAGAAGCCAGTCTGGTGAACAAAGCCCAAGATCCATAGCAGAAAGCGTTAGCATGTCTGGTGCATTTAGCTATTGGCCTGATTTATCTTATTAGGATCAGCTCCGATTCTGTAGCTGCGATATGGCCAACTGTCATCGTAACGCTCCAACCAACCGCCTCGACTGTCAACTTTAGAACCTCCAATGCATAAGGGCGACCAACCATCCAAACCGAAAAGCATATTGATATAGGTCCTACACTGATAACGAATAGTGCTGTGCACCCAGGTATCTTTGGCGTACATGGATTGAAAGAAAAAATCATGCCTGATTTGAATGCTACTGTCCCCAGCAGCATATATATTGACCGGGTTCCACAAAGTACCCGTTTGCGTGATTGTCCATGAGGCCCCTGCTATATAACTCCCTCCCATCCCATCTATCGCACCACATGGACCCCAAGAGGTGTCCTTTAGAGTATTAATATAGCTGTAGACACCTGATCCAAAACAATGATACGTCTTGGTCCTCCAAATATCACGTTTATTGAGTAGGTTTCCCAATGAGGAAGAAGGCGGGGCATCCCCGGAGACCTGGGGTTCGTCGATATATGCATCCGTGATATTATTAGCGGCAGCAACGGCCTCAACAGCCCTATCCATAGCCTCCCTCTCATTGAGGAAAAAGCATCCTATAACTAGTCCTTCAGACAGAATTGGTTCTCCGTCGGCGCAATCTATACCCTCCAAGGTATATTTCGCATTGGGGTGGAGGTATTTGTTGAGGTCACTCGGCCTGATCTCGGGGTTGATGCGACGTAAACGTCGAGGGATTGGTGTATTCGTGGGACCCATTGGGTCTTTTATGAGACTAGCGCTCTCCGGGATAATAGCAGCAAGCGTTCCGGAACCCCAGAGGAGGCAGGACAAGAGAAAGGGTTTCATGATCAACATCATGCAATATTCGATGTTATTGGGTGGATTTGTAGATATTGATGACGAAGAAGTAAAGAGAAAAGAGCTTGCAAGCTTGTACAACGGTTATCTTGTATCCAAACTCCAACCTTTACAGGGAAGCGCAGATGCAGATAGGTGCTGTGTACTGGAAGAGATGGGGACTGCAAGGACGACAAGCGCAATATTTATAGACAAAAATAAAAATAAAATTTTGCTTACTGTATTGCAAACTGTTTGAGAAGATTAGTAGCCACCGAGTCTCGAGCGCAGTTGTAGGAACAAAGACACGTGAGAGTGGAGCTGTCTCAAGTGAAAGAAAAAGAGCTGTATGCTACGGAGATAGAAATGCGTAGCAATAGCCAATTGAATCACCATCCCCATTGTAGGTGGTCACGCTATTGGTAGTTTCCATTCGTATACCAGGCGCCAGTTGTGCCCCGGTCGTGAATTCATGTAGGGTAGACGACTCCACCTTGGAGACGGCAGGTATACGAGGTCGGCCCCTCCGACCACTTCCCCAACCGTTGTTGAAATAAACGCTGTGCCGCATCCATGCATCGCGGGATGGCTCTGAACTCAGGCATGGCAGGTGTACTAGGTGGGAATAGTGCGCTTGGCGAATCCCGCCATTTTCGCGATAGTTACTGTGCCACATGTATAAATTTATGCGTTCGAGACGGTGCCATCGACCCTTGGCCGGAACACCGGGTGGTATATGGGACGATTACATCAGGTGATGGCACGCCACCGGATCATGCGGCGATAGCTAGCTTTTTCAAATGTAACGTGAATACGACACGACTGCCGACACGACTGTCGACACGACTGCCGACACGACTGTCGACACGGCTGTTACCTCCAATATGGCGCTGTGGAAGCCTAGGCCGTTCTTGATTTTTAAGGTTTTCCGAAGTTTGCAGATAGGCATACGAGATGGGTCCGAGGAACGCCTTCCCATTGGCTGTACGGAGTTTACGAGTGAATTTATTACCCTTTGGAAAGCGTGCTTCGATGTAACTATATCAACTCGCACTTAAATTTTCTTGATCTCATATACGCAATGGGCCAATCTCCACAAAATTCCGACTAGGGAGGCTTTGCACGAAGACGACCGAGACGGAGTCAAGGAACTTTTCCTAGATAAGACATTTGCCAATGAGGCGTTCTTTCGAATATGCCTCGAGAAGATCGGACCGGATCCATGGATGGTACTCAGCGCCCGCAATGGCAATGCCAAGTTGGCGAAAGGAATAATTTCCTCGACTCCTGCGGAACGGGCGGTTGGATTCATTAAGTTCGAGTTCACTCTGTAGAAATGAACATGAAGCTTCCAGTGCTCTATGTAGGCTGGCTTATGAGGCCTGTTTAAAATACGCTTGCAACCTTTGCCTGACTGAATACCGGTTGAGAGTTTCTCTCGAGCTCCGCATGGAGCAAAGAATTCGAAACGCCAAGCTAATTGTTTTTACCTCGAAGATTCAGAATCCTAGGACGGTACCCAGGAAGCCGATCCTAGGCATGCATACAGTTGAGGACTTGGCTGGAAAGAACCAGGAAAGTTACGGGATTACCGGGCTGTAGAGCTATGTGGAGCCGGAGGAGAACTGTGAAGTCATGGGGTTGTGAATAATTGATTTTAAGTACTGTGCCGTGGCCTCACTGCAGTCTCCTGATTTCAAATTCACAATTTCCGGAATTTCGGTGGACTTTCGGAAGCACTCGGAAAGGATTCATATATATATCTCGCGGTGAGATTGAAAGTTGGCTGTCTTTTGTATTGGAGCCTGCACTGATGCTAAAAAGCTAGTGGGGGTATTTACGTAACCCTTATTTTGATAATCGAGTGGTTCCCTAGGATCCTTTGGGGTTCCAGATACCAACGCCATAAGCGTAGACTCTCTCAATTAATTAATAAACCTTGAATCTCTGATCTCGAGACGGCAAAGCAGGCAGCTGTACATGTTACCTTTCCCTTATTACATATGTAGTCATAACTGTAAGGAAACAGGGGAATGGAAACGAAGTAAAGCGATGGCTCCGACAGGGCGAGTAATGGATAAGAAGATTTTATGCTATACAGAAAACGTCCGGAAAAATCATGGAGCATAAGAGAAATCCGTGGCCCTGGATCCCGCTCGCCGAGACTTGTGGTCCTTAATATCTTAATTCAGAGGGAATTACTTTCTTTCCAACCGCGGTGGAAGAACAGCCGATTGGGCCTCATCACTTTATCGCCAGGATTACTTCTATTTTACCTTATGTCATCTTTGCTTATTCGATCCTTTAAGTGGTGGTGCCGTCCTTGTCTGTATTGAAAGATCTCCCGACCCAGATATCCGTTCAATTCGGGGTTAATCCGGTCTCACGGTAGAAGAAACGCCCGTTGCGGGAGTATGGACCTATTCCTTTGGAGGAGCTGGCGAGCAGATTGATCTAACGTTTATCGACTGCCTTAATTCTAGCACAATAACTGTCCACTAATTCCGTAGGTGGTGTGGTCGCGCGGAATCCATACCCAAGTTCCTAAGTCGCGTAATCAGGTGCGAGACAGCAGATGTATTTACTTAATATTTAAATATTTAAATATTACTGAGTTAATTACCATATCACTGGGATATCTGCCAAACTTGACCGGCAGACACTCTCAAAGAAGGGCCCCAGAGAATGAAACCAAGAAGGTTCGAAGCCAGAGGACGTTCCCGGAGAGTTGCCCTGGACTTGCATTGGCTGCATCACTGAAGTTGTGTTGTGGGTGTTGCATCGCCGGAAGCGGAGGTTACACTGCCTTGAGCGCCTGGATTCGAGGCTAAGATTATACAGAGACATCCAACCATATTCAATAACTTATAATCTATAATAACATCTATTCGATCCCCAACACCACCCCTCCTGTTGGAGGCTGTCCCACACAAAAATCCGGCCTGTCCGATTGACAACTTGGCACCAAAAAGGCTGTCCCATACAAATCCATCAGGCCCAGTTTGTTAACAACTCCTACGAGGTATGAATTGTGAAAAACCGGCGCTAAGTCATCTCAACCTCATACAAATAAGTTGTAGTCTTAACATAAAATTTGGTACTAAATCGTTTAAGTTTTCAACACTAAATCATTTTGTTTAAATTTTTTAATCAAAAAATTTATGCCATTTTAACATTACATCAAAAATATAGCCATATTGTTGTTGCTGTTAGAGCAGCCATTCTCATAGGCAGTTATAGCTGGGTCATGCCCTCTATAAGAGGCAGGTAGTAGCAAATGTTAAGATACTCGCTACCCTTATATCTATCTTATAGAAAATACTCTAATAAAATATATATAATATCAATAATAATTAATCGATACAGACCTATATATCTTCCATAATAGAAACTACTTTATTATATATGTACTTATCAATAATACATTATAAAAACAAGATTTACTCTTTTGTAAACCCTATTATGTCAATATACACGCATTTTTTTATCATGATATTAACAATTATGTTAAACGCATTACTTTTCAACAACCTATTTTATAAAATCAATTTTTTTGATTACAAAGAAGGGAATTACTTTTTATAGAAATTTAATATTTTTTTAAGATTACATATCATCTCTAAAGAAAACATATGATTTTATACTTTAATAAAGAATTTTATTTTTGTTGTTGCTGTGATAGAGCAGCCATTCTTATAGGCAGCTATAGCCGGATCATGCCCTCTATAAGAGGCAGATAGTAGCGAATACCAAAACACTCGCTATTCCTATACCTATCTCATAAAAAGTACTCTATAGAAGTACAATCTATTGATTATGCAATTAATATATTTTTGAAAATCTACATATTTTCTATAATAGAGACTACTTTATTATATATATAATTTTTAATAATATATTATAAGAACGACTTTGCTCTTTCACAGATTTTATTATGTCTATTTATGTGTATATTTTTATATAATTATGTTAGTAATTATATTGAATATATCATCCTCCAACAACCTGTTTTATAAAATTGATTTCTTTAATTATAAAAGAAGGAACTACCTTATATGGAGATTTTCTATCCTCTTAAAATTATGTACTATTTTAAAGAAAAATATTTGCTTTTATATTCTTATAAAAAAAAATATTTTTACTACAAATGATATGTTTTAAACAGGCTTATTTTTAGGATTGTGCCCTTAATTAAATTATAATGAGGATACTTCTAATAAAGTAAATCATTTTCTTGCAAAAACCTACATAATTAACATTCTAATACATATAATCAACAATCAACTTAAAAACCCTTTTTTAAATAAAATCTTTAAAAAAATTATGGATTATTTATATTAGAAATTCCACTTTTTAAATAAGAATTTTATTTCTATATTAGAGAATAAATTTTAAAATATAAAAACCATCAAACAAAAAACCTGACCGGTAGGTTTATTCGGCACCAGGCCTGGTGTCGATTTTTCTAATTGGTCGAGAAGGGTTGGCGGTTACCGATCGGGAAAGTGGGATGGTGATAAACACCCCAAAAAATCTGAAAATCAACACCAAACCTAATGTCAATTTTCTGATTAATCGAAAACATAATGCAATTTAGGCAATATAATCAAAATTAAATATCTTTCACCCCCTTTCAATTCCAAACTAATTTTAAAAATAATTTTCTTTCTTCTCCCTTTTTTTTTTTATTTATCATCTGTTTTTTTGATTGAATAAATAATATGAATGAATAATTAATTGTTTGCCTATTTTAATTAATTATTATCATCATTGTTATTATTATACTATATACTGTTATATATATATATATATATATACACACATATATACATATGTGTTGATTATATCATCTTGTTTTATCTTATTTACCATACAATCATTAATTATTTAATCATATCAAAAATAAACAAACCTAAAAATAAAATATAANACTTTGACCGATCCAATTCTCAAAGACGGAAGAAGCATATGTGTATGAAGAACAGTTCGAACTACATAAGAAAAGCGCTACAAAAATAAGATAAGTATCCCCACAAAAAGAAAAGACTAACTTCAAAAGAGATAGGACCGCGACAGCACAGCGATCCTATAGAAACGGACAAAATAACAACCTGGAACACTCATCATCATACGGATACCCAGGCAGTGACAATAGCACTGAATCATACCACTTCGAAGACGCTATCGACAGAATTAACAATCGATTAAGTCAAGCATTAACAGATATGTCCGCAGCAATTAATGACGTCACCATCCAAGGTGCTGAAGGCACTGATGGGCAGCCTGGACCTGCAGACCAGCTCCCAGAACAACCCCAACAACAACAAGAAGGAGTCGAGAACGCAGAATCAGACGACTCCAGCGAAGAAGATGAAGAAGAAGAAAGTGACAGCGACATGGACGAGATGTCCCAAGAAGAAGCAATCAAGATGATCCTGAAAATGAAACAACGAATTAAGAAACTCGAGAATCCCTCCTTTGAAAAAACTTACAGGCCACCAAAACTAGGAGAACCAATCAAGTATGGAGGACAACCTGAGAAACTTGATCAATTTCTCAACCAACTCGACAACCTTTTCGTATTCCAACCAGGAAGATTCCCAAACGACGAAGCCAAAATCAGATTCACTAGCATGTATCTTGAGGGCACCGCCCTCCAGATATACCTCTCATACCGCGAGAAATTCGAACGAACCTCTGTAGAAAAACGTCTAACAGAAATCCCAGATATCGTCAGGATCCTTAAATCCTACCCCGACTTCATCGAATTCCTTCGACAAAAGTGTGGGTACAAAAACAAGGAAGAAGAAGCCCTCCGCAAAATTGACAACATTCGGCAGACTGGATCTGCGCGAATGTATTTCCAACTTTTCGACCAGTACGCCCCCCTCACCGGATATGACGATAAACATCTCTTTCACCGAGCCCAAAATGGACTCAAACCTCACCTCCAGACCAAGGTCCTTGAATACAAAATGATCAAGGATGACCTCACCTATCGAGAAATGCAAGCATATGTCATCAAGATAGATGATATCACTCACCAAGCCAAAAACACCAACTTTCAACCTAAAACATTCCAAAAGACTACCTCAAATCCACCTCGACCATTCAACAAAGGAAAATCCACCTTCAAAAACAATAACACCAGTCCCCCAAACAATCAATGGAAAAAGAACAGTTCGGGAGGATGGCAACCAAAGAAAACTTTTGGACCAGCCCCCATGGATCTGAACACCACCAGAAATTTCCAGAAAAGACACAACACCAATAAGCCGCCAAAATCCAACAAACCTCTTTGTTGGAAATGCAATGAAGAAGGCCATTTTCAGCGAAACTGCCCACAAAATAACACACAACACAGAAATCAGTTCCGCAACACTGAAAACCAGAAGACCACCTCGATCCGAATGACCCAATCTAATACCCAAGACTTTGAACGAGTTCAACAACAGATTCTAGAAAAACGAACTCCATCGCCACCTCCAGAAGAATCTGACTCAGATGTCCAAATGCCTACCCCACAGTCCACTACCAACAATGAAGAGGAAGGGATGCAAGTTGACCCCTCCTCAGAACATCTCTCTCACTTCCCTAACCAAAAAGAATACCATTGGCTTTGGAACAACCCTCCTCGAGGACGACATATTTCCTACCAACGACGACCCAACGGACAGCTCTACCAAACATATCTCTACCATAATTCCCACTACGAACGACTAGTCCACGAACAACCTGAACCACTTCAACACCCAGTAATACATCTTGAAACGCAATTTAGAGCCACACACAACAAACCTATCCTCAATGAAAATTCGGATGCACACCTCAGTGACTGGGACAGTGACGAACTCTGGGAAGAAATGGAAAAAGAAGAAAGAGAACTCAAAAAATCTATGACAAACCCAGACAAGGAAGAACGATACTGCCCCAACTGCGGAAAAGACACCCAACAATGGATAGGACGAATCGATGGAGAAAACATCGAACCATGCCAACNATTGCTACATTACAAAAATTGCCGGAGTAGCAGGATACAACTTCGCCAGAGAACTTGAATGGCCTGAAAAGAAAGAATATCAACACGCCACTCTCCACGCTATGACCGAACTCTATGGAGAGAGAATGGCCTGCGACTGGCAGACATACCATTTCTCCATTCAACACCCCGAAACCATCACCAATCAACATGAGACTCCTTGCATGATCATCGGATGGGAAGACTTCCCAAAAACACAGCTCTGCCACCTCTGTAAGAAAATCCCTGTTGACTATGGACTATACAACAAACAACTCCTCCTCTGTCAAGATTGCTACCGCGACTGGTACCGAATCACCGGATATGGAATCGCAATTGACCTCCTCCAATGGCACCAAGCTATGCCATACGGATGTCAGTACTGCAAGAAATTCCTCCCTACATGGATTCAAATGATACAACACCAAGGAGAATGTGAAAAGAACGACTACAACCAAGATCGAATCAACTTCGAAAATCATCAAAAGAAATATTTTGACCACGTTCCCTACTCCCCCATAATCCATGGACAGACCCGCCGAACCCAGTGGACATGTCAGAAGGATGAATGTGAAGGAACACCCGTACTCACTATGTATGAAGGATTCGAGCTGTGCGAATATTGTGCTACAGAATGGATAGGACGAACAGGAAACCGACACACCCTCGGATTCTCCACCGATACCTTCACCGGATGGCAGTGCCCCTTCTGCCCCAAAAATTTTGAGAAATACGAAAAATTCAAAAACCACACAAAGAAACACGAAAAGAACAACGACGACGGATACCTACAAGAATCATATCTTGCTCCTTTCTCCAGAGCTCCCACTAACGCCTCAAACCTGTTAAGACGCGACGGAAAAGACGAATCCACGGACGAATCAGATGAATACAACCCTAACTCAGAATCAGAGAATTCCGAACAAGAGTTTCACCCAGACGACTACTTCGTGGAAAGCGACTTCCTTCCAGAAGATTTAAACTAGAGCTGCTTCAGGAACCGACGCCACCTGAACGATCCAGCATCTGCGTCACAAATCAAGGATCAACTCGAACTCTTACACTCGCTTCAAAAAATCATTTCATAACTACCGTTAACATCAATGGAAATGCCGTCAACGCTCTCGTTGACAGCGGAGCAGAAACTTGCTACATCAACTCCCAAATGGTTAAACAATTCAACTTATCAACAAACCGCAAAGAAACCCCTATTCACGTCACAGCTTTTGATCAATCCCCTTTGGGAACAGTTACTCACGAAACAACCTTTTCACTTTTCATCAATGGACACCTCGAAACCATCTCCATGGATATCCTCGACCTCACATATGATCTAGTCCTCGGACATGACTGGTTATATGAACACGACCCGAATATCAGCTGGAGGCAACAAACCATCGAGTTTTCTCGATGTAGTTGTCGACAGCTCCAAGGAAAAATACAACCTACCAAGCCAAAGATAGGACAAGAAGTCCATCTACGCCTCACCCAACGAATGTCACAAAAAGAATTAAAAAACCGACTCAAAAATAAACCCCGTTCCATTAGAACCGTTCTCCTCAAGGCCAAAGAATTGGTTCAACTCCACGAGGGAAAAGTACCTGAATGGATCAACAAATTGGTCCAACGAGTGTTCAAACCCCCCGGAGAAAACGAACCACTACCTGAAATCAACCAATTCACACATACTATTCCCCTAAAAGAAGGAACACAACCAAAATCTCTACCCATTTACGCTTGCACAGAAGAAGAAACCGCTGCTCTTCGAGAATATATCGAAGAAAACCTCAAAAATGGATACATCCGACCCTCCAATTCGCCAGCCGGACACCCCATACTATTTGTGCCAAAACCAAATGGAAAACTTCGAATATGTATTGACTACCGAAGTCTCAACGCTATCACTATTAAAGATACTGGCCCCCTTCCACTCATCAGCGAATCTTTCGATCGGCTTAAAGGAGCTAAACATTTCACCAAACTTGACATTATCAACGCCTACTACAATATACGAATCAACCCTGGAGAAGAATGGAAAACTGCATTTAGATGCCGTTACGGACTTTTCGAATATTTGGTCATGCCTTTCGGGCTAACCAATGCTCCAGCATCTTTTCAAACATTCATGAACCACGTTTTACGCGACTACATCGACAAAATCTGCGTCGTCTACCTAGACGACATCCTCATTTACAGCAAGACTAAAGAAGAACACCACAAACACGTCAACCTAGTCCTAAAGGCACTCGATAAATGGAATCTACGAGTCGCCTTGGAAAAATCGAAATTTGATGCACCGGAAGTTGAATTCTTAGGAGCCATAATCACACCTAATGGAATTAAGATGGACCCCAAGAAGGTACAAGCCATCCAGGATTGGCCCAAACCTGAGAATGTCACCGATGTGCAATCATTCTTAGGACTCTGCAATTACTACCGCCGCTTCATCAAAAAATACAGCTTCATGTCTGCCGCCCTCACCGAACTCACGAAAAAGGACGTCAAATTCGAAATGACACCCTCGAGAATGGAAGCTTTCCAAACCCTTAAGAAAGCCTTTNATTTCTGCACCCATTCTCCAACTATACGACCCAGCTCTGCCCACCAAGGTAGAAACAGATGCCTCAGTGGCAGCTCTAGGAGCTTGTTTACTTCAACTACATCCAGACAACGAATGGCACCCAGTTGCCTATATCTCTCACAAATTCGACGCCACACAGCTCCGATATCCCATTCATGATAAAGAACTTATGGCTATCGTGGAAGCGTGCAAGAAATGGCGCGTCTACCTCCAAACCAAGGAACCCTTCACCGTTCTATCTGATCACAAAAATCTCACTTATTTTATGACCTCCAAAGAACTCAATCGACGACAAGTTCGATGGTGGGAGACCCTCAGCGAATATAACATGAAAATTCTCCATTTTAAAGGAAAAGAGAATGCTCTGGCCGACGCCATCAGCCGCCGACCAGATCTAGTCAAAAGTATAGAACCAGACAAAGGAGCTATCCTCAAGAAAGAACAGAACCACATCACCATCAACGAAGCTCTAAATCTCACCGAACATTCTCTCGAAAACTCCCTTCATGAGAAACTCCTCAAAACATATAAAGACGACCCCGTTTCAAAAAGAATACTGGAAAACCCAACAGAACCTCCTAAGCATTTTGAAATCCAAGACGGAATCATTCTATTCAGAGACACCTTCTACATCCCGACAAAGAAACTACAAACAGAAATCATCTCCCAACACCATGATACCCCAGCACACGGTCATCTAGGAATTGACCGCACCCAAGAATTAATCACCAAAACTTATTTCTGGCCCGGAATGCGCAAACACATTGAAGAATATATCAAAACATGCGACATGTGCTGCAGAAATAAACCTAATCGACACAAACCCTATGGAACACTACAACCTCACGGCGTTCCTAGTGCACCTTTTGAAGTCATCACCTACGACTTCGTTCAAGGATTGCCACCAGCACGCGACCCTCTAACCAACACGTTGTATGACGAGATCCTGGTCATAACTGACAAACTGACCAAAACGGCTATTTTTATACCTTGGAATAGCCAATGGGGATCTAAAGAACTCCAACAAGTCTACAACCAACACGTTTTTAGCAAATATGGTGTGCAAATGAAGCACATCTCTGACCGAGACCCCCTCTTCACCAGCAAATTCTGGCAATCATTAATGAACCAAACAGGCACCAAACTCAATATCGCCACCAAAGGACATGCCCAGACTGACGGAGCCTCAGAACGACTTATCCAGACCTTGGAAATTTACCTCAGAAGCTTCCTAAATTTCGCACAAACCAACTGGATTAGCCTGCTCCCGATGGCAGAATTCACGTACAACACCTCTCCACACTCCACCTCGAAATATGCACCNTTACGAATCTCTAAGAGGATGGACACCGAAAGCATTCTTGCCACCTCTTCAGCCTAAGGAAGTTGTGCCTGAAGCAGAAAAACACATGGAATCCATGAAAAACTTCCACAGTAACCTCAGGAAAGACCTCCAATTCTCTCAAGAACGAATGTCACACTATTACAACCGAAACCGAGAAGAAGCCCCTTCATTAAAAGAAGGAGATAAAGCATACCTGCTTGCACGAAACCTAAAAACACGCCGCCCTAACAAAAAACTCGACTACCAAAAATTTGGCCCCTACACCATCAAGAAACAACTCGGAAAAAATCAATATGAATTAGACATACCTGGACCAACCAGAATTCATAGAACCTTCCATATATCAGTCTTAGAACCTGCCCCACCTGGATTACGAGAAGATCCCAAGGATGAAGAAATCGAATACGACGACTTTGCCGAATATGACGTCGATCAGATCCTTGACGGACCCAACGAGAAAAACGAATATCTCGTAAGGTGGTCTCCACCCTACGGTCCAGAAGACGATTCATGGCAACCAGAAGACAATATATCACCTGGTCTCGTTCAGGACTATCTTAGGAACCCTCGGATGCTCGCTAAGCAGGGCACGACGGAACCTAAGAGGAAACGAGGAAGACCACGGAAACAATAAGGAATAAGGATATATATTTGATCTACCTACAAAGACGAACCAATGAATTCCCCCAACGCATCAAAATCCACCGACTCAAAAACCACCTCACCCGCAACTCCCAAGTTCTCCAATGAAACATTGTCCAACCAGCCTAAAGCTTCATCCATGAAATGATTTACTGGCTCGCGAATGAAACCCTCCGTTTGCATATCCTCCCTTTCTTCATAAGGACCATTCTCTTCGATATCTATCTGCAACCATTCATCTTCATGAGCTATGCTCTCTTGATGTTTCGAAATAATCAACTCCATCTCTCTTTTTCGACGAACAACCTCTGCTTGAAGCTGAGCAGTCTCTGCTAGAGACTTTGCCAACCGCTCCTCCGCTTCCAGAAGCTCTTTCGCCTTCTGGCGACGAATAGCGCCGATTCGATCCACTACTCAAGAAAGATTAATACCACCTCAAGGAAATCCAAAAGAAAAAACTTACGCGGAATCACCGTGCAGTGACTCCTACCCTGCCTAATGCACACCTGACATCGTTTCGATGCCCGACCAGAGGAATCCATTGCTACCAAGCACTTGTGAGAATTTTTGGTACAATAATCACAAGGAACTGCCGCTTCCTCAAGATTGTCGACAAGACCCTCCAACAGTTTTCGAACGCGATCGCTGGACGATTTCTTACCAGCCGAATTTGATTTGTATCGTTTGTTAACTTTGTTTGAACTCATTACAGAAATGTGTTGATTGTCCGCAAGAATGTTTAATGGTTTAAGTTTGAAATTTCAAGAACCTCCCAATCCTCATATTTTATACTACTGTTGCTTACCTAATCATGTACGAAGATTTGGGTCCTATACAGGAACCAAGTCTACGCAGAAAAAATGTCTACACAAAACCACCCCCTTCACAGACCCCTGTTCTACGTCGACAAAACGATTCCACACAAAAACAAAGACTACACCGAACCTCGCCCTACACAGAACATGTTACCCACACAGACTAAAAACCTATACGGTCTCCACACTTACACAGGACCACCTCCTAGAGAGATCCCACACAAGAAATTCCCTACCAAGAATTTTCCTTAAAAGAAGGAGATAGTNCTACGAATCTCTAAGAGGATGGACACCGAAAGCATTTCTGCCACCTCTTCAGCCTAAGGAAGTTGTGCCTGAAGCAGAAAAACACATGGAATCCATGAAAAACTTCCACAATAACCTCAGGAAAGACCTCCAATTCTCTCAAGAACGAATGTCACACTATTACAACCAAAACCGAGAAGAAGCCCCTTCATTAAAAGAAGGAGATAAAGCATATCTGCTTGCACGAAACCTAAAAACACGTCGCCCTAACAAAAAACTCGACTACCAAAAATTTGGCCCTTACACCATCAAGAAACAACTCGGAAAACACCAATACGAGTTAGACATACCTGGACCAACTAGAATCCACAGAACCTTTCACATATCAGTCTTAGAACCTGCCCCACCTGGATTACGAGAAGACCCTAAGGACGAAGAAATCGAATACGACGACTTTACTGCATATGACGTCGACCAGATCCTTGACGGACCCAATGAAGAAAACGAGTACCTCGTAAGATGGTCTCTACCCTACGGTCCAGAAGACGATTCATGGCAACCAGAAGACAATATATCACCTGGTCTCATTCGGGACTACCTTAGGAACCCTCGGATGCTCGCTAAGCAGGGCACGACGGAACCTAAGAGGAAACGAGGAAGACCACGAAAACAATAAGGAATAAGGATATATATTTGATCTACCTACAAAGATGAACCAATGAATTCCCCCAACGCATCAAAATCCACCGACTCAAAAACCACCTCACCCGCGACTCCCAAATTCTCCAATGGAATATTGTCCAACCAACCTAAAGCTTCATCCATAAAGTGATCCACTGGCTCATGAATAAACCCCTCCGTTTGCATCTCAGGCCTGTTTTCATATGGACCATTCTCCTCAATATCCAGAAGCAACCATGCCTCCTCATGAGCACGGCTCTCATGATGTTTCTCGGTAATAATCTTCAATTCCTTTTGACGACGAATAATTTCTGCCGATAAACTTTTCAACTTCCCCATCGCTTGGTCCACCTCCGCTTGAACCCTCTCAAACTCCGCATGAGCAGCCTCCAACTCAACTGTCTTCTGCTGACGAATCCGCGAAATGCGCTCCACTACCCCGAAAAAGTCAGCCAGGACATAAAATCATACACCAACCACACACTCACAAGGAACTGCTGTGCAGTTACTCCGCCCTTGCCTCACACACACTTGACAACGACCCGACGAACGGCTTGAAGAATCCATCACTACCAAACACCTGTGAGAATTTCTCACACAAAAGTCGCAAGGAATCGCCGCCTCCTCAAAATCGTCGATGTGATCGTCGAGAAATTTCCGAAACCGATCGCTGGACGATTTCTTACCAGCTGAATTTGATTTGTATCGTTTGTTGACCTTGTTTGAACTCATTACAGAAATGTGTTGATTGCTCGCAAGAATGTTTAATGGTTTAAGTTTGAATTCTCGAAACTCTCCCAATTCTCATACTTTATATTACTATTGCTTACCTAATCATGTACGAAGACGCAAGTCCTATACAGGAACCAAGTCTACACAGAAAAATTGTCTACACAAAACCACCCCCTTCACAGATCCCTGCTCTACACCGACAAAATAATCCCACACAAGAAATTCCCTACCAAGAATTTTCCTTAAAAGAAGGAGATAG